>VZTJ01000539.1:549214-612139 GCA_013397795.1 Orthonyx spaldingii
GAATTTAACCAGTTATATTCTTTTTGTTTCTGGGAAAACACTACTGGAAGTGCATTGCTTTCTGTCAATTCTTGCTTGCCCATTGAGCTACATGTAGCAAAGTTTTGTTCTGATTTTACACAATGGTAGAATAAGGCTCTAGTTTCACACTTGTGCTATGATCTTTAACCAGCACTGTGGTGCACGGTGATGATGACTCAAATGAATATACCAGCTCTGTCTTTAAAAGGATGGGCAGGAATGCATGATATTTCAGCATAGTTTTCTAAGTACCTACTCAGTGCATGCTTTAGAAAAGATGCACTAGTCTCCTACACTGCTTCAAATATTGAGATCCAGACTTATCCCCATGTCCGTGTTGACAAATAGTGAGTACATCTTGCTTGGATATTGTGTTTTCCCTCTTAAGAAGCTCTGACCTGTTCTTCAGTACTCCAGGAAGGTGATATCGTATGTCCAGCTTTGTCAGACCTCAGTCATTCACCCCTGATACACTGCTGATTCAAAGTTTCTCGCTCCCCAAAGAATGGGAATTTGGTCCACTTCCACTAAATGCTTTGGCCTCCTGGTTTGCATGGAGTTGGTAATTTAATTTATTTGCTTTTCTGAAAGCCTCCTTCAAAAGTCTGTTAGCCTTTGAAGCTGGGAGAGAAACAGTGTGTAAGTCTAATAATAGAGGCAAAATGTTGTATTATGTTTCCTTTGTCAGTGGGTTGCCCTTTTATCTATTTTCTGAAGTTCCTGACAAGATGATGTATGTTGAGATAAATAGCCATCAGTTACATTTAGAAATGCCTTTTCTCTTTCTGTAGTGATTTTCTAAATTACTGTGATCTTAAGCTGTAACTGGGTATCCATATAGAAATTCTAACTAGTTTTTTAGAATTCATCTTTACTATATTTACTTGAGACAATGTTAAGCTCACACTGTTGCAGCAGCCTGTTAAGACACAGACAACATTACTGGCCTTTGAAACTTCATAAACGTGATAGAGGGGGGTTAACTATCCCTGCTGGAGTTTATCCAGAACTTTGGAGTTAAAATCCCTACTGGTGATTTGTTTTGGTTTGGTCTTGGTTTTGTTTGCTTGTTTTGTTTCAGCATTTTTTTTTTATTTATTTTTTTTTTAATGCCAGCATTAGACATTTTGTAAATATAAGCATCAAGAATCTTGATTTTTTTGAATTATGTTTGGGGTTTTTTTGTTGTTTGTACCTTTTTTCCCCCTCTGCTAAATTTAATGACTCCATTCTCATAGTGTTGGGTGAGGAGGCATAGCAAGACAATGCTGGTAAACGATTTTAACTTGCACTCTTAAAAAAAGAAAGGCTGCATGAAACGCATCCACCCCTCACCCGTCTGCCCCACTTCCCCCTCCTACCCCTAAGTTGTCTTCTGCNTATTTATGGTTTTCTCCACTGGCATAAATCAGATGTAGGTGACAATATATCCAAATAACCTCTTTGATGCATGGTTTTTGTTAATAATTATGTGCTGCTAATAATTAACAGGTGTGTGAAAAAATGAATTAGTAATGAGGGGAGAGTTTGTAAGCCGTCTGTTATCATCCCTTGACAAATGCAAGCAAGGGCATAAGCTGAATACAAAGGCCCTTGATTATAGTTTAATGGTACTTGATAAGTTAACCCCTTTTGTCACATAATGATGCTGAGCTTTTATTGTGGGAAGTTTGCTGTCTTATAGTGGCAACATCTTTTTCTTTAAGCCAGCCTTTTTAACAGGAAAGTAGTCAGTAAAAAATGCAGAGTATCTGCGACTTAAGATTTTGAACTCCTTTTTCAAAGTAACTTGAGAAGTTTTTAAAATTTTGTTTAGTATTTGTTCAGTGGTTATTGAAAAAGAAGTTTTCATGGGCTCTTCCTCAAATTATGGGAGCAAGTGGATCTATAAACTGTCCATATTCCCTGAAATTCAGCCCTTCAGACAATGAACCCTTTCAAGCATCTGCAAGAGACACTATTGGGCCAGGGAAGCACAAGATTTCACAAGTGGCAATTTTGGTTTCTTAAGCATGAAAAATATGCTTAATGGTTTTCATGAAAGAAAGTGTGATATTAATTCTGGTGTGCGTTCCTAAAAATGCTCAGAAAATTCTTGTTTTCAATAGCTGAGGTCCTGGTTTAACTGTGTGCTTCTATCTAGTTGCTGTTTGTGGATAAAGTTAACAGACAGATGATGGCAGTTGAATAATTTAAAATTTGTTTCTAAAAGGAAAAAAAAAAGACTGTTTGCTTTTGCTCAGATAATGTTGTCTGACCTATGTATTGTTATGGTTTATCTGGTATTTGGTATTTATTTTAATGACTGATTTATAATGGTTTAGTCCACTTTTTTCCCTGAGGTCCTTTTCTTTCTGTTCTTTTGGTTTCATTTTTGAGAAGACCTATTTGTCTTTAAATATGTGGTGTATGTAAATAGCTGTTTGACTTCAGAACTTGAATTTAAGGTATTAAATTTATGAGAAAAGAATATCTGAAAAGACATTATACTATGCTCATGACCATTGAATAGCTTGAAAAATATAGTATACTTTACCTAAAAAGAGATCTGGATCTGCAAAGCAGGACAGCTGCTATTACTATCAGTATTTGAAATGTGTTTACTTTCGTGTTGAGAGACAATCAAAAAAAGCTACTGCTTTGTTGCTGCCATTCCTATTTTGTCATCTTTGCTGGCAATAATGGATATGTAAAACATTGGCGATGTGATTTATTAAGAGTGGAAGAAAAGCTTAGAGGGTTTATCAATGTTGAACTTGCATATATAGACAGCTAAAGTCTGTCAAAACTTATTTTGGTACTGTTGGTTTTGAGATATGGCTTTGAGAGAGATCAGTCAGTTCTCTGTGCAGTAGCTTTGTGTTGAGTCAATACCATCTTTCAAGAAAACTGTGGAGAAAAAAGATCTTGTATGATTAAATTGTTCAGAAGAAAACTGCTCTTGAAAACTGTCAAATGCTGATTAATTTTTCAATGTTTCATTGGCAGAGTTTCCTATTTCCTTCATAAACTCTAGCAGAAGTTCTCCTGTGATTTGAAGGACAGACAATGTTTTCGGGACAGCGCTCATTTATGGCATGGCAGTCAATGGAATAATTTATTCTAAAGGTGGTGTGCTCTCTACTTAGACAAGATTAGCATAGTACTTGAAATTAGTGACTGCAGTACTTAAGGAAGGAACTGATACTTCTGCATGAACTCTTGTGAACCCTGAGGAGCCTTGCTAGCTAATGAAGCTCACAGGTTTAACACTGACCCATCCCAACTTAAATACAGTCTTTGGAATCTTTCTGCAACATGGAAGTCATGTTCTTTAACATTAGCATTCCACTTTTTTTCTAATAGATAACTTTTTGGAAAAGTAAGTGTTCTTAAATACTCTGAGATTTGCAAGGACTTCTCCTTTGTTATTTGAAGGTGGTATCTGACTCTCTTGCAATTTAGTCTTCCTACAGTCCTGTTAGTTAACAGAAGGAAGTTCCAAGCTGCTTAGTTTGAGACTCATGCACGTTTGTCATGTTTGTTCCTTTTTTGGAGTACTGTTTTCAGGGATCCTTTTGGGGAAGTGGAACCAGCCTAACTCATTGGCCTCCCGGAACTGAGACATAACGTTGCCTAAGACTACACATAGTGCTGCTGGAAACAGTCACTTGGTCTTGGTCTTTATTTCATTTGATGACCTGATCTCCAGGAAGCAATAAAAGCTCGTACACTGCCTTTGAGGAGGGCCTGCAGGCCCACCTTTCCTGTTGGGGAATTCGGTTAGTCTCCATAGTGGCTTGCTGCATAGACTGAGCCCTGGGATTTTTTGCATCTATCAACAAGTTAATTTGGCTTGGCTGCAGCCAGGTGACTGTTTCGGCTGGCAGATCTATGAGAGGGTCATATTTTATAATTTTGAAATGGAGAAGTTGAGGAAGTGTGTGTTGCTAATCAATTTGGATGACTCTGAATGCTCTCTGAGAACTCCCCATATAGGTTGGTAATGAACCCAACCTGCTCAACCCTACATGAGATCAGTATTAAAGCAAATGCTTGCAGTTTGTTTGCTGTGTTTGTATAATATACATAGTGAATGACTGGTCTTCAGCCTTTTATTGCCACTGCTTTTCCACAGTGAACTAAAATATCCATCTCTTTGTCTTCAATTCTTCATTTCCTTTTTTTATAAGCAACTTCCCAAAGGGGACCCTTGCATTTGTTAACTAGTGTTCGGTGACTGGTGTGTCAGCTCAGCTGTGCAACATGCCAACACTAACTGCTCCTAAATAACATCTATTTGCATAGTGCATTGAGAGCTGTGAACTCTCCTCTCATTAAGTGTGTGAGAACTCTCGCTCAACCAGAAACACTAAAAATTGAGCTGCACTCCTGTGGGGTTTTTCTACTGTGAGCCCTTCCAGTGTATTATACCACTGTGATGCTTTGTGGGGTGACGTTGCAGTGAAGGAAAGGAATAACGTAAAGGGATCGCATGCCTTGGCTTCCCACGTAAACTGTTTCATATGCTCGTCTCCCTTTTTCTGCCCTCTTACACATTTCTAGATGTGGGAACTTAATGTTTTTGGTAATATTTCAACAATAGTAGTTTAACGGTGGAGTGAGGAGGAAATGAATAATCTATGGAAAACACCCCATTGCCAAATTCAGCACTCTTGAACTTCAGTTGTGCAGTTCTTTGTGTGAAATTATGTAGTGATGTCCAGCAATATTTTATTGCAAGTTATGTTTTGTAATACTTGAGCAATATATAACTGTGATCAATGTTGTGACCTCAGGGAAATTGCTTATATAATTACAGAAAGTTTACAGTAGTAAGACAAGGAATGGGGGAAAATATATCACTGTAAAATATAAATATGTTTAAATTACATTTAGGATTTGGAATAGTTCCTTGCTTGTGTTTTACAGAGTAATCTGTGATTTAAATCAGGTTTAGTTGTGGGATTTTTTTCTAAATTGGGTATTATAAATCAAGAGTAGTTGCTGCATATAGCACACAAGAGGATTTCTTATACATTTTAATGTTGCATAAGTAAGAAATACCAGTAGTTCAGCAGTAAAATTGCAAATGTAAGCAAAAGCGAAGATTTTTCTAAATTTAACTAGGTTGCATTTGTTTAGTAAACTCTAGCAATAATTTACTGTTTTATTGCATTTGCTGTTAAGAACTTGCTAGCTTTAAAAAGGGGAGGAGGGATAAAGGAAGGAGCTATGTTATAATTGCTCTGGAACTGGGGGGAGCAGATAGAAGAGGGGAAAATACTTAACAGTCTGCATACAATAGGTTAAAGCAGAGAAAATAAATCTTTGCAAGATAATGTGTGTCGGCAGAAGACTAAGGAACTTCTGGTAATGTGCATTCTGTATTTGTGGGATAGAACAATTCCTCATAAAAACATCAAGCTCAAGATGTTGTGGTTATGCGTGCTTAAGTCTTTGGAGACATGAAAGATAATAGACAGCTTTTCTTATTAGTGAGTTTCAACATGTAAAAAATAGAAATTCTGGTAGTTATGCTTTAAAACAAAATAAACACCTTTGTTTTGTAAATAAGGAGGTTTAAAACTTGATTTGAATTTGCTTTACAGTTCTGCCTATGCATGCTTTATCTCTGGGTAGATTTCTATATCTCTCAGTCTGTTAATATAAAACCTGGCTTAGTTTAACTGTGGTTTGAAAGAAGAGAACACTGGGATTGGTCTGGATGATGTTGATTAATAGGTGTGTGAGGGTGAAAGACTCCAGGGCCAAGCAGTAGGTCCATCTTGGTGGCATCTGATGTTGATTGGCTTTGTCCTGCGCGGCTGCGCTGGAAGAGCGGACATTAAGATTAAGTGATGCTGTCGTGTTGAGGAGCGCTGCACTGCATCATTCTGGGAAGAGACAGCTGTGGTGGTTAATCCTTCATCACCAAGGGAGTGCTGCCAGCAGAAAGATATACAGCCAAAGATAACCCTCCATAACTTGTGCTAAAGATCAGAAAACTTTGAATTCACATCCATCTGCTTAGTCTGGGGTGAAGATGAAAGATAGGCAGAGTAGGAAATAAAAAAAACCTCCTGTGGGATTAATCTTAGACAGAACATGCAGCACACGCTGAAAAGGCAGCAGCTAAATTTTTACATGCATCTTGAAAGAAACGGATCATTCCAAATCCAGAAATTTAACTTAATTTCAATTGCTTTAATGTTCATACTCATGATGCTCATTTAATATGTACACCACATCCTTCCTGGAAGCAGTTCAAAGATGCCAGGGTTCATAGTGTAAGGTATAAAAAAGACAAACGTCTCTGCATTTCTAACTAAGTGATGCACGGGAGTGGATGACAATGAGCTTTTAGCATAATTTTAGGTAGAGAACTTTGTTATTTACTTTTATATTTAGCAGATCAATTCCAAATTATTATACATCAGATGAGAATATATTCTGCCTTGAATGGTTGTGAACAGAGCTATATTGTTATGGATAATTTATTCATACAAAGTGAGAACTGTTACAAAGACTAGCTCAAGTTGTCATCTTTGGAAATTAATTGATATGAAAGAGTAACATAGCAAAAGGAAAAACATATGAATATATAGCTTTGGAGGGAGTCTTCTAAGCAATAACTAAATTAATAAAATAAAGTTCAAAAGTAGTAGTTAGTGGTAATAATTTGAGAGATTAATCCATTATTTTAATGTAGGCTGTTGTTCTAAAATGCATTTTAAACCTGAAAGTAATATATTAAAAAGTTCTGTACAGAATAGTGGAGAAAAGGTGGAAATGCGCATTTTGTTATTACCATAGTGATAGTTACTGCTGTGAGGAAAATGGAATATTTCTTTAAGCAGACTGGTGGTTGGTGGGAGTGGAAATAGAAATCCTCCCTGTTACAGCCTTGGTTTCCAGAGGAGTGGAATGTCGGTGATGAGCAGGAGCAGCGCTCACTGGCTCACTGAGCCTGGCCTCGGGTCTGCTTCAGCTGGAGTTTGGCAGTCAGTGATGGTGAACCTCGTGTTGTCGATTCACTGTCTCCATGCTACAGGGTGTCTGTAAAAACAACTGAAGGAGAAGTTAGTTATTTGAGGGATGTGAAGGCTTAGTTCTTGCCTTGTATCAAGAAAATCCCAAGTGAGGACTGTAAATCTGCTGATATTTTCTCAAATGTGAAATAAGATGGTGTTTTAGTTTCTGTTTTATATTGATCTTACTCACATTTCTGTAACAGTGAAAATGCCAATTAAAAGAGAAAAACATTTCATCATTTGCAGAGAAAGTTTCACTTCTAATTGTATCAGCAAAGTGTCCCTTGAAACAATCTGAACTTCCTGTCTCCCACTCTTGCATACTCAAATGTAAAAAATTCTTGTTCCTGTTACTCTTTTAAATTTTTTTCTAGAAATACTTGTGTTAATATTAACGATTGGTGTTTCCAGATAAATTAATCCTACATTTAAATCTTAGGTTATGACATCTCTCACGTAAAGGTTAATATCTATTAACATGTCATTTGAATTTAATTAGAAATAGTGAACCCAAAAGATACTAGTTGATATCATATGGGATAAGTATTTCTAAGCAGGTTGAGTGTGTTAGTGAGTTACTTTAACTTCTTGGCAAAAATTCTAATTACTTCAGTATCTACATTACAGTACTACCTTAGAAATTAAAATGGCATTTTTGACTGTTAAAAGTGCATTGGAAAAATTTCAAATTAGGATAGGTATTGGGAGGAAGAAGTGTATAAGCCTCTAAATATGTGAAAAATGGCCACTGCCTTCTCTTAGTAACCAACTGTTCTGAAGAGTCATTAGAGGAAGAATAACAGATAATGCTCACATGGTAGCGGAAGGAATATAGGCTGAATATAAGGAGAAGTTTTCTCACAATAAGTACTGTTAGACATGAGAATGGGCTAACAAGTATACCTTCTCACAAGTGGTCTTTTTTTTTTTTTTTTTTAATTTTGACTACAAACTGCATAAACTTGGTTATATCAACAAGTATGGGATGGGTGAGGTAATCTTTGAGCTCTGTTTTTAGTTTAGCTTTCCTCTGGTTTTAGATTTGGTGATGGCTTAACATTGCATCTTAAAAGTACTGGCAGTTTAGAGGTTAACGAAAATGAGTGATTCTTTGTATAATCACATATTTGTCCAAATCCAAATATTTAGTAGAACGCAGTTGAAGTGAGCAGGCTTGTGCATGATGAACACTAAAATGCCAACAGTTAGAAAGGAATGGGTTAATACATTGACTAATGTTATAGGTTTATAAGAACTGGCCCTTCTCTTTGTTCTTTTATATCATATACATTTATCATGTTCAACATGGCAACTGAAGCAAATAGCTATTTAAGTTGTAAAAAATGAATCACTGTGCAATTTTGTGAACTGTATGATAGAACCAAGCTTAATAATATTATACAACAGAAGTTGTAAGCCTTGGGATATTTTTCCCCACTTTAATTTTTTTTTTTTTTTAATGAGCCATGAGCATTTGCTTCTTTCTGTATGGAAAACCAAAGAGCATTGAGACGTGTTTTAACAAAGCTGTAATTTCCTGCCCATTGGTAAGGACTAATGGTGAGTGCTTACCTTCTGCTGCTGCATAAATAAAGTATATTTAGAAATAGTTGAGCTGTTGGATTGTGTGAAGATTTGGGATGCAGGCTCTTTGACTTTAAACCTTCTTTAAAAGTGACAGAGAAAAATAAAAGTGTGAACTTAGTCATTAAAAGGAAAAAGATGCTGTGGGAAGAATCTTCCATCCTCTCTGCAATGTAGACCAAAAGGTAAAAATTAATATGTGTTTGTTGTGTCAGCATGTTTTCACACTGCTGGATGTTGCATGTTTACAGCTGGTTCTGATGCAGCTGTCAGGGTACAATTGATGAGCATCATCATTTAAAGTGTAAAAGAAAATATCTTTGGAATAGAGGGACGTGATAAAGTGCCATCTACCAGGCATTGTGGACATGTGTTGTCACCATTTCCTTTTTCTCCTCACTCTTTGCATTTCTTTGCCCTTGCCAGAATGTGCAGAAGCCATTGGGAACAGCTCAGCCCAGCCTCCAGCCTTCTAATATCACTTTGGTAGTTGTCAGATTGTATGAAATGTCAAAATTCATGTGGCCTTCGTGAAGAGATATATTTAGTACAGCTGCTGCATACCTATGTAGTATCTCTGACATTGACATATTAGTTATGCTGTCTTTTGCAATCTGATATCTTTAAATTTGCCACCTTGTTAAGTTTTGATTAATGTGATTCCATTTCACTAAAGTAATTGGCTTGGCCTGTTGTAGAAAATAATCAGCCTTTCTACGGAACAAATGCTAGAACATGCTAATGAGGGAGTGAGTTCGTTAAATTGATGGCGTGGAGTGACAGTTATTAATGATTGTTATGATAAACAGACGAGTGCGAATTGGGATGAGTTGGGCAAAAGTGACAGTTTAAAAATAACGTATATTGGAAAGTACTAACGAAGTAATATACTGTTAGGAAAACAATCATGCAAGTTGTCAAGGGAAGAAGTGTAATTATACAGCTGCACGAGCTGCCTGGGAGGACAGGGACCTGGCTGATAATGGACACGTTTTTTGTTGGCAAGGGGAAAATATGTTATGGCAGAGAGGAGTACAGATTGATAAATTAATTGGCCTTTCTCATTGTTCCAAGAGCAAACTTGGCCCGCAATAGCCAAGCAGATTAGGTAAATAAATGAAGTGACCAGCTCTTCCTCTGCATCTGACCCATTCCCTGCCCTTTCTTTTTAATCCACCTGTGCATGAACTGCCAAGTCCAGCTGCCTGGGGTGGCACTGTTTGCATAAATATAGTTCTCCTGGAAATATTTATCGGTTTTAAAAATGAGACGCTTTATCTTATGAAGATTTTCGTCTTAAGATGAAGGTTAATTTTAATAAGCCCATCAGCCTTATGCAATGTGGTATGAAAGTATACTGATTTTTAAAGTAAAATTTAAACAGAGCTGTCCATTGAAAGCTTGCAATGAAAAATTAAGATTGCTAGTAGGGGTGTTTGGGAGGTAGAGGTATGGTGCTACTTCTGCTTATTGTTGCGTAAGGTTGGTGCTAAATGGCTTCAGGTTGTTGGCTGTAGGAGAAAGACATTTGTATCTCTGAGACTGACAGCAGTGCCACACATAATTCAGCTGTCAGATTGCCCATGTAGTAGACTCGGTGGAAAAGCCGAGGATAAATGTGGAATATTATCCTAATAAGTACAAGGAGATACAAAGTAAGTAGGCCTTTACATATTAAACAAAGAAAAGAAAAAAATGTAAAACAGCCATCCGAAAAATTCAGTATGAACAGTGATACTTCAGCTGCTGTGGTTAATAATAGTACTAGGTACCACACTGTGGGTCACTTCAGTCTCTGTTCTAATGCAGAGGACTCTGGGGATACATTTGGGCAGGCATGGAACTGAGTGGTCAGTGCTATTGCCCTTCTTTTTCTTGCTTGTTTGCACTGCCTTGCATTTAAATATTAACTTTCCTCCATGAAAACATGAACAAATTACCATATTTTTCATAAAGATGGAGGAAGTGATTTTGAAGAAGTTGGCTAAGAGAAAGCACTGTTATCACTGTCAAATTCCATCTGCTCAGGACACGCCAATGAATAGAAGATGGAGAAGAGTTTAGATTCTATATGACAGCCTACAGCCATATCAGCACTGAATGGAGCCTGCAAAATGCTTACTTAGCCATTTCGCTAGATGTTTTACTGGATTCAGCTTGGTCTTGGTCTTGCAAGGGCTCCAATAATCACATTACTATTTCCTCGTGACAGCCCTCAAGAACACAATCTGTTCATGAATCTTGCCATGTCTCTTTTGCTGCCCTAGCTTTCTAGTTTTCTATCATAAGCACTAGTTTGTACGGTCTTAAACTTGTGAACACCAGTTCACTGGATGCAATAATCTAACTAAAATGTGCAAGGATAATTTCCTATTTAATAACTAAGTCTAAGCCATTTTCCTAATAGTGTTATGGGTAAAATCCCTCCAGTCCTTGGTTTTCACTGTTGGCAAAAGGAAGAAATATATAAATAAATTTTGGTTTCCACAGAGCTTATCATCTTCCTAATAGTGTCATAGATTGAATGTGTCAGGTATAGCTTAAGAAACTGCTAATTAGTAGGCAATTTACTGTGTGTAGATTTTATCATGCTGAATTTCATTGTTCCATTCAGAACATGTAAACCAGTGACTAAAAAGCCTATTTAAAAAACAAAAATGTACCAATTACCAGATTACTTTATATCAGAGGGAAAACAGGTACTAAATTCTGAACTATACTGTACTTCTCTGGATGAAGAAGTCCTGTTTTACCATCATATTACTTGTTGAATGGCTCAATATATTAAACTGTTACCTAAGCCTAAACCAGATGATAAAAAGGAGAAGCAGCTTTAACAATGTCTTCACTTCAGCATACACAATTTTGGTTCTGCCTCTCAACGAAGTATGTTGTTTATACTTTGTTTTCATTGCCAAACTGTTCATTTAGGTCCTGAGCCTTGTCCTGTCCAGAGAGCTACTATTGCTCCTGCTATCTCTGACTTCAAGCATGTGTCTGCATTGCCTATTTAATCTGGATAAGGCTTGTGCTTTGGAGGCACCACTTTTGCTCTTCCACGTGTTAGGATCTGCAGGCTCTGGATTCTTTTCAAACACAATTGAACTGGAGGGTGTTCCTCAGAAATGCCTCTGATATGCTCCATCTGTTGCTGAGCACCCAGTCTTTGGAAACAGGGTACATCAAATCGCCATGAAAATCCTCTAAAGAGCATCTAATGTTGTGTCCTTAGCATCCAGTGTTTTGCTATGGAGGTCTGCTCAATCTGGATCTCACTGTTCATATGGATATAGTCCTGATAATACTTTAAACTGAATCTTCATATGACATTACTGTTCCTTTATCTTTTTACTTAATCCTATTTTTTCTTCACTTCTGCCTTGCTGCACTGCTCATATCTGCCTGCATGGCATCATGACTATTTTACTTCAGGACTGGGGCCTGGCTTTGTACTGCTTTTGATCGTGCTGCTTCAGTTTTTATTTTTCAATCACTTTTGAGAAATTTCTGTGGTAGTCTTTTGGTAAATCTGACTTGACTTGGCTTTCTTGGAGACAGCATTAACAACAGCTATTTCCCTAAGCAGAGATGTTGACAGAAAAGAATCTACAGCTGATCTAAAAGTTGTGAAGGGAGAGGCATTTATTTTGACCTTATTCTGAACTGTATAGGTGTAGAAGAGCCTAATATTTTTTTTTTTTTTGTCATAGCATAAGAAGGATTTAGATAGTGAATGAGAGGTTGTTTTGAGCTGTAGAAGAGAACATTATATGGCATATGGTTCACAAGGTGAATCCAGGCTGTGTCCAAACAATATGTATAAATAATTTACAGTATTAGCAGGAGTCACACATCCTTGAAGAACAGCATGTTGCTGCTATGTGCAGATTTCTGCTTCTGACAATAGCTTTGCTTTGTGAATATAGACACCTATTGTACTAACTCTTTTAAGATAATTATGGTGTACTTCTCTGAGATTTTTCCTTTTTTCCTTATGGGGAAATAAAGCATGTATTTTTAGATTGTTACCTATGGAGACTGAGTGTGAGTGTATGTGTTGCATAATCTCCCCAAATAACTGTGGGTGAGTAAATTCCTGGGCAGGGGAGTGGGTGAAGGTGGTGGAGGTGACCAGCTATGGCCAGCAGCAAGGGCCTGCCAACTCTATGGCTGTGGAGGGGCTGCAGCATAATAACCCCATGCCACACTGGAGAGAGAATTGGCTCAAAGAACAGGCAGCGTGAAGTCTGGTGGTGTCAGAGAGAGGGATGCTTACTGTAGAGGAAAACCTGCTGTTCTGTGAACACCAGGCAGGCATGGGGTATGACTCCATAGGAAAACAGAAGTGATTAGTTCAGGTATTTGTAGAGTCACAGGATTGGAGTGAACCTGCTGGGACATATGGCCTCAAGGGGATCTGCTTCAAAGAAACAAAACATTTTGTGTTCCTCAGCTGTACATATGATGGTCATACTTCCAGTTATCCTGTATTCAGTATTATATCTCTGAATATCTGCTTTAAGAGTAGCAAATTGTAGCCATTCTATGACAAGACTTCATTAGGCTGGAGGAAAGGCTTCAATTTGAGAGCTGGGATGACTCTTGCAGTTTACCAGCCTAAATTCTACCAAAACAACCACATCAGACACAGTCGTGAGCCATCCTCTCTGCCCCAGGATAATCACAGTTGTTTCTACTTGGCATTTTAAAAAGAAGGTGCTGGTTGGAATTGTTCACTTGCTCCTTCTCACTGCTCCTCTGATCCACTTTTATGCTGTTCTAAGCCAGAAGGTTAGCTGTATTTACCAGCTTGGTGCTGTAATGAATTATCAAAATAATGAAAATTGCCTACAATTAACTTAATTTTAAATGGTGATAAATACTGTGGAAAAAACAGAAGTCAACCATTCATCAAAAAGTGACCATAGTGACTTTAGAGTATAGAAGAAAAGCAAAGGTGGATGTGGGAGGGCAGAGTCATCTTTTTGAGCTCATTTTCTTTTGGCTTTCAGTATATAGCACAGTCTTGAGAGAAAGCAAATTGCTGAAACAGATTGTCATTAATTCTTGCGTTTCAGTAGCAAACAAGAACCCCTCACCCCATCCCTGTGCCACAGCTGAAATCACTTGAAAAGGGTAAACGATTTTTCTGTCCCAGGTGTTTCAGTTTCTAAGTCTTATATAGCTTCCACCTGGGCCTCTCTTTTTAAGTTCATGTGTAGCATCCATTTGCTACTTTCAGTTGCAAGGACTTGGTGGAACAAAGAAAGTTCTCTTGCTCTGAAGTTTAGCACTTCCAAATAAGAATTTAGAAAAAAGTATTTTTCAACCAAAACAGGGATGCTCTGCTGCTGGAAATTATCTTCAGTCCCTAAAAGGAGAGAGGTTTTTATGCGGGGGCTTGTGACTGTGTCCTGCTACCAAAGGAGGTAATGCTATGCTTTCTTGCTTTATGTGTTGCTCAACTGTGATTTCTTTTTGCTAGGTACAGCCTTGGTATTTCATTGTACCTGAAAAACAAATGTTTTGCATCAGTCTGCTTTGCTAGGAGTGTTGTATTCTGAGTATAAGAAATTCAAGGTTTTTGTTTTTCTCTTTTGGATTCTTTTTGGAGACTGAGCTTGCATACATGGGGTTTTCTTGAAGTTTGTTAAGTCTTCAGGACGGAGGCTACATGAGATTTGTTGGTGGTGAAGTAGTGGTCATTGTAGAGGCAATGATATAAATTACTGCATTTTTTGGTGTTATGCTTGCAGGTTTTGGAGAAACATTTTTTTATTGAGCATATTTGAGAAAATTTCTCTTTATTGAGATTGAGTGAGAATACTTCAAATAAAACTTTTGTAGTTGTGGGCAGTAAGCTTCTTTAAGGTATTAAGATATAATCTAAGAAAAGGTAATTCTTTGCTTTTATTATCTAAATACAGTCCTAACTTTTGCTGATATTTAAAGGTATATAATGGTGTGTTTTGTGGAATTGAATAATTTAAGCTTTGTAGAGCATTGGGGTCTCTTCATGATCAACCCATACTAGTCTCTTTGTTTCATTATACAATGAATGTGGGTAAAGTGACTGCAGAATTGGTCATGTGGTTGTTTTAAGGATGATGTTATTAATTGATTCTAGTAGTAAGGGTGTTAAGGCTCAAAAGAGAAACATTCTTTGTCTGGGTTTGGGTGGTGGAAAAGAGTTCCATTTTAGTAACTAATCCAGGTGCAGTTAAAAGAATGAGCTTCCTGTTAAGCATGACGTGAGTTCAGAATTCATCAAATTACAGACTGTTTTTCCAGCTTTGCATGGGATAGTGAAGGGAGGAAACCTGCAGTAGTTTCCCAGTGCTTTATTAGCTGTCCTTGCTGTGTAATATAAGGCAGGAAGTACTAATTGTCAGTCACATCAGCATGCTATGGAAAGTAAAACTTTGAGGAAAGTTCAATTCTCTTTGTAGTAAATACAAGGGAAAAAAATGTGAGCTAAAAATCTTGGTGTTCTCTAGGGATGCTATATGTGAAAAGTAGAGATATCTTACAGAATTATATGGAGCACTGCTTGATAATTCCTAATGAATATTTTAATGCAGTAATAAAATAAGGTAGTAAATTTAAATATTAAAAGTTTAACAAAATATTTTATAATAATTACATCCAATGTAACTTGTGAAATGGACTCTAATACAGTCACAACTATTTAGCTGATAAAATTTATAATTGTAACACTGAATCCATCTTTGACAAAGTACTATTACTGATTGCATGCTGTATTTTAGGAATATGAAGCTTAAACTGTGTAAATGTGATTTATTTACTGTTGTCCACTTCTGCTATTTTTGCTATCGATGCTGAATACTTGTTATAGAAGTCTGTTTCTATCACAGCTTCTTAAAGCAAATGTAAAATAGCTTGCAGACACTTAGAACTTGCAGGAATATCCCATTAAGACTAACTGATACTCTTTAATTTAGACTTAAGAAAGAAAGGAAAACTAGGCATTATTTATTTTAGTAATAAATTTGAGCAATAGTACATGAAAGGGTTTTGTTGGTTTATTTGCTGTCTCAGCAATTTAACAGATGTGAATATACCTCTTCCAGATTGCAAAGGATTTTGATGAGATGCAATAAAGCCCTTTTTTTCCGAATAATAATAATGATCGTTTCATGGTGTGAATTTGAAATTTAATCTTTTCAGGAATTTTTTTCTGTGCTTATTTTGCTAATGTTAGCTCAAGTGAGTTAGATAAGGAACAGAGAATACAAATGTGAATTATTCTCTGTGTGTACACTCTTGCTGTACACTCCTACATATGAGGTATATTACAAATATAGAGAGAAATCCGCTTTACAACACAGATGAACTCAAGTTTCGCAAGCATGAAAAAAATGCCTACTGAAAGCAAAGCAGATGTGGAAAATTAATGTAGTGTTACTAAGTAAAACACCTTAGCTCAAGGTAGCATGCTCTATGATAAAACAGTTTAAAGTTTATCTTGTTTGCAAGTTTAATATATTGATATTCACTTGACAACTTTTAGTATTAGAACCTTGCATACACACATTTTCACTTTGAGAATCTAGGTACTTCAGCAGGTACATGTAACTGATAAATCTTTTTGTAGTTGTCAAAACAACTTTGTACTTTTTCTTTTACAACTAAAAGCACTTTGACAGTCTGAAACCTGGTATATCAATAGGGAAAGCAAACAGACTATTAATTTTAGTACCACATTTCACTGAGTTTTGACATTTTTGAAATATATCACTTCAAAACACTGAGACACAGATGATTAAAGGTTGTTACTGGCAAAAATGTTGTTGGTTATCAATGTTACTGATATCCCTCAGTGACATCTTTGCATAGTGGTTGAATCTTGTTTGAAAATCAGGGTAGTTTGACCGTATGGACTGTATCTGCATAGCTCATTGTAGTCTATGCACTAGTTTCTATGCCTTGAGGGTCTCCCCCGCCAAAAAAAAAGCATTAACTAACCTAGTTGCTGCTCGGTGATTGTCATTGTTTGTAGTCTACCTGTCAGTTCTCAGTTTTGTTGATGTGTGGAACAGCGTTGTCCTGATGTCTGAAGTCACTCACAGTTAGCTTGAACTAGAGATGCTGCCAGGGTAGGACTGGTTTAAAAAGATAAAACAGGCTTACAACAACCTGATATTTGTTTTTCAGTCTGGAGAAATTGCGGTGTGTTTGTCCATAGCATGCACTATAGTCTGAAATATGATCTGTGCAAAAACACTGTGTGGAGCCAGTCTCCCCAGTTCAGTCATAATGGCTTTTGGTTTTTGATTGTTTCTGTGTTCAACTGGATAATTTTCTCTTTTAAGCTGTAGAGAAATCACAGACATTATTGACAATGTCATTTCAGACACCAAAACTAGAATAGAAATATACAGCTGCCCGTATAAAGTTTCATGTCCAATGCAAGAGCACTCTCCAATGTAGCCTTGCAGAAAATACTTAAAAAATAATGGCATAAGCATGGCTTTTAATAGCATTGTTAATATAGAGCTCAGTCCGTTAAGGTAGCATGAATACTCTGCTTTTTCTGCTGGAGAAAGAAAGAAACAAATAAGTGTAAAATGAGCATAAGTGTTGTCTGACGTGAATCTGAGGTGCTAAGGAGAAGACTTGCAGTGTATGCTGGAATCTGGGTGCTCTGTCATAGGGCTGACTTCTTAACTTGTGTGCATGTAATGTGTGTGCTTGGATTAGTTAAGATAGGATAGTTTACATCTTTCTCAAATTTCCCTTGAAAGATGAATCATTCTAGACTTTCCTAGGTTAAAGTTTAGGTGTAGTGTTGATTTACTTGTGTTCACATATAAATGTGTATCTGAAAGCCTAAGTGGCAATGTAAATATATTCAAGGTTTTTTTTTTTTTTCTTTTTAAAAGAATTTATTTTTTAATTTTGATACAATTTTGTATTTCAGTGAAATGTTGGAGCCTTTTAGCTGAAGTATTATGAAACAGTAAAGTCTGTCTATTTATTACATTTTCACTTTAGTTTTTGTGACTCCAAGCCTTCTGTGTGGTATATAAATTCTTCAGCATGCACTGTGCTTTAGAAAAAAGAAGTAATTCAGGGAAAATTACTACTCAATGTAGAATACATACACTTGTTCTAAGAGATTAGTAATCAGAGTCTGAAGTTCTCAATATGTAGAATGTATTTAGCACAAATTTATTTATCCAGCTTTCTGTCCTGTTTACTCAACAACACTGGTGAGTAACATCCATGCCACTTTGTTTTCTTACTTACTTTTTGTTTGCGTAATAGACAGAAAAAACCCAGAAATACAATTTGAGAACCATTGATTGTGGGATGGAGCTATAGTCTGACTCATCCATGTAAAGTAATAACACAAATATTAATGGATGCACATTTCACATGAGCTTGATTTTTTTCAACCTGGGCGTTTGGGCTCCGGAGACTTGTCCTAACAATAGTTTTGGGCATAATCAGTGTTAATTTGTATTGCTTTTGCAAAGTGAATTAGAAAATTGTGTGAGACCAGGGTGTCTGGAGATGAGTTGCTTTAATTGTTTTTCTGCCAAGCTCTTGGCAGCCAAGTAGGATGGTTTTAAATTAATCCCATTTCTTAGCCATGGGTATCTAGGTTTAAAGACGTGTCCTTAGCAGTGCTAGCCTATCAGTGGTCATCCTTAACTTACTAACATTCTCCTTTTAGCAACTTCAAAGTTGAAGCATGCCAGCAATCTATATGTTGACTCTGTTATAGAATTTCGTGATAACTGCCTGTCCAGGAAGCATTATTTAATGGGTGGTGGTAAAAGTCAGGACTGATACAGGCTTGTCTTGCTAGAAATTGAAAGACGTGTTCAGTGAAAAAGGGAAACCAGTTACATATCATGATGCTTTTTCAGGTGCCAAAATTTACTCACATGGAACTGAAAAATGCTTTTCGTCTGTCTGTGGTTAATTGATTGGAAGTTCCTATGCTCTTGTATCTCTAGATGAGTGCCCATCCTGTTCCTTGAATCAGAATTCAGACATTAAGAAAACTTTTAAGTCACTTAACACTTGAGTACTGTATTGAGATTCTAATCAAAATGTGTATTTGAATGTGTTACTTTCTCATAGAGAAAATATTTCTAGATTTAAGTTGCAAAATATCAAGCTCTGCTGCTGAACAATGGGATCATGGTACATTGAGGGCCTTTTTCATTTCACTCACCAAGTATTTATTCTCTGTATAGAAGTCCTTGAAAGGATGTTCATTTACATGGAGGAAAAGGATTATTTGCAGAACAGATGTTGTATGCCTGTAACTTCTTGTGGAGGTGGAAATGAAGTGCCTAAGAGATCTCTACTTTACTAGAAAACATGCTGGAGTTTAAGATGTCTCCTAACATTATACATAACACAAAAGCAAATTACCCAATGCTGGAGTCGGTAACACTACCACCAATGAAGATTAGCTGAGGCTTTACCAGATTATATACTCAAACTCTAAGAGGATTTGTCAGTGGGGAATGGAGAGTTGTGGTTTTGGGTTTTTTAAATTTTTTATAAACTAGATGAAGAGGAAGTTCACCTATGGAGAATAAATATGTTGAACTGAGAGGAATTTGAAATGTGCAAAATATCCCTTTTGTAATCTTTTATTATTATTTCTTAGAGATGAGCCTTATAAGTGTAGATACTTCCCAGAGTACTGATTCTGTTGTTCCCAGCGTTGCCTTAATATCCATTCCTTTGATGTTGCAATGAGATTTTTTTGTTTATTTTTCTTCTCTCAGCGAAGTCATTTGTATGTACCAGAGTTTCAGCTCGAGAGACAACCAACCAATATTGTCCTAGCACATAAGGATGTAACTATACATTTAAATTTATTGTAAAACATTATGCTCATCTGTAATTATATTACTTTAAAATAAAGCCTTCATCTTCTCTAAGATCTTTTGATGTCCCTTGCCTGCTGACTCTTTTTTTCTTGTTCCCACTTACGTTAATGTGAAGAGACAGTTGAGTAAATGCACAATGAACTTCAAAACCTAGTAATTGTTTTTCAGAAAGAATGAAACTTGTGAATTAGATATGGATTGTAAAAGAACACCAGAGCTGATTAGTGTTCGTTCGGTTTGCCTGCTGGACCGTTCTGACACCTGTCTTCCCGCTTTCCCCATAAATGCCATTGCTGATCCCTCTGTACTGCCAGTCACATGACAGCCAGGGAGAACTTGTGGGTGGGAGTTAAAAGACTCCCAGTGAACCTTGTCAGGCTTAGCAATTCATGAAACTTGACATAAAAGGCAACGTTAAACAAAGATGAGTTGAATCCATTTACATGCAAACTGTAGTTATCTGTATGAAAAAAGCCAGGAAAGGGGGAATGTTGAAGGGGTTAGTATTTCTTTCTTCCCTTTAGGATGTGTAGATAATGAGTTGTGTAAAGCTTAGAGGGGGAAAAATAAGCCAACTTTCAAGGCACTGAAAAATTGCTTTTTAGGAAAAATCCTTTTCATCCTAACCATCTGGTTGCATCTTGTTTACAGCACAGTGTGCCAGTTTGTGCTTATTAATCATGCTTACACAAGTATCTTAATTACTCCCCTTGTAGCTGCTCAGTTTTGAACTTAGAAGTTGACCTTTCTCTTTTTATTCCTTTAAACCATTAATCATACATAATCAACGCCAATGGGGCAGAGCCATGGAGAAGGCTACCCAGCTTCCAAAAGCACATGCTAGTCCTGAGAAACCATGTAGACAGGAGTGACTACATTGCTATCAGTCAGGCATATCTTAATTAATGACTGCTTTGTGAGTGTGCACACTTACATGACTGTAACCCAGTTCTGTTCTCCGCTTTTGCTTCTGTTGAGATAACAGTTGCCTTATGATATGGAAGATCATTTAAAAAAGTCTCTGTATGTTGAAAAAACCTTCAGAGACACCATGTGAATGAAAAGGATCTGCTTCTCTTGTCTGTGTGCTCACATTGCTTCTGTAATAATTAAAATTTAGAGAGGATGGCCAGAAAATGCTCTAGGCTCCGGATTCTTCTAGAATAAGTGTGTTGGAAGAGGGTGAATTTCTCCAATATAATCGGAGTAACAAATGTATTACCCTTCTTCTCTGCCTTCTCTATTAAGAAAAAGGCAAGGGGAGAGAGAAAAATTGTTTTTCAAAAGCATGTATTTGAGAAGACAGAGTGGAATTTCAGAACCAGTGCTCTCATTTCTGGTGTACTAGGCAAGTTGTAGTATGCAAAAGTAGTTTAGCCGGCCCTGAAACTCTTCAGTGTGATGAAAATTTTATCAGTATTCTAGAAAAGACAACTATCCAGCCTACTCATTTAGTCAGCATACATGTTTATACACAGGGAAGAAAAAAATGGATTTGCAAGTATGACTTGTGTTTTTTCACTGCTGCTTTTGCTTTTGTTTCTTTTTTGCCATAAATAGTGTGTTCAGAATTTATGCTGTCTAACCTCAGTTCCACTGGAGATGCAATTTTCACTTACAGGAGCTTTAACTACAGTTAAGGCTCTCTTAAAAGCCTTATGAATACACTACCATAATAAACAATTTGTTTATTTTTATTGCCAGTATGGAAAAAGAAAATATTTGCCAACAAACTACAACAGGAACAGAAAAAGATTGAAAACCTGCATCAAAAAAATGGTATCATGAAAATTATTAATATTTAATTCAGGTAAAAGCTTTTCCATTCCAAATGTAGAAGAATGTACCGCTGTGTCTTCTTATGTTTAAAAAATACTTATTCATGAACAGAGTATATGGTGTGCGAGCTGAACTGTTTCATCCAGTCTAGTGAACTGTGCTATTTTCCATTGGACATCTTCTTTCATTTGAGCTGAAATTTTTTTCAACCTTTTTGCATAGTTTGGGAGTCTTGATGTCCTTGCACTTTTGGTATTTCCTAGAAGGTTCCTTGTGTGTTGTTAAATAGTCTAGCACAAACAAGCAAAAATTTCTTGAGAGAAAATTGTTTTGAGAACCTAAAAGGAAACACTTAGATTTTGAGTAAGGGAACTCTGGCTGGCCTGAAACTATGGGTTTGTCTCCTTTCCCATGTGGACAGCTAAAGATTATTACCAAGTATAGCCTGCAGGTCCTGTAAAACAGGAAAATGTTGCTGATAAGATTCAGTATGGACAAAATATGGTCAAACAGCAGGGAAAATAGGAATAAGAGTTGACCTGAGCAGGCCGGTCTGTGCTGCACAGGTGCCCTGGCTGCAGGATTAGCCCAGCCTCCCACTGCCAGAGAGGAGCCATGGGCAGCTCATGCCTGCTGATTTTACCAGCTGTGTGACCTTGCCTTTATCTAGGGCTGCAGCAACAAGCTCTCTTGTAAACATCCTTTTATTTGGTAGTATAAATGAAACATAGAGTTGTTTTCATTGAAGAAAATCCAGTAAGGGCTGAAATGGGCAAAATAATGTAGCCTTTCTAAGGATGGCGTCTACACAGTGGCTTGCTTAAGGCCCTGTGCCATGCTTCACACCTCGGGATTCCCGGCAGCTAAAGGGATGTAGATCCTAATTTTCTTATAGTGTTAGCTCCCATAACTAGAACACTGCTGCACAGAGTCCAAGTGCTTTTCTTACTAGGATCGTACTGGACCAACACCTCCTGTTGTAACATGCAAAGCTCTTGGCTGCCCTAAGTAGCTTAGTGCTGTTTCCTTCCTGCGTGGTTCAGTTCTGCTGTCTACTGTTTTGTGATTATATTGCATCGCTTTGTTTTCTTTGAACATTTCAACTGTAACTCAGAGGACTGAGTCAGAAGATTCTGTGCTGGAGGCGTGCATCTTGAAATGGTTTTTGTACCGCAGTGCTTGCAAAGGCATTATGTTGAGGAGATAAATGGTAAAAGTCATTAGCCTATGTAAGGACTAGGCAGAAGGAAGAGGTAGAGGGAGACGGATGGTGGGGCAGAGAAGTTACCTTTCACCAGAAGCAGATTTTAATACCTGAGTATTTTTCTAGTAGAAGTTCCCTTTCAGAAATTTCCATTGATTCATTTGCCTGTTGAGAACTTTTAATTTCATGTCAACTGAAATTATGATGTTATTCAGAAGGAATTCCCATGATTTTTATAAATGAAGAGGACATGGAAACAGTTGTTCCCATCAATGATTGTTAAAATGTGATGCCCTACTCTACCTGTTATTTTGCATCTTCATTCTGCTTTGTTCTACTGCTATATAGCTGATCATTTTGTTATTAGGTTCTTCATGTACTTTACTGTTTCTCCTTCTCCAGATTATTTTATAGCCTAACATTAGGAATCTATCTCCATAATCAGGAGTGAAGTTGTTTCTTGAATAAATGGCATAATTTTCATCCCACATGCTTCTAAAGGAAATGTTTTGTTTCTAGTCATTGTGTCATTGAAGACAGTAGTGGTCTAATGCCCTCTTTTCTCTTTAATGTGTTTTAACCATTGCTTTTACTTCATGCTTATATTTGGCTTTCTATTTATGTAGTGCATTCTTTATTTTTGTGTCAAATCCAGGGAAATGTGTATTTTGCCCTCTTGAAGTTGAAATAAATACATGACTATCTCAATGAATTTTAATTGTCTTCTGTAAAGCTTTTCATTACTGCGTTTGATGTTATGAGTCCACAGCAAATCTAAAAGGGGAAAGTGCCGATGTGAAACCAATATTATAGAACTATAATTGATTATAGAACACTTTGATAAGAAAAAAATAATCCAGATATATGCTATTTGTTGGAACACAGGCTGCTGAAGAATGGCCTATGTGCTCAATTTAATGTTCTTGGAACTGTGCATCTGTGGTGACTGTACAACTGTAGTGACAAGTAGTTGTCAGCTTCTATAAGTGAACACAAGGACATTCTTCACCTGGAAAGTGGTGTGGGTTTTTTCCCCTTTCTGCCAAATATGATCATTCAGGTATTCATACTATGGAAAAAAAATGACTCTTGGCTTTATGTAGAAGGTTAGTTTTACCATAGTGTAAGTGTCTATTGCTTTCGTGAAGGAAGGATAAACAGAACCAAGATTTCCTTTAGAGTTAGTTAAATAAACTGTTTCTATGTTAAATTTTAAGTTTTATATAAACATGGAGCTTCATCTATGAAAGCTGGTTTGCCTGTGCATCATGTTGTCTCAGAAAGAGATGCTTAAACCTGAATTCCATAAAACTCATGGATACAATTTTGGGAAGATGATGTTTTATATATAATTTTCTTGGCAGCAGTATTCATTGAAAATATTTCCTCTATCGTTGCTGACTGTTTGTTTTCACTTTTGTGTCACCTCCTTATCTGGCCTAGCATATCTGACAGGCAGCGTGCTGTGCAAGCAGGCCTGAAAACAATTGGAGGGAAGTGGAAAAATGGGAATGTCTTAAACTGGAGTCATGGCTGAGGACAGCATGCCTGCAAGCTGCAGCTTGAGTTCTAGGATTTCTTGTTCTCTTGGTGGGGTAGAAAGGCAGAGATGTGTTGCATATTTTGGTTTTTTTACTTTTTATTCCCAGCTCTTTTGGGCTTTGTGGTAGAAGTAGCCTTTGGATAGTTTACTCCTGTTTGTTTCTGTTTTTCCCACATAACCTAGAAACCCTCAGTATAAGTTTCATCTCTGTATCCATTTCTGTAACAGCTGTAGTAAAGGATTCATGAAGGGATATGAATAATGAAGTTAGAATGAAATACAGAATGTTTTGTGTGTAATCATGTTAAGATATGTTTGGAAACCATTTTTTCAAGACTTGAATTCCAACTTAAGAAATTAGTAAAAGAAACAAAATGGATGAAAATATTTTAATGAGCATAAAGGAGTTGCACTATAGCTAGCAGTTCATATTGTATATTGAGATACTGACTGATCTTAAAAGGGATTCCTAATTCTCCATAGTTACAATGATTAGTTAATGAAAAGTGTATTTTCTAATGTTGTTTTTCATTCCTATGTTACTTTCCACCAATAAGGTCAGTAACACATTGGAATTGGGAAGAAGCTCCTTACAGTTTAAATATGTACAAATCTTTTAAGTAATTGTAAGCATGATGAAAGGGATATTGTAGAAAAAGCAAAATATAAAAGGAGCTCATTTAGACTGTCTTTTTACTGTGGAGGTATTAACTTGTTCATAATAAGTATATCATATTTTTGCCTAGCATTTGCATATATGTCTTTGAATACAGGAATTATTCCTTTCAGAAATAAGAAAACTAACAAAACTAGTGTCCAAATCCTTGCTTGAGTTCTAAATTAGGGATTATAAATATTTGCAGAATTTATCAGTTCTTGATAATGTGCTGTGGGGTAGATTAGAATCACCTGAGTTTCTTACTTCCTGACTTGGAGTTGTGTTGGGGTGATTTCCCTAAGCATAACACTGGTTCCTTCCTTTATAGTATAATATTAATTGGAAGAAATTTTTCAACATGTTTTGAATGAATTGTTAACATTGCAAAGTAGAACTAATACAAGTGGTCGAATTAATGCTGTCCTTTACATCATGTGAAGCTGAATGTAAATCAGCCAGTTATACCTGTTTATATACTCTGAATCATTTTGTGGATTATCTGAAATGTTGATCTGTCCTTGATATCACTTTGGAGCCTGAGCTAAACCCTTGGAGATGATAGTATTAGTGCAGTGTCAGTTTTGTCATTTGGAAGCCTTCCTCAGTCAAATTGCAGCCTGAAGACAGTCCAATATAACTGTACACAGATGTCTTTTAAAATTGGCTTTAACCTTCAAAGATGACTGAAGGATAACAGAAAATTATTTTTTTTTAATTCAAAAATCAATTTAGATATTGATTTATTTTAAGGGCAGTTCAAAAGTATAGACTCTAGTGGAAAAGTAGTTCTATGGTTCTCAATCTCAGTATAGTTCCTATTTCTCCTTTACACTATGGTAGCTAATTTAAGTATTGCAGATGAAAATATTTTGTTAGGACTCACTTGATAGCAGCATTAAGTAGCACAACATTTAAAAAATATAATAACTTTTCTGCACTTAGGATTGATTACTTAGCATCAAGCACCATTTCATTAATTTAGAGTGTCTGCTTCTAGAATTAGGAAAATATTCTGTTCTTGATGAAGTAGTACTGTTGTGTAACTTTCTGATATTGAAAAAATTTCTGCAGTGGGAAAAGTTGTGATGATGCAGGAGAAGGAGAGCAGTTGTATAGCTATATTCTCTAACCTAGTTTTAGTGTTAATTTTTGAAAACCTGAAGTGTACTTCGTACAAAAACTACAGCCTGTGTTTTTCTGGCTATCAGGTAATGCTTATTCTGGATCTTGAAATTATTAGTTTAACATGAGAATTATTTCTTTTCTGTTCTTGTCCCCACTCCAGTTCCTTAGAAGTGACCTTTTTAAAGATGAAATGATCACAAATAGTTACTGTGCAACCAGCCCTTTAACTGGAAGTTAATGGCAGTATTTTTGCTGTGATAAATACAGTGAAGTCAAGTCACTGCAGTGGGGAAACCTGCCCTCCTGCAGTCTCCTAAGGTACTGGGTACTGGAATGATATAGTTTGATGATGTATTTAGTGAAATACATAGTGGCTTTTAAAAAATATGTTTCAACGGTAAAATATGCATTCATTCTTATGACCAACACCGGATGGACTTTTATATTTCTCTTCCCAGTTGTACTGAACATCATCATCATGCTGAATGACTGTGCAAGTGCCAAAGCAAAATTCTTCAAAGCTTTAGAAGAAACTCTACCATCCTTTTTTATCATTTTCTGCTCTTAAGCAAATCAAAAAGGATTGATTGTTTCTTACTTCCAAGAATATTTGCATTAAATAGAAGAATGAAGATGAGTAAGGAGGAATAGGAAGGAAAGAGATAATTTTGGCATGTTAATATTGAGATATATTATTTCCGATTAAAAGTCTCAGAAAGCAATTTTTGCATACATCTTTGATAAACTGAGAAATCTCAGTGCGTGAAATTAGCATGTTTGTTCCATTATGGCCTGCAAAGGAAAAAACGAATAGAGGGTTAGCATTTAAAATTTCCCATTTGCTACACCATAGTAACTAGTCAAGTTTCATGGGAAAAAGTCTAAGTTACACTATTCTGTGGCATCAGTTCTTGGTTTTATTTCATTTAAAAACACAGCTGAAAAGGCCACACATATTAATCTAGAAGGTAATTAATATAAGCAGTCACTATTGATGTATTGTTGACTCTGCAAAATCTGTGAGCAGATTTAACATGCAGACAGCACGATTTGCCTTAGTCAAACCATGGTACATGCAATATTATTTTTTGCTAGATTCTTTGCTGAATACAAACCACTGTTATAAAATTAAAGCGCAAAAAAAGAGCTTTATAGTTGGAATTGTTTCCTTCCTCTGCGTAGCTTTTCTGGAAATCCTTCATTTGAGATGACGTTGCCTATTGCTGGCTCTAAATTGTGCCTCCATGAGCTCTTCAGTTAGAGATAGATCAGAAGACAGCAGTACTATTCTGGCCTCTTCTCTGTGAGGATGTCTGTTCTTGCCTCCCACTGTCTACACTGTAAGCCAAGACTTACACCATGGTCTGTGGCACAGAGTGGGAGGAAAGCAAACAGAAAATGGGACTGGCAGAACTGTGATTCCAATTCTAGCTGATTAATTCATTGTAGGTTTTTATATTTCTTTACAGCGGTGCTTCTGTAGTTTGGCTTCCCTTTGTTGTGCTGATATTTAGCTGTACTTTTATAGGTTTACCTTTGGGAATAAGAATCATTAAAGAACAGAGACCTCCAAAAAAGGACTAACCCTCTAGTTTTCTTCCAAAGATTTTTTTTTTTCTTGCTCTTGTGTTAATGGTAATTGTTTTGCTTTTTTCTTTAAACTTGTAAAATATTTAGGTTATTTAAAAATAGACATTGGCAATACTAAATGTTGACTTAATGTTCTAAAACACGTAGTAGCTGTGGCTTTCATTTGGTCACTGCAAGTCTATGTCAGCCATTGACTTTATTAAGAGCAGAAAAATGATATGTTACAGAGCCATTTCACCTCCATGCTGTCTCCTCTAATACATATATCTATGGAATCGTAGTAATTAAAGGCTCTTTATGTTTTATGATTTCAGTTGCCTGAGTTGAGTCTTAGCCTAATTGTTTAATGAACAGCTGGAAAGTTTTCTTGATCTTAAGCCATTACTGTAGGCTGACCTAATTTTGAGTCTAAGCAGAAAGACCAATTCCCATTCTGTTTTGTGTAGCTGACACTTCAGAAGTATGTGGCAGAAATATATGGTACAGGGCTGCCCTACTACTGATACATCTGTCCTGAGAACAGAAAGCAACGGTTTTTTTTAGGTTGTTGAGTGATTTAATTTACTATTCACCCAGCTGGAATCTCTTCTATGTCAGAAGGAAAAATCCACCTGCATTTAACTGATGCTGTATCTTCAGCTCTTGGTGGAAGGAGCTATCTCCTTATATTCAAGAAAAGAACTGCAACAAACTTGAGTAGTACTTAGTGAGAAATAAAATCCATGTCAAATTTATGTGAGTTCATATAATGATAAAACAATTTCATTTTTAATGAGTTGCTTGTAAAATGATGAGTTTGCTTTTTAACATGCAGAATTTTGAGGCATCAGCTCTCTAGCAAGAATTGATCTGTTCTGAAAAATATCTTTTAACATATCTGGGTTCTTAAAATAAGGCATTGTTAAAAAGAATCTTTTTTCTGAATGAAAATGGGAAGTTACATAAACTTCTGGAAGAGAAATCCAAAGTTCTTTTTTTGCTCCTCTTTTGCATAGCTTTCCATGTGCTTTCTGCTTTTTTCTTCTACACAATACATTATTCAGTACATAGTTATCTACAAAATTCTTGTATCTGAGATGACTTCAGTGAGTCTGAAGCACTGGCTGTTACTTAATGGGTGGGGCAATTCTTAAGTGGGATATTTCTTGTGTTTTTGTAATGCTTCCTATTTGTCAGTGCCAGCCTAGTTCTTTGCTGCTTAGGAAGCAATTTTCTACTTTGATGTGCTTGCCTAATAGACAGCCGTATTAAACACCAGATGATGGTTTCTGGTTGGAGTTCAAGTCTTAGTGTGCATGGTCCAGTTCCCAGGCTGTAGGTGCTGTGTAAGGAATAACCTGACTCTTCCTCTTTGCACAGCGCTGGTGCTGCTGATGTGACAGCCCTGCTTCCTTCTCAGCCTTGCTCTGTGGTGGGATCCCTGGGGTCCTACATCTCCTGAATTCTCTACCTCTCATCTTTAGGAGATAGGTGTTAACTTTTCTCGTGGGTTTTGCCCATTCATAAACACTACAATATGTGACTTCCAGGTTTGAGAAGATTGACTCTTCCCTGTCTGAACCAATTATGTGAATGCAAGTAAATTTTGCTGTGGGTGGGTACCCAGATTTTCTGGGGCTGGCTGGTTTGCCCTAAATATTTGGACAACCTGTAAAGATTTTTATGTTGTGTGGAAGATGTGAATTCTGATTACATTACTGAGTTTGGTAGTCTGGGATAATTCAGATATAATTTGGCAGTTCATGATACAGTGCTTGAAATAGTTTGTACTTGGCTTCAGAGGAATCTACCCCAGCTTTATTAAAAAAAGTATATATATCCCAGATCCTCACTTGAAACCTTCTGATTTAAGCTCTGAGAAGTTCTCTAGGCCCCAGTTGCATGTGTTGTCTCTGAACTCTTCACATGGGAATGTGAAGAGAGGATATATACGTATGGCACCTTACGTGAAACATGCACATATAAAGTATGTACCTGGAGTAAAACATGAAACTGAAATTTTCTTTTTATAAGTTCATTCCTTTGCTTTATTCTCTTAAAATGAATTTTCCAAACCTTGTGATTGCTTAGTTGAGTTACATAATGAAGAAGAATGAAAACTTGAAATGATCAGGTATGCTGTTACTGTAAAGTGAAGGTTGCTGTTAATATTTTGTTAATCTATAATTCAGTTATTTGGAATACCTCCCATTTACAAGGGAGATACCCTTCCATATTCTCCTTTGATGTGCAGGCTGTGATTGTAAGTATACTTTTCTAGTAGTGTTAATAAATATTTGCTTGACATTTTATCTCGTTGATCTTTAATCAGTTCTTAGTAGTTGTGATAACTGAAGTTACAAAGTTGAAATAGCTTCCTTCCTGTATGAAAACAGGAATGCTGATTTCTTTTATTTGTATATGTTTTAAAGATACTATGCCATGTCATTTATTTCATTTGACTTAATCATTAGAGAAGATTAAAGATGGCTTATTTCTTAGACATATGCTTAACAAAGAAGGATTTTGCAAACATCTGTGCAAAAACATACAACATCTTCCTGCTTTCTTATCAGTAAATGCAGCTGTTCCTGTTTTTAAAAATCAGATGTGTGATAATGTGGAGTAGCAATGTTTGAAGGCTTCATTTTCTGATATCTAAGACATGTTTCTTTTTCCTGAGCTTGGACAGGTATAAATAAGAAAGATAAATTTACAACTAATGTTGGTTTTTTTTTTTTTGTTTTTTTTTTCATTTCCCCCTGCCCCCGACACTATCAGAAACTGTAACCAATGTCATCTGCTAAGAGAATTGCAGGTTCTTATCACATGTGTGCTGGGTCAAGGATAATTAGTGTATATGCTGAATAGTGGTAAATTATACACAATAATATAGCTTTTACATGATTTAAAATTTCTGTCAAATTTATAAATTTAAAAAAAATGTGCTGATAATAGAAGGTGAGTAGCTTATGTCTTTTGCAGGAGGGACACTATCAAAAAATCCAAACCCGAGTTGTCTTTTTAGTGGTTTTATTCTTGGTTTAAGAGTATGGTTTGCTGTTTGTGTTGACAGATCCATACAAGTGAAATAGGAAACGTAGTTGTTGAGAAAAATACCTGTGCAGATCTGTTTGTAAGTCATTAAGTTAGGGTTTTCAGCAGCTAAATTGGAATTCTACACTGTCATTTTTACAGCTTATTTCAGTTTTGCTTTGTTTCTTTGTTTTGGAGCCAAGTGGTGTGATGTGCTCATTAGTCTTTGAGAATGGGTAAGCGTAATCAAGCAAAACAGTCACAAGCCATGTTTCATGGCAATCTCTCTCTGGCCAAAACCCCATAAAAAATTATCAGTGTATGTCTTTTCATCTAGAAACCCTCCCATATGTGTTAGTTGTAAAATGCTATGGGTAAAATATAGTAGGGCATCTTAATAGTAGGGTAAAATCTTAACTGAGTCATGTATACCTCACCATACCCATGAGTACTTCTGTTGTATGAATTTTTTTTTAAACTTAGAGCTTCATAAAATTTTTGAGGATCACAGATGAACACTGCTTTTTAGAAGCACTCTTTTTCAGGATTTGTTGAGATAGTGAATCACTTCTGTTGTTGTTGTATTAATGACAGTCTAGAGCAATGTACATTTTCTGGGTTCCTTTATTTGTTTATTGCTTAGGTCTCTCGCTGAAGTCTGAAGTGCATCTGATCCCGCTTAGTGTTGGCTTACACCTGGCATTTTGTAGCCTGTCTCTAAATGGCCAATATTTTTTCACAATCAGATGGTGTTATAAGGAAATTTGGGAAATCACAGGACTGAAAGCTGAGAAAGAAAACGTGTGTGCACACTTTTTTGGTGGTGTAGTAGTGAGACCTTCATATCAACTCAGTCTTATTCTTCAGCCACTGAAATTACTATTTAGAAAACTTTGGGCATTCTATCAACAAACAGTAACTACCACATCCTGCAATTGCAGAAAATCTGTTTTACAAATACGGTGATATTAATCACAAGATGTAACATATTCTTCTTGCTTCCTTCTAGGATTCTTTATATTGTCTCCTTTATTGTTTCTTGTAGGAGCTCATTTTTTAATTTTATATCTTGAAAAAAAGATGTCTTGTTCTGGTGATTCACCTTGAGGTTTGATGAGAAGCAGGCTAGCTGCTGCTTTTCTATCACCCATAAATTCTTGCTTTACAAAAGTCTGCTTGGTACCATGGGTCAGAAATCAGGGATAAAATCAAAAAGTACATTAAAAGATACAGATTTCTGATTTTAACAGCTTTCTGGTTGCTGTATCAGATTTCATCACTATTAAAATTATTACTGAAAGACTGGATTTGCATTCCTGTTCCCCAAAACAGATTTAACTCTTGATTGTGTAGCTGGAGTTCAGTGTACGAAAGTGAAGACACCTTTCTTCTAGTCTTCCTATTTGCTATAATTAGATTTTTCGAAACTTCTATTATTCTTTTCAATACAAAAGAAAGGAATTTTCTGTTTTGCTTTTTCTTGGGGTATTTAGTGGCAGATGTATTTTCGTTGTCTGCATAGACCTTAGTCCTGTATCCCAGATGAAAATCCTAGATAGAATAATTGTATTTCAGATTTTCCTTTAGAATAGGGTGTTTTATGCAAAACTTGTAAAGCTGGATATAAAATGGGATAAGTCAACCTAAGACTCTACAGAAATGGTCTGTTTTTCCTGCAGGGAGAAAGGCATACGCTTTTGTCAGCACCTGTGAACTGACAGCTAAATAAAAATAGACTGACAATAGATGTGCAAGAAAGGGGATGAAAATTGTCTCAGTCAAAATGTATTTGCAGCCCATCCTTAAGATGCCTTTTTGCAAAAAGTATGCAATATTGGAAACTGAACAAACTCCTCCTTCAGGAGATAAAATGATTTAAATTACTGCTGAATCACTAAAATATGTAAAGAATATAACTTGTTTAGAAATAGGAAGCTGCATATTTGATCAGTCATAATTTGGTTGTGCTTTCCAAGGCTTACTATGTTGTTGGTTCATAAATAGTAATTCTAAATTAAATAAATGCTGCATACTATAATAATTATGGAGTGACTGAAGAGGCCTATATTCCATTTTTCAGCTGTGTTTTCTAGGGATGTGTTTCACCAGTACTAATATGTTTACTTATATCAGTTTATTTCAGAAGTCCTTGTTGTTTATCTTATTTTTATGAAGTAATTTTATTATTAATATAAGTAATAGGAGATTTTGGCAACTGGATACACAACAGACGTGCTATCTATTTTCTCTCTTCGTTTATTTTTCTCTTGTTAAAGTCATCAAAATGTTGACAGCTGCATAACTCTCTTTAAAGCTTTCATTTCTTGACAGATATTACAGATATTTGTCATTTTACTTACAGTAAGTGACAGCTAAATTAGCTTTATGCTGTATTGGAGGATATCTCAGATGTAGTGAGTCCAGTCAAATTTATATTGCATTTCTTTAATGTGCAGCTGATTTTTGAGTGGTTATTAAGGAGTGAACAGTGAAGTGATACATGAAGAATGTGAAAATCTTGAGCTAGCAGATATTCAAGGTTAACAGATGAGAAATATGTTCCCCTTTTATTACTTTTATCACGTTGGATAGTCTAGTTTTTCCTTCATTTTCACTTCTTATTTCAGCTAGATGTGAGGTTGAAGATCTATACATTAATCCTGCTTTAATAGATGCCCCCTTCCCAGCTGAGTATTTAAGGCTGCCAGGAGATACTGTAGGTGTTTATAGGTCACAGTGGAAGCTACTCAGTGGAACAATGTTGATTAAATATCACTGCAGCTGCCCACTGTAGGTTTAGTTAAGTACAGTTCGTTCATTGTCTAACTGTAATGTAGATGTATTTCAGAACGTATATATACATTTCTTTTCAAAAGTTTGGGCCGAATTAAGGATGAGAAGAGAACAAACATAGCTACTGAATGGAGAAAAAAAAAAACCCAAACCTTTTTGCTGTCAAGTAACTTACTCAGTAATGTCCCTGTATTTTTTTGTGCCATGCATAAATACAAAGCACAATTAAAAAAATTGCAGTGGGTCTTTACATTATCAAACGGAGAATGTCTGCAAAAATGCACTTGACAGGAGGGGGAGATGAAGAAAAAAAAAAAAAGGAAGAAACTTGTTGTCTTTTATCCAGATAGCTTAATTACACAATTGAGTGTTTTTCACAGTTGTCTGTTTAAATTGCTGTCAGAAGTGGAAAATTCCATAGTATGATATTTTCTCATTTTAGTATGTTCAATGTATTGCTAATGATAGCCAGACTTTCAAATTACTATAAATGTAAAAGAGATGAGTTATACATGTTCAATGTTTTAATCTACTCTGTTCTGATACTGCTGTCTTACTCCTGGGAATCCCTCTAGCATTTGGACAATTAGTATTTGGAACATGCCATTTTAAGATTAGCTTGATGTTGCTCAAATCAAAGTAGAGCAAGTGAGACAAGCCACCTGAATTGTAAGAGAATAACTGATTTAACTGATTTTCTGTAATATACTTTAAATACCTCTTCTTAGAAACTTCATAAATTTTGGAAACCTGGAAAGTAGTATATTTTTGTCTTGATTTTTTCCCCAGTATTCTTTTAAGTCAGGTTTTGTTTATTTGTTTAGGGTTTTCTTGGGGGGGGGTTGTCTTTTTGAACTTTTAAAAAATTTTGTGTAGATGCAGCCTTCTCTGAAAATAATTTATGCTTAGATGGGCTGAAGTTTAAGTTAAGCATAACAGTTTCTGCTAGAGGACCACCAAAGCACTGTGTGTGAGTTTGTGTGTTAGTATGCGTATGTACCACTTTGCATTCTGAGGAGAGCAAAACCAAGAGTGTTGAGTGAAAAATTATTTTTGGGGATTACTTTGGATGCTGTCCTGAATCAGGCACAGAGTTACATCTGTTCTAACTGCAACTGATGCTAAAACACCTACTGACCTCTCAGAAGAGAGGAAGGTTTACTGCAGTGTTACAGAGAATCATGGCTTAAGTGGAACATTGCCTTATATTGTGGTTAAACGTATTTTCTTTTCTTTCAGTATTACTGACATAGCAGATATGTGGCAGGGAGTAATATTTATTGGTAGAGAATTTCTTGAGAATGTCTCTAAAGTGGAAAGAGTGTGGCAAATTGCAGAAGCTGAAATAGAGCTTTCACATGCTCCCTGAAAAGAATGTTTGCTTTATGAAAAAAGAAAGTGCACAAGAGTTTTGAAGAAATGAATGTATGCTGTAAAGCTTTATCTGCTTTACTTCACAGCACTGAAGCTGGGTATTTCATGTAATCCTGAAGGTCACTAAACGCAGCCAGTGATCCTAACTGTTGATGCATTCTAGTGTTTTGATCAGTGTTTTCATTCTTGTTCTTGAATGAGAGTTCCACAGTCCAGAAAAATTATATAGCTTGTGTAGAGCTCTCTAAAACCATTAATTGGCCTATTCAGATTTTACCTGTAGCTTTGTGTTGAGCACTACTTGTAATGCTGTCATAAACTATACTAAAGCCCTGTTTCTTAGGCTTTAGTGATAGGGTAAATATTTCCCAGGAACATGCAAGCTGAACGTGCAGATTGTTTAGTGTGGGTTAAATGCACCTATCTGAAACATAACCACATTAATATTACATCTTTCAGATTTGTCAGGCACCTTAAAGAGTGTATTATTTCAGCAGTGGTTTTATAGAAACTTGCTGGAGAACTGGACAGGATTAATAATGTATGAGATATATCACACTTAGTACAGTATTCAGTTCTAGCAGTGGAAGGATGCAAACCAGTTCATAACCTTACGAGAACATTGCGCTCTACTGTAATCTTGATAATACGGTACAGTCAAATTAACAGTGAACAAATGCTGAACTCTGGTTTCTGTCAGAAATGGTACTCATACAGTCTCTTGTCAGTGTTTGTGCGTGCTGTCCTGAGCAGCTCACTGGAAAAAGCCATAAGATAAAAAGATATAATGAATTATTCTGGCTGCATAACACATTGTAAAGAAGGTGTTAAGGATCCGTATGGATGGGGGATTTTGTATGTTTCAGTTCTTGGGTGAGCAGCAGTGTGTGTATATAAAACTGCAGAAGTACCTGCCTTTAGAACATCTCTGTTTATCAAATTTATAGTAAAATAGAAGGTTGGAATAAGTCTTATTCTTAGGTAGTAGGCAATTGATTCAGTATAATCTCATTATTCCAGATGTGACAGAAAGAGGAGGCAAGACCCTGGGGACAGACCATATGGGCTGCAGCTTTTACCCTAAAACACATATGGGAACTATCAATCAGTAGATTTCCTTGTGTATGTTGTGCTTTTTTTTGTACTTTTACACTGCTTTACTGGAGATTTCTGTCACTATTTTTCAGTTGGGTGGATACTGTCAGTCCCCAGCTTCTTTTATTCCAAGGGTTACCAGCATCCGTTCTGAGGGACCCTTATCACCTTCTTTTAAGGTGTTTGGCGATGCATTGGGAATAGATGGCTCTCCTCTTTCTATATAAACTACTAGGTCTTCTGTCACTTCCAATTTAAACTGCTGGGGCATCAGAAACTGTTACTTTACATTTTCTTCCCTGGGAAACAAAACAAAAATGAATGAGACACTTTCAAGCTGCAGCAGAATGAATTTTGAAACTTAGAACACATACTTTTCACTGAATAGAAAGGTTGCAAGAAAAGACTTTGACCAATCAGACTGCTGTACTTCAGAACCAGGGGTTAAAGACTTAAAAAATCTGCTTACTGTAGAGTTTGCATCACTACAATGATTAGATAAATTTTTTTTTGAGAGGACAGAAGGAGTCAACCATAAGCACAGGGAACAGTGTATTTATCTGTCTTTTTGTATGTGCAGGTGTGGATACCTTGTGCAGCATACTTGTAGGAACATAAAATGTCTCCTACCTAGCCCTGCTTTGGCTTTGGAAAGCCCTCCTTATTAGGCTGGGTGAAGTAAGGACAAGATTTGTCTTTTCGGAAATCCAAACTGAGACCAGATGAACCAAACACTGTAAAACCTTGGTGTCCAGAAGACTGATGTGTATGCTTTCTCAATTCAGTAATTTCGGTAAGAAAATGTATTTGGTTTTGAAATGTAGATCAGTCTTCTTGGAGTGGAAAAAAAGATTTGAATAATGTAATAATTCTCAAAATTTGCATCTATTTTTATCTAATTGCTCTCAAAGAGGAGGCATTGTGTTCTGGATTCCCAAGCTGGAACTGTGTGGCAGGGACAAAGAGGTAAAATAGACTTTAAAACAGGAGAACCTCTTGTAGGGTGATTGAAAGGATTTGATATTGTTTCCTTCTTGCAGTGGGAATCCAAAACTTAGAAGAAAGATGTGTCCTCAAAGGAGGAAAAAAAATAAATGTTGGAGTATAAGTTTTAGCTTACTGCATTTACTCCTTGATCAAATGCAGACAAAGCTAGTAAATGCTTGAAATATGATTTAGAGGCTCATCTGAATTTTTATTAGGCATTTTGAAATATTTGTTTTAACTTTGAAGAGTGCATCAATTAAAAAGAGATGGTGCCTCAGAGAAATGTTACCATAAATGCCAAACAACTGAGCTGGCCTCTTCTTATTTGAAGTGCTAGTTCTCAGGCCAGATTATAAAATATTTTGATGAGGAAATGGGCTAAAAGAATTGTTTAATTCTTGCAATCTGTACAGGTAAAATATTTATTTGCAGGATTGTAATTGCAGATCAAGCTCAAAATAAAGTTTTAGGAAACACTGTATATACTAAAAATATACCTTTCTGAAAGTAATGCATTATGGAAATGACAGGTAAAATGGGGAAATGAAAAAATGAACAAGGGGAAAGTATCACCATTTTTACTGAACATGGACAAAGTCACTCATGGGTTTTCCCAGCATTTTGAAGTGCTGCCCGGACTCTGGCTTCTGCTGCCAAACTGCCTCTCAGCAGCAAAAGAATAATGCATTTTTCTTAAGAAAACAGTTTTTTTTCTTTGTTTCTATGAGTTCAAAGTAGATCTAAATTTCACTGAGAGGAAACGATTTTTAAAATATATATATGTATAAAATGGCAACATTAATTTTACTTTTCTCTACAGTCTAAAAACTTTTAGTAAATCAAACTACTCAATGAAATAGAGAGACTACTTAGAATAGTCTTGTTTACCAAAATTTACCTGGTCTCATCCCCAAAACGGTTTTTATTTTTTGAAACTATTGTAGCTTAGCAAGTCAAGTGGCTAAAACAAGTCTTTTTATACTGAAATACTGTTTGCTCTGAGATGAAATGCACGTGTATGTCTGGGGTTTTTTTAGCGTTAATTAATGAGGTTTTGTAACCAGAAACTAATGAGACCTCACTGATGTTCATATGGAGTGATTGCCATTGATAGTTTTTCCTCTGAAGTAGATCTAAAACACAATGAGATTTTTACACTTCATCATATCTCTGTCATGTTTAGTATTTGATTGTATTTTTAAAAGTTTTTATGCCTTAGATTTTGTATTAGTTTATTTCAGTTTTTTCTTTTTTTCTTTTTTTTTTTTTTTTTAATAAAATACTAGTTGGGCTAGCCACTTAAATTTTATTCTTTATAGTCTCCTAGAGTTGAAAGTAATACATACTTACCTAGCTAAAAACTAGTTCAGCCCTGCCCTACTTCTGGGATCATTCCTGTACACATAATGATACCAATAAATATAAGGAAATCCTCAGACACTTTTGCTCCTGGCTAAAGGCAAATCTGCATGAAAGCATTTCTAGAGTCTATATTTTTCTTGTCAGAAGATGTAAAACCTTTCATGTTTGCTAGTTGGTTTGTATTAAGGGAGAGTCCCTTAGCCTGCCATGAATCATGTAACTTCTTTTGTCCTGATAACTAAGGGTGTTAAGGCAAATCCTGAGTTTACACTCCAGGCGCTGGCACTCATTTTGGCATGCTGGCAATGGCAAAGCTTTCTTTGTTTTTGGGGATATGAATGTAACTGGGTGAGGTCAGGAGCTTGGTGACTGGAACTGCAATTCTTTGAAGGGGGTTCACCTGATGATAGGTCTTGTGCAATGTCTGTGTTAAAAGGAGCATTTCTGAAGAAATTTTGCGCAGTTGGAAAAATAGTAAAGCATAAAGGGATCTTACAGGAACAGAACTGTGATGATTTGAATTGCGATTATTTTTAGCAGAAGTCAAAACAAGGGAAGAAGTTCTTAATAGATCTTCCCTACTGTAGACCTATTCTGTTGCTGGTATTAAATATACTAATGGGAGGTGTCTTGCCCTTTTTGAAAACATGGAATGCTTGTATCTCCCTCTAGTCTTGGTTTGAGGTTTTGATATGATGTGTTTTTCAGAGTTATTGGTAGTAGATCTCAGCTGTTGTAGGTGGGAGGTTTCTCAGCCAGCTAGCTTTTTGTTCTTCAATTCTACATCTGCTTCAGTTTTTCAAGTTAATTCCTTGGATTTTTACTCTTTTGGAGGTCTCTTCAAACTTTTGGGGTAAAATTTGATGCCTCAATTTAACTTGGTTAAATTTAAATTAACTTCACGGTAGTTGCAGATGTTGCTGCACTGCACTTTTGGTGGTGTGACTTGACAACTCATCCCCTTCCCCCTCCAATATAAAACTGGAGCTAAAACCTCCGAGCCTGGCTTTGCAGTGCAGGAGTGTTTCTGTGAAACAACCAGTGTGACGTAGTAGCTCATTGTCAAATTAGGTACAAGAATTTTGAACAACTCAAGTCTTTCCATAGAAGAACAGCTTTTCCCCTTTTTGTGTGCTTGTCAGGGTTCACTAGATACCCTTTACTCAGGCCTTTCTGTTCTTGCATTGTCACCAGAATTCATGTCAAATAGCTCTTTGCTATTTTATTGGTTTTTTTATTCTCGACAGCCTGGCATTAAACCAACCCTGCAGAGTCAAACAGGGACTAAGTCTGAGGGGTCTGGTAGTAGCATTCATAAATTTTCACCACATGCTTCTGCAATGGAAGAGGCAAATCAGAAGAATAGGATTGAATGCAGAGTTCCTGCTTCCAGTGGATATGTGCTGTGAGACACCAGGTCAGAGATGGATTCTGGATGACAGTGCACGCTCTGGTGCAGAGGAGAATGACCGTGATGGAAACCAATGAAATGAGGAAATTGTCATGCAATATCTTAATTTCATACTATGTCTCATTTAATATTGACCAATATTAACAAAATAGTTGCAAAAATAAATTTTCGGATCTTGACAAATGGATGCACGTGCAGCTTTGTGTACCTCCAGCTTCCACAGTGAACAGTCACAGGCAAAACCCATGCTATTCTGAAGACATGTTATCCCCTTGGACAATCTGCTGCTTTCTCCCTCACCTAGTCTAGCACGTAAGGTCTTCTGGACAGAAGTGGCCATGTTTGTAATTGGGTTTTGTTGGTTGGGTTTTTGGTTTTTTTTTTTTTGGTGGTTTTTTTTTGTTAATTTTGAAAAAATTTTGGTGACTTGTCTGATGCCCTTCTAACTTTCTAGATAGTCCTTTGGCTGCAGGTCTTTCTCTGATGAGGGAATATTCTGGTCTTGAAGGTTTGTCCTTGCTGTAACATTTAAATACACAATAAGTGGGTTTTGAGAACCAGGTTGGGGTACATGAAAGAAATGTGGGGTTGTTTTAGACTTCTAGGAAAAAACTTTGGAAATCAAGTTAATGATCAAAGATCTTTGGCAGCTGAAGCTTACTGTGGCATTTTATTCATGAACACTTGCTGACTCAGGTTGAGGACCATTTATCTAAAGATAGCAGCATATTCTGTGGTTTCTCTGCATGGACAGTGGCTTCTGTTAGTTCTCCTAGCTCAAAATAATTTAACTGGAAGTGCTTGGTAGGTTAATCACAGTACATTTTGTCTTAGCTGACCACAAATTTGTATAGTCTGGGCTTCTCCTTGTTTGGTCAATGGTCAAAAGTTTGAATGAGAATATCATGTCCGTGGAGTACAGAGTGCACAGCTGATCACTTGGCACATTCGGAGTGTGTTATAAAAACGGGAACTGTCACAGGAATGCATTTCATTTTTGACCGAGGAATGGGATGAAGTAGATGATTGCTTGAGTTCCTTTCAGCTGTTTGTTTCTGTATTTTCTATACCAGGATTTTTCTTTTATAGATTCAACATAACACTTTTTTTGGTGTTGTCATGATCTTGCATATCGTTTGTATTTTTAGTTTTACAGCTGTTTTTATGAATATGTTACTGATGCAGACAACTAAAATTTTAGATGTAAGTGGAATTTGTCAATAGAAATCAAGGACTAAACAAAGACAGAGACCAGTAATACTTGTTGCTTTAGCTAAAAGTTTCTGCTTTGAAATGAAATTTTCCCACAATGTAATGTATGACATTCAGGCCATTAGTAGGGGAAAAAAAAAGGAAAAAAAAACCAAAACAAAAAACCAACCAACCAAAAGTCATGTACATCAGTGCTTCCAGAAGTCAAAAAAGAACACCGGCTTCATGTTCGGTACCTTTAATTATGATCAAAATCATATTGGGTAAAATATCTAACCTAAGAGTATGGCATCTTCTTAATAGCTTTGTGGAAAAATGTGATATTATAAAAATAAACCTAGAGGTAAAATCTGTTTGCATACCTGTATTACATTGCTGTATTCTGTATTATATTAAAGAGGAACACTTACCTTACCATACCAAAGACCTCTAAAGAAACAAAAGAAATATTCTATTTCATGTGAAATGTAAATAAGCAACACAACTGCCACCGATGACAGTGGGGTAGAACAATTTTTTTCAGAAATTTTCAGTGCTAAAAATGATTGCATGAAGTATTTGCTAATTATAATAATTTCGAACAAGTGGGTGGATTGTTTTTTGGGTATTTTGTTTCCTGAGTGGCTTTATTCTCCTTCCAGAGGGAAGTAAAGAGCATGAAATTTGCTGTGAACTTTGAAAATCCATTTCTGTTGTTGCTTTTTATTGGTTGGTTGGTTTGCTGGCTCTGCATGAGAAATCTTTCTCCTGATGTGTTTTTGTTTTTTTCCTGTGCTGATGCTGTGACACCTTACTGTTTTGAGGAGCTATAATTCTTCCTCTTTCTGAAGTGGGGAGGGATTTTCTAGATTTTCTTTCCAGCAAAAGTAACCCTATGTTAAACAGTACTACACATGAAATTAGTAAAATTTGCAATTTTTCTAGCAAGTCCACCAGGGTGGAAGCAAATTAGGTTTTCCAAACTGTTTTAAAAGAAAGTGTCACTGAGCTTGCCTATACAAGTAAGTTTTGTCTTCAAATGCATTTTTAACAATGACAGAAAATTGTCTTGGTATTTGTAAAGCAAATACAAAATGTAGAATTCTGACTTCAGGCTTTGGGGTTTTTTTTTGTGGGTGTGTTTTTTTTTTTTTAATTTATTATTATTTGGGTTTTTTCCCCCTTTCTGCTATTTTATGCTGTTCTTATTTTGTTTGTTTTACCATTTGCATAATTTTGTTGAACCTATGAATGTCTGGGCACCACAGGCATTGAACTTAGCATGGAAAAAGAAGTCAAACTAAATCATGCTGAATTAAGTACTCATTTTAGACTGTGCATTTGGATTTCAGCTGCCAACTATTTAGAAAGCTTTACCATTGTTGCATCCAACTTGCATTTCATATGCTTGACTCTTCTAATGATAATAGTACCCTCCATCTTAAATTCCAGCATGTCAAAGGGATTATCTCTGTTATGTCTTCATATTAATCATGACTGTAGTTTTGTACTTTATATAGGCATACACAGCTGTATGTAGCTTTAGTTCAAAACTTGCCATCCACAAAAATAATTTTTCTGTGCTAGTGAGAAGAGTTGTTCCTAAAATATCTCTTGGGCTTGGATATACATTTATTTAAATTAATTAGGAAATAGCTATTTTATTTTTTATGTAAGAACTGATAGATAAAAACTATATATCATTTTTATCACGATAACATATCATTGCAAAGGTGATTGCATTCATAATTTCCTTCCATAAGTTACAGTTAGAGATCTCTTGCGATTGCTCTTTCTTTATAGATCTGAATTATCTACCATTCTGTCAGTCCAGCTATTTCCATATGAATATCTAAGCTCATTAGAATAATATACAAAACATAGTACACTGCATTATTGTGCTGTTTAATAAGCATCTCGGCTGCTTCTCACAGGACGGCTATGGGCTGGTTTTCTCTTTTTTTGCAGATCACTGCCATTGTTTGCTGAGTGCCCATGAGGGAGCACTTTTTGTGATCTAGTGCTTTTGCTTGTATAATACTGATTCAGAAAAACAGCCTGCTTAGAGAGAAGCATTAATTAGGTGCAAAGGTGGCATTATTCCATGGTTTGGGGGTGGGGGGAAGTACAGCAAATAAATTATCTCCTATTTGTACAATGTTTTATGGTTGTCAGCTGTCTGTTGCCGAAGAACCCTGGTGGAGTTAAATGCTTGTGACATCTTGCCTAGTAAAGGTAGTGTAAAAGCCTGTTATGGAACCTGCTTTGTGACAACCTGTGCTAGTTTATATTAGCTTAACCAATCACTTTTTCCTGTGCTTGGCAAAATTTGTTAAATTAATTCAGTTGCAATTAGCAGATTTATGGGAAAGTACCCTGTTATCCTTTAATTGGAGAGCATAAAACTACAAACTGAATCTGCTGGTTCTATTTGTGTAATAGGCAATCTATCTACGACAAGGTTTGATCGATGGAGTCGTATGATGCCCTTGCCTTGTTTTATATTGGCTGTCAGCTCTTAACTGGGACTGAAGTATCTGGGTAACAAAAATTGATATAATGACTTAATGCGCCTTATTCTCTTTGAGCTACATCAGTTTAGAGCACTTCTGAGAGAAAAATGTCTGGAAAATATCAGGGAGTCATTTATCAACCTGTTTTCATTAGCATACTGCCTAGCACTGGCAGGGATTTGAATAAAAAAAAAAGCAGGATGGTACAATTTATTTCAGGTCTCATATTTCTTGGATGAAAGGAGACTTCTAATAAATGGAAAATATAGAAAGATGCATTTCTTGCTGATTTTTCCTAAATAAAAGCTGTGCAAAAACATATCTTCAATTTGATTGATAATAGCACAGGAATCATACATGTATGGAGATAATCTGAAAATTAGCAACAGTATTCTCCCTTATTGCATCTGGCTCATTTATTTGAGGTACACCACAGAATAAACCCCATGTCTTATATGTGTACATAGGAAAATTGGTGTGGGTGTGTGGTAGGGGATTGTCACTATAGAGGACTTGACAGAAATGTGAGATCTGATCTCTTTAAAGAGAGAACAGTTGAGCTATTCAAGAGTCTGCCGAAAGAGAAGTGAAATAGGTACCAATCAAAATGTTTGTATAGTGGGCAAAATGTGTGCACTGCATCAAGTAATTTGTCCTACCTACTCTATGATCGTAACCAGAAGAGGTGATAATAACTGAAAAGTAGTTGTGTGCAAGTAAGTCTTTTTTTTTGCATGAAATTTTTATGCATCAGTCAGACTGCATACAGTGTGCCTAATGTATAAAATAAATTGGTGTATAAATCAGATTATGTGCAGGATGTAGGCAAGTCTCCATTTGCACACAGGAATCAAATCCAGACATGAGAAATTCCCATTTTAACTTCTGGCATTTATCAGGGCTTTACAGGTAGCAATTCATGCTTAATTTTCTAAAAAACCAAAAAAAAAAAAAACAAACAAAAAAAGAGGGTTCCTCCATTCCCAAACCTGAATGCAATGGATTACAGAAAAGCCTGAAAATAAAGGACTTGTGGACATACACAGTGTTATCTTGTGACCCATTTTATAGCTTCTAATTATGTCAAGGATTTGGAATGCCAATCAATAAAAAGTGATTTATGATTGGTATAAGCACTTGCACATGGCTTCACATTGATCAGTATGTAGATTCCCTGACATAAGAAGTTATTATCTATGACAGATCCTTGTCTAACTGCTAATTGAATTGCACATTTTTCCCTCAGTGTTATCAAACTACCACCAAATATAGACCATAACTTTGTTGCTCCTTGCATGTGAAAATAAAAGTATGATGAACAGCAAGTGTCATCGTATAGGTTGTCTGACAGTAACCACTATTTATCAGGGCAACTTGGGCTTGCTATGAGATGACAATATCACCCAGTTGTTGCCACGACAATCACAATGAGAGTTGGGTCCATGATATTTTCTACAACTTGGTAGAAAATCTGTTAAATCTAAATTATCTGTTGCTTGTTACCTGGTAAACAATCTACAAGAATGCAGTACTAGTGTTCTAGTGAGGGAGGGTTTGTACCACACAGATGTTTCTCTTCTTACTCCATTTTTAAAAAAATCATTCTGATTAGGTGGTCTAACAGCAGCAGTAGTTTTATGCAATGTACTTTTGTCTTTCCAGGAGGTTTCTTTCCTAAATTAAAATTAGTCTGGTGTCCACTTGATCAAATGCTCAGCAGAGTTGTGACTCATTTCAGTGTTCAGAAATGCTAACTAAAATGCTAAAACCTATTTTACTGCATACTGCCTACTTAAGTCACAGGAACTGCCTAATTTATGCTGATCCTGTGACTTACCTACCTGTTGAAGCTTTCCCTAATGAACCATGAGATCATTGAATAGGAGATATTCAATACTGAGTTTAACAAAGCCTTTTACTTGATTGGTACTCATAGGAGCATGTACTTCACTCTTGGTTTCTGTACTTTTCTGTCATCTTTTTTTCTGATCTATTACCCCAAACAAAGGACTGTTTTGGGGTTTATCTACATCAAGGCATTGTGCTTGAGAATAGCAAGCTCTGTTCTGCAGTATATCTGAATCTGTTCAGTAATTCCATTTTCTTGTAAAACTACATAATGTCCTTGTAACAAAAAAGTATAGAACTGTGCAACCCTCAGGATAATTCTGTGTGACACTCAAGCTTGTTGTGAACAAGCAGTGCAGACCCTGGCGCAGCTGCAGGAAAAAAATTTGAAATATAATGCAGAAGACAACCTCCAAGAAACAGCAGGTCTGCTTTGGACTGTAATCTGTGGGGTCACAGTCTCTCTGCTGCCCCACTCCTGTTCCCTTTGGCCTTGGAGTAACGGGGGAAAGTCCTGAAAATTAAAAATATGTGAAAATCTAGTGTTTTGTACATAGTGCTTTCAAAAACTCTCAACCTAAACTTTCAGGGTTCTTCAAATATAATTTGATACAGGCTTTAGTTATATCAGTGTTGAATAATGTCTTATGTTTGGCAATTATTTTATTTTATTTTTAAGTGTTGGCATAGCCTTAAAGACATTTTACTGAGTTCTAAAACTCAAATCCCTATCATGTTTTAATGAAGTTTGTAGTCATTTGCAGGATAAAATAGCAAATGGAATGTAGCGTTGAGTGTAAAATTTCAGTAATTTTCTATCCAATTGCACTACTGTATAAACAATCTTTTTTTCTCTCCAAATATATAATTTCTATAAAATAAACAGATGCTCTGTCTATTGTATCACATTCAATTTTTTTGTTTTCAATTAAAAAGGTTATTACAAGTTTCTAGATAATGTGACAGCAAATTCAAGAGAGAAGACTTTTAGATGTCTCAGAATAACAGCAATTAGAATTCTAGTTTTTGTGTACTTGGTCTTTTCGCACATGTACAGCTAATTAAACAAGGGAGACTGGCCCTTGATATACAGCAGAAAATATCTTTGTGTGCTCTGAGAGCAAGTCAGCACCATGTACTTTGGATATCATCTGGTGCATAGGTGTTCAGCTTCATAATGTGCAGAACATAATGTTTTCCATTAAAATAATTTCCTGTTGAAAAATTCTTTAAGAAACCCTCAAAAGTCCAACTAAAACAATACAAGCCTGCTGCAAAACTACAAACTAATCATACAAAAAACCTACACCAGCAGCTGTTTTGAAATTATTTTTAGATGTCACTTTCTTTTCTTATGTCAGCCTTTTTTTTTTCTTTTTCTTTTATTTTTTAATTTAATCTGCAGGTGTTGTCCAAAACTTCTAGTAATCACAGGCCATGTTTTGGTTTTTTTTTTTATCCCGGCTGGCAATATCTCAATAGTAGGCTCAGCACAAAGGATTGTATACCTAAAATTAATATAATTTTGTATGAAGGTTATGGAGTGTATAAAGATGGGACAAAATGCAAGAGACATGCATAGAGGAATTGCTCTTCAGATTTAATGAAGCACTTCTTATCTGAAATTTTTCGAGTGAATGATGGATTAAGCTTTCAGACAACCTACCAGTTAGTGGAAATTATTATTCCACTGTTCCCCCCTGTATACTGAACAAACTGAGGTATTGAATTAAAAGACAGAGTAGGGATATCGTTCCGAGGTGCTGACTTTGGATTAGGTATCAGTCACTGGAGTATCATTTCTTGTCATGGTGTCTGGTTTTATACTTGAACTTCTGTGTACAGTTTCAAAGTGTGGAGACCTAAATGTAGTTTTTAAATATCTTCTTTAGTTCATGTATATCTCTGCTTACTTGTTAAGCACATGTATTGTGTGAAGAGAAATGATGAAAATAACCTTGTTTTAAAAAATGGAAAATTAAGGGGTAGAGAAATTTTTGTTCTAACCATTCCTTGTATACTCTGTATTGAGCATTGCAGAGAGAGTGTTTTGAGAACTCAGTCTATGTATTGAGGCTTTTCTTTCTCCACAGCATCTTTTGTCTTTTTGTTGGATTGAATCTTCCCCCTTGCTAAAGGATGTATGGACTGGACATAGGAATATGTAAAGTTCTGCTTGTCACAATCAAGGATGGAGAGTTGTTGAGTACTTTCCAAAAGTAAAGATGATTGGAATTCCTACCATCTGAAACAATGTAGAAAAGCTTTTTTTTTATGATTATTTTTTCAGAATGCTTGTAGTTAAGTTTTTAAAAAGGACCGTCCTAACATAGGCATCTATAATCTAAGAATAGATGTGACTTCCCAAAATACATTTTCTATTGGCACATGTTAAAATATTTACTGCATTTTTAATCAAAAATATTGAGTCTCTTTCCAATGTTATGGTGTAATTTCTCTCTTTATTTTGCACATGTCAACAACTGAAGATAACAGGAAAGCTGCGAAAACTGTATCTGTGAATATGGGATTACTAAATAAGATGAAAAATTTTCTATTTTGATTGAAAGGTTGCCTTTATTTGGGTGATGAAACAAAATGCTCAAGTATTTTAAAGGTGGTTAGGTCCTGTGGAGTGCATGTGAGTTTGCTGCAGTGTATTCTTGACAACTAAATCCATGAGAAGCATGAAGCCTATCAATACCAGCTGGTGTAGATGAGAAGTGGGATTCAAAAGCCATAACTACTGTTTTTTTGTGCACGTTCTTTTTTTAAGAAGAGGGAAGGGGTGTAATTAGCTAGGTTACAGGTCCTTCAAATATATTTGAAAAGGGATCATGTGAGCACACTGAGGATGTAATGGAGGAGTCTGTTAGGCCTCTTGCAGAGTGGAGAGCAGTGACAAGAGGGCTGGGATAGCAGATAATGGATATCCTAGGGCAGAGCTGATTTAAAGAACATGTTAATGCATCCTGGGTGTGAGAAAACACTGATTCCATTTACTCTTGGAATTGCAAATGGAATATAAGAAAGTAGCATGACATGAGGAACAGATACCAGTTGCATAGAGTTGGTCTTCACAATGGAGTAATTTTGAATGATTTTCATTCATAAGCATACTTTTAGCTGAGCAGTGTGCCAGGACATAGGGTGTTTTACTGTGAAACAAAATTTCAAACCAGTTTGCATTAAAACACTTATAACATAAGAATGTTCAAACTGAAACATGTTTTATATCTATTAAGACACTTGTTAACGTCTAGACACTTAAGCTGTGCAGTAAACTTTGCAAATCTTCAAAGAGTTCTGATAAAACATGTGATGAATGGCATAAAAGAATTACCACTGCTATGGTGCTCAGTAGTTTATAAAAACAAATGGAGGGGGAACCTATTGAAATGATTATTGAAATGAATACTGGTGGCTTAGCAACTACACAAATATCTCAAAGTTTCTTCCTTTTCTTTTTTGTCAGACTTCACCTGCACAAAATCTCTTATCTTTCTGAAAAATATATACACACAAGTGAGAGTATAAACACATCATTACACTTTCATGGCAGATAAGCTTGCTTTGTTGGAGTGTAAACTCATTTTTCTTTAGGTGACCTTTAAATAGTATTGTGCTATTGGATGGGATTTAAATCAATAATTTTGTCAAAACAAAATACAGTGTTGGGGTTTGTTCTTTGTCATTTAACCAGTTCTTTAAACTATCAAGGAATAATGGATTTCCATGTGTTATACTCTGTGAAAAAACCCTGTAAAATTCACTTAACTAGTTTTGAAAAATGCCATTTTTCTCTGTTGTTGATAGTACTTTGTTTTATTTTGAAAAATGTTCAAACAGCAGGGTAACATACAGTGTTACAATAATTAGTGACTTAATGCCTTTTCTGCATTCACATTGTAAAACAAGAGTGTCCCAGGTGTGAGAAGGTTAAAATGAGAAGTACCCAGTAGTTATGAAGCAGCAATAATGAGTTTCCTTCTACTTACCATGGATTTGTGTGATATACAACTTGCAATTAAGCATGGCTTGGTGATTCAGTGATTAATGTATATACGACTCCTAAAGGAGCAGCACAGGCCTCCCGTCACATCCTTCATGATGTTTACAGCTGGGTACCTATTAACAGGAAGATGGAAAGGGCCATTTACAATTCAGTAACCTTTATGACAGTGAACTCTTTAATCAGCATTTTATTTCCTTTGTAACACTTTAGTCATCTACAAATGTCAGAATAAAATAGGGCTATGAAATATTTAGGATCGACATGTGGAAATTGACTTGCCTGATTTAAGCTGCTGTGTCTTTTCGTTTTGTTGTTTTGGGAGCTTTTACGTTTATTGAAAGACAATTTATAACTAAATGCTCCCAATAGTGACTGGCATTAGGACCGGAAAAATTACAGAAATCTGTGTTCTCAGTCTGTAAAATGTTGATGGTTGCTGTGTTGGGTAATAATTTATTCAAATAAAAACGTTAGCAGTGGGGTTCGCTTCTCAGAGTACTGTTTCTGTACAAATACAGCGAACTCAGTGAGTTTATGACAAAATATCCCTGTGTACTTATAGAAGTAATTAAGTATAAAGTATATCCTAAAATAAGTTGTCACTTATGTGTACCTCTGTCTATGAAATATGCAAAGTGTTTTATTATTTTTGTCAAAGGATTCTGGGACTCTCCAACTTCCACAGCCATTGTCTTATGCTTTGTCTGATGACAATCATCACTCTCTATCACCAGGAAGAAGTATTTTCCCTGCCTCAGTGCACTGCAGAGGAAATACAAATCCTTCTAACCAAGTGTTTTTTGTTTATACATATGTATGCAACTTGTGTATAGGTAATAAATTAGTATTTATCAAAATTGTGACATAATATTTAATTCTTGACATCTACAGTATTTAAAGTATGAATTAAAAATTTTCCAACTGGTAACAAAACAATTTTAGAATCGTCAAGCTGGAAGGGGCTTCTTCTGTTGGGAGGGCAGTGCTTTGTCCTCCTGGGGATATTGGGAACTTTTGACCTAGTCCTGAACTGTATTTAAACCATAATTAAACCATTGCAATAATGCTGCTTGGGTTTGCAGTGTTAAGCCCAGCAGAGTTTGACTTCAGCTGCCTGCTGCTATGTTGTAAAATAGTGACCCAGGTGACTGGAGCTGTGCTTAAGAGGTTATTTGCAATTTTGTATCACAGCTGCAGGTTGGTAACAAGGAAGGTAACTTCCTGTTTTGCAGGTGTTAATAAGGTTTATTACATTTGGGAGATCTGCTTTCATCTGCTGCTCTGTGTGTAGGAGTTATGTACTGGCCGAAGTTCTCTGTTTTATCTGCTACCTATTATATTTTTTGTGTTCTTGTGTGTTATGGTTTATTAAAAAAATGTAAGGAAAGACCATCTTAAAAATATCAAAGATCAGAAAGGCTTACACAGGACAATAATGAGCACAATTCTGAATGCAGACTTTTCCTCACTGAAATACGTGTTGCTTGGAGAAAGTGTTTAGTCATAGAAGAAGGACTTGTGAACCCTAAAACTTCACTTTTTTCTCCATGGAGTCTGTTGATCTAGGAACAGACATTATCTCTAATAACAAGCCTTATCTCTCAAGTGTGCATTCAAACTATAGAATCAAGTTATTCAAGCTATGAATGTTTGGGATTTTATGTGCCTTGCAGTTAGAAGCTGTGTAGCTGTTTCTCAGTTGACAACCTCTTGTTTGGTCCCTTTAGAACCTGTTGAAGTTCCATAAACTTATAAATGTAATTCTGAAATATGTTGATGTTTAGGCTGGTTTATCTATCTTGATCATGATCATTCTTTCTTAACCTCAGTACATTTAGGTAACATGGACAGAAAGCCAAACAGATATTTTATATGAATGTAATGAAGCATTTTTGTACTAATACATAGATACAACTAGGGTTGTCTTGGCATAGCTTTTTTTAAAAAAAGTATTTTAAAGGTGTAAGACTTAATTTTGTATATGTAGGGTGTAGAAATAGCTAGTAAACAAATATAATTGGTAAAGTTGAAAGGAAGGCAAAAAATTGCCTAAAATTGGTGTTCCAAGGAAGACAAGAACCAATGGATGGACATTGCACAAATAAGATGTGGACAAACTATTTATTGTTCATTATCAATGGCTACCCCATTAAGTAGGAATGTATCTGAAAAACTACAAAAAAGTTTAGTGATCAGACAAAAGGTACAAAGCAGCTCTTGGTCATCATTATTAAGGAGGGGTGCCTCATTCAGCACCTGATAGCCAATATAAGTTCATATTTTTTGATGCGTTTTTGATGATGTTGTACTGCTCTAATATACCTTCTAGAATACTACTTGCTGTATTGACCAGATTTTGTTGAGAGATGTTACTTTAAAAAATGGAGTAAAGTGAGCAAGGGATTTACCTTAAGAGACAAAAGTGCTTACAGGTGGCAACAATGAGCCTGAGAACTGGCATTGGATTAATTCAGTGCTGTCTGTATTGCTTGAAAATACAACTGCAAGTTTAAATGAGAAAGGATACGAAGTGGACACAGTATACTCTGTTTTTATGAGTATTCCAAAAAGTAATATGTTTATCCTAACTTCTGCATTCTACCAGACTCTACAGAAAATCCATGTTTCATTTCAAGAAGAAAACCTGTGCCACATTTGATGATGCATTTAAGACACCTTGTATCCATCGGTGTTTATAATTGGTGGACCAGCTGAGGCAAATGAGACCTCTCTGCAGTAGTAGTTCTGATACTGACTCTTTTAATTTTTTTTTTTGTTCCATCGTCTCTATGGATAGCTCAAAGATATCCTAAATGTTAAAAGCATTCTAAGAGGATAAATACTGGGAAAGAAATTTTAGGGAGAACTAGGGATTCTTTTTTCAAGACTGGCTGCTTGCCTTTAGGGGATGGTGTGAAGGGGATGTGATTTTGCTGCCTGACAACCCACCTTGATTGTACAGCTATTCTACTTGGGGATAATGGAGGGAGCAAACAAATAGGGGCGAACTGCCCCAATGTGTGACTGGAAAACAGAAGCTCAGGAACTAATGCTACCAGTCTCAACTGTTTGGGGCTTTGACTTGAGAGGCTTGGGGTTTTTACAGGTCTCTTGCAGTTTCACAGCTGTGAAATGTTGCCATCCTTTTGCTGGGATCATTTAAATATTTATCCTTTCTTGCTGCTTGACCTTTCTTGCTTGGTTTTAGTTCCTGTGGCCAGCATGCTTTGTGTTTCATGAGCTCAGTAAACCGTGGCCTTCAATTCCCTTGTTCTAGTATTTTCACTTAAGACCAGGAGTGATGAGCAAAAGGTTTCAGGCTCAATCCTTGAGCAAAGGGCCGCTGTGACAGGGATTATTATTTATTTGTCATCTTGGATGTAATAAGCTGTAGGTACAGCATCGAGAGCCCTTGATTTATTGCGCTGTCGACTGCCACTAGCAGGACGTCTGCTGTACCATGCAGGATGAATACCACACTGTCAGCTCTGTCGATCTGTCTCTGCCATTGCGCTCTCTCTCATAACACATTCCCATTTCATGCCAGAATACATAAACAATCTTTCATTATTTTGATGCCTTTTTCATATTTGTTCTTTACAGAACATAAAGTTTGAATTTATGGGTTTCCTTTACATTATTTCAACACACTCCACCATTTTCCGGGTTTGTGGTTTAACTCTCAGAAATTGGCTGCCAGGTGATTTAGTTATTTTGGCTTTCTAGTTTTATAGTTATTTAATATCACACTGCCAGATACTGAGAAAACGTAGTGTATAGCCGGTATGGGATTTGCAGTTAGACTCTGTCATCAGCAAAACATGGCCATGGGGACACAATGTGGAAATTAAAAACTAGGCATGCAGAGCAGGAAATACTCCCTCCAGCCTTCATTTTTAATTTATTTAAATACTTTTCCAAAATATTTTTCCTTAGATGCTGTTACAAATGTAATGGAAACCCGTTTAATTGGAAAAGAACATGTGAATAGTGAGCAAGCCATTTCCCTTGAATAATTGCAATTAAGGGAATTTCTAACTTGTTGACAGAAACATTGCTCTGATTTTTCTCTTATACTTTATTGTAGGTGGGGGAAGGAGAGGAAATAATGTCCAGAAATTTGTCTGATTCGTACTATGCCTTCTTCATACTTTACAGTGATCCACATCTGTTTATATCCTCTAATTTTGTTTACCTAAGGGTTTTTTTTTTCTTTAATACTCTGAAGCATGTTATTCATCGAACTCTAAGGAACTGAAAGTCATTGCTCGAATGAATGAACTTAAATGTCACTATAAATACACCAAGTCAAATATGAATATATGTCAAAATAGTTAAAAATGTGTTATAAAAAAGGCTTATGAGTAGTATTAAAAAAATTATTGCAAACTGTGCAGAGCATGAACCAGAAAATGTAAAGTGTTCCTGCCAATGTAACGTGCATACATAACTCTGGTTGTGTGAGCAGCCTTTCACTCCGCGGGTGCAGCAGTGGACAGTAAAGTCTTTAGGATGGGCGTGAGGGAGAGGAAGGGGCCACCTAACCTGTTCTGTACAGTGTGCAACAGAGCAGGGGTCTGCTTCTCACTGGGGCTTCAGGTGCTACAAATGACTGACTGTGATCAGTAATGTGCCTTCAATAATGTTCCTGTATGCAAACATTTTCAAGGTAGTGAGGCATAATTATTTTGTAATATTACCCTCTGTTTTCTCATCAAGACATATTAAGGTCTGATAAAGACTTGTTTATTGCTGTTTGTGTGCAGAGGTTGCCAAGTTTTTGTGTTCAAGAGGCAGGTGAATAATCACTTCTAAATTTTCGTCTCTTGAATAAAGTAGGGCTGCTTGTCCATCCTCAGTGAAAACATCCGAGTGTTTTTCATAGGCAGTTTATTTTTTTCCCCTAAAAGGAGAGGGAAAACATGGTTTTACCACTGCAACTATATCTGGTAAAAAGAAACTTGTTTTAATTGGCTGTGGAAATAGGCATATTTCTCTAGGATGTTAACAAATGTGGATTTCACTGGGTAAAAGCAAGATAATAATTGTCATTTCTTCCTCCTCAGTGTAGCCTACATTAGGACAGCTGGGAATATGCATAGCTCCTGTTACATAGCAAAGATTTGTTCTAGCTGCAAAGAAACCAGGGTTAATTAATATGAGAAATTTGTTTTGTGTCCGGGGTAAAAAAGGCTGTGCAGGTTGGTGTTGTCAGCAAAAGCTGCTTGTCACTTTGACCTGCTCTGTTAAGTGTTTGATGTGTTTTCTCAGAGTAATCTGTGAATAACATTACACCCAACCAGCAGAGAAGCAGAGGGAACGATAGCAGAATTAATATCTGGAAGCGTTGATAATTATATATCAGAATCTAATTTTTAGCACAGAAAATGTGTTAATGACAGAGAAGAAAACAAAAACCACTAGCTTCTCCCAGCAGGATCCAAAGTGTCATTTATTATTTCTCAGCTGGATATCTATCAAGTTTATGGGTTAATTTTTCTGTAGACTGTTATTTATGGGTTTTTGTTTGTTTTCAGCCATCATTACTAACAATACGGTTAATAGCAATCATTTGTTATCCGGCACCAGCGGTGATGCTTCAGATGCGAGCAGTGAACTGAGAATACTCATTTGGTAGCTGAATAAGGCTTTGACAGGGCCCATTTATAACAAGCTCATTCCATAATGTCCAGCCTATTAATAAAATTTTGTTGCTGTCTAATTAGAGATGTCTGTGTATAGTAGCACAGCACAGAAGACTTTCTTCTGTTGCTTTTCAGTTCTACTGGATCATACCTGAAGCATATGTGAGACCAGTGGTTCAGAGAATAAAAGTGGGGTGTTCTTCTGGGGTTCTGCCTCTCCTAGTAAGTGCAGTGAAATACAGATTGTACAGCTGGAAGCCCCAGGTTGCATTTACATGCATGTTGAGGGAAGGTCTTTATTTTCATTAGCTAAGATCACCCTCAAGTCTCTCCTTTTTCTTCTTTTGTGTATTTGCTTTTATTGGCTTAATGTTCAAGTTTTGGCTAAAAATAACTAAAAAACTTAAAGTAAAATATCTGTGAAATTGTAATTAAATGTATACATGCAGACAAAATGTGATTCTTGGGTGTGTCATATCTTTGAGGAAAGAACAGTTTGATCCCTGAGGGAAGGGGTTTGATGAGAGAAAAAAGCCTGGACCTGATCATTAGATTTATTTTTTTCTTCCTTCTGTGTCATTGAGGAGTGAGGAATCAGCAGGATTTACTGAACTCAGCAGTAAGGGGATAGTTAGTAGTATAACTGGGACAGAAAGCAGAGCCTTTTGTAGCCCAGCAAGTCCCAGAATATTTCAAGTACTTTGTACAGCTCATAGAACAATCCTGTGTTTATGCTGATGGGATCTTTCATCCAAATGTATCAAAACAATTTTTTAGTGGTCAGCTAAATAGTGTGTTCACAAAGTTGTTGTGAGTGAGCAGTTTGTGAACTGAAACACAATTAGGTGAAAAGATTTGTACCAGGACACAGAAGTTGTCTGTGGGAAGGTTTTAGTTCGTTAGTGAGTGATTTCATGCAAGTGATTTTTGTTCCTGAAATGACATGTCAGAAACATTCTTCTTCCATTTTGTTTTTACAGATAGAGTCAAGTATATGATAATGATGAAAATGAGTTAATTTCCATTTCAAAAAATGCTTTTGCTCATGTAACTGCTGGTTTAGTGATAAGACGTACTCTTCCACCCTCCTTCTCCTTTGCAGTGCACAAATGGAATGTTTGAAGAACTTTTGTCATTTGTAGCTAATGCTGAGGTGATTATTTTTTTTTAAGAAGTAGCACTATGTTTCTGCAAGTACCCAGATTGTAATTAAAAGAAAAATATTAATAGTAGTTATTTTGTGCTTAGAATATTGCACTGCTGAACTGAGGAAAAGGAACGGGAAAAACACAGTGATTTAATATAATTTCATTGCTAGGTAACAATTTGGTTTTTTAGTCATCTTTTATGTTTTTCCAGTTGAAATTTAAATCTTTGTAAATTACCTTTTGAATTAAGCCACATCTGGTTTTGCTGTGTTATTTTCCCAGAATGTTGCTTCTAAGACAGCATATTTTATGCAAGAAAATTATATGAGATTTTAGCTTAAAGTTGCCATGAAACTGCTGCATGGATTTCAGCTGGTAAAGAATCTCTATATGCTGGTGAGGTGTTTTTTTCCTCCTAAACCGCTCTTGACGTAGAGCTTATCAACCCTTAATTAGTGATACATTTTCTCCTTGTGATTTCTATTGATGTTTTGTAGAGCTGAAGATGAATTGAGCCTCAACCTGACTGGAGTACGAATTGTTTTAGAAAATTCAGCAAACATCTCTCTCTCCCCCCCCTTCTCTGTCTGTCTCTTTCTCTGTTCCTCCCGATAGGAAAGGTGAAAAGCTGCACGATAGAAATCAGGTTCAGTATTAGTGGTTTTGCTTGCCTGTGCAATAGAAAACGACAAGCGGCAGGGCCTCAGTCAGCAGATCAGGGAGACGCAGATGGGAGGCGAAAAGCTCCCTTGTGGCAGCAGCCCTGCTTGGATGTGATTGTGAGAGCCAGGATGAAGTCAGCACTGACAAAGTGTGTGGATTGATGGATGGACAAAGCTGGGAACTGGATGTGAGAATGGATGAGGGCAGAGGGGGAATTTAACACAGACAAACAGAATGAAAGACAGAGAGGAATTGCCTGCTAAAGTATTCCAGCACTCAGAGCCTACAGCAATTTACTTACTGCTAACCGAACACAGGAGGATTCTTTGCATCTTTGCAGATTTTCTTAAAATATATGAAGAAACCAAGCAGGAGAAGGAGCTAACAAATTCCTGTTAGTGACTTTTATTGCCATCTCTTTCTCCTTTTCTTAAGATTCACTCACACTCAGTTAATTCAAACGGAGTACTTGATTATTTTCAATAAGTTCACACAGTATGCTAGAGAAAAATAAATTTTCTTTCCACAGCTGTTATTTTAATGTTTCCACTAAATTTACTTTAATCAGTTATTGTTGCTTTTGCTATCGTGAATAAAAATATTTATTTCTCTTACAAACCGTGCTCCTGCTAGAGGCAGGCATTTGGATACTGCATTCAGATGCATGGTAATAATAAGCCCATTATGGACATTTTATTTTACTGAAGAAAAATCAGTTGCTTTCCCACTCATGTAGCTTCTTGGTACCACAATATTATTGTCTGGTTTTTATGGGAAACAGACTTGTAGCTTTCAACTACTACCAGATTTTATTTACATGAGAGGATCACAAGGTGTTTTTTTGTTATTTGTCTGCTTATATAGAAACAGAAAAATAAGAATTACCCTGTTGGTGCAAACCAGTAGGTCTTAATTTTATCCACTGCTTTAGTTTTAGAAATCAAATATAATTTCAGCACAGAATGCAAACAGAAATGAAGGTTTATATATAGGATACTGGGCAAAATATCTTCTGGCAACATTGAGTGGTTGTGTAAGAATCCCTTGGATTCACACAGGCACTTTGAAGAACATGGTTTGGCCCAAACTATTCCTTCTCCTTCTACTCAGCAGATTACGAAAAACCAGAATGCACTGTGCTAACAAGACATTTCCATGTAGTGCCGTGATGTGCTTTCAACTGGAGAAAAATGCAATTCATCAGAGTAAAGAGAAACTGTTCCTCAGTTGTTGGCTTCAGTAGTATGTGGGAAACAGCTATTTACATAGTAATATAATGTATTTAATTGAATTTTAAGAAAGGCAATTTAGTCTTATGTGTGTCAATGAATAAATTGCTATGAAGATAATTGTAGTATAGTGTTTTTACTGATGGGCTTTCCAAGAGTATCCATGAAACACATAACCTTCTTTAAACTGGAGAACTTGTCTTGATTAATAGTCTCTAACTGCTCCAGGGTATTATTTTGGGCATAGAAAGATGCATAGAAAATATGTGGAAAAAAAGTGATACTGTTCATACTGTACTGTGTTTACTAATCTGTTTTTGAAGACTGGTCATGTACATTGGTTTCAGGATGTGGACACTGAATACATTCACAGTGTCTTTGGAAGGTATGGGAATTGCTGGTGTGAGGTGTTTCTATGATCTACTGCTCTGCGCTGTGGTCTCTCTTTGAGGACTGGGGAGGATCAGGTAGAATAATTCTGGTCATACTGATGGAAGATGATGTTATATAGCCCTTATACAGTGTATACTTACAAATTCCTGTCTTGAAGGAGAGGAAAAATCTGTATTTTAGAGCTTTTTGGTTAGGAATGGTATAATTATGAAATATGACCAATATGGGTGCTGTCCTTAGTGTAAGTAGTAACTGGTTTCTTAAGACATAAGAGATTTTTATTTAGGTTATATATTTTGCATTTCTGTTGTTTTTAAAAGTAATTTAGCTAACAACAGGTGGTGTTTTGCTGCATCCTCTGTTCTTGCAAAGAGGCAGTGCTGTGGAAAGGTACCCTGGGAAAGGGGATTTCATCTTGTTTTGATGTGAAATGGAGTTCTGTGGGAGTAAAACCAAAACTGCTGATCTATAATTTCTCCAGTTGTAATCTTCCACTTTCCTCATTTTTTTAAATGATAATACAAGTGAAAAATTAATATCTTGTAGTTCCATGCCATGTGTCCTGTCTGTTTAGATACGTGATTTATTTATTTATAGAAATATTTTTTAGCTATAAACTAAAACTCTAGAGTTCTTACTATTCTGAGTAAGTTCTTTTGGGAGCATTATGTCCAATAGTACTGTATATACAACTATATTCAGCCCTGATATAAGCCCTGTATACCTTGTCAGGAGTAGTCCCTGGGGTCTATATATGATAACAGTAATTAATTTCCTAGTTTACATTTCTGATAAGTACATAAATAAAAAGTGCTGTCATTCATTTACATAGGTGAGTGTGATTAGAGACTGATCCTTCTCAGTGTAACTGTGTCTTTGAGGGTCTACTTGAGTTATTTCATTGAGATGAATTTTGTTATGATGTCTCTTTAATGTAGATTAAATAGACAGCAATTTCCATGTTGAACATGGATGCATATACCACATCTGATGGCATTATTTTTCTGTACTTCTGTATTTCCTGTATTTCTGTAAATACAGGGATATGATTTTTTTTTTTTTTGGTCAGCTACTGGTAAGAAGTACTACATAAAATTTTGTTGGCCCTGCATTCACTCAAATCTTCAGTCACTACTTTTTTTGTAGTCATTTAGCATTAACTGCTAACGCTAAACTAATTAACTAAAGAGATACCAAGAAAAATGTCCACCTCTTTTATAAAAATAGATAATTTGTCAGTTTGAGAACAGGTACTGAAATGCTTTGTTCATTTTATAGAAAGATGTTAAGTACATCTTAATAAACTTTTCTTTACTAAAATCAGTATAGCCCTGGAAAATTGATGTAGTGATGTGCTGTGACCAGTCATAGGCAATGTGATAAGACAGCTTTATTTATTCTCTTTCATACTGTCTCATAGAATTTCCATGCCAGGCTCTAAAGTACGCAGGTGGTTTGGTCATCTTCAAAATAGACTTTTGGTGTTTGACTGCCTTTCTGACAAATCTGTAGCCATTTTGTAGGTAACTCATTAATTCTTCCCTGTGTTAGTTCCTGATGTATGAAGTACCATTCTTCTTTCTAAGGAGGAATTTACACATGGCCAAATCACTTGGCTTTGTTAACATGCTGCAAATCATCCCTTGTACTTAAGGGGTTACTTTAAGGCCTGAGCTTCTGGGTGTGCACTTATTCATAATTGTTACATATATGAATTTGCAGAGACTTTGCTTTGTTATTGTGGCTGAAGTAGCATTTATGCCCCAGGTTTGATATTTCAATTAAAAAGTATAAAGAAGAAAGAGGAAAAAAAAGAGGCATGCTGGTCCTTGTCTCGTGTAGCAGTGATAATTTTCGTGCTATATGTTGGAAATTTTTATCATCTTGTTGATTTAAAAAAAAAAAAATCTTCAGGCACTGCAAATGAGCAGAGACAAATTACTCCCTTTTTATTGAAATTTTTACATTTATTATTTATCCAGTCTGATGGCCTCCACTGCTTGCCTTAATTTTTATAAACAGTAATGTCAGTAACATATTTCCTCCATGTATGAAGAAAGCAGAACTGTTTATAATAAATCTTAGTGTGGTATGTGTGCTATCATTTCCTTCATTTGACCTTGGTGGAGCAGGCTGATGGGGCAGTGAAAAGTATGATATGAAAAATGAGTGAACAGAGCGAGGTGAGCAGTGAATCAGTCTTGTGTGTGATTAGCTGTGAAAATCTCACAAACATGACTCTGAGTCACTTTTCTTCTTTCTTCCTTGCCTGTTTCTCTCAAATGTGTTTCTTTTCTGTGTGTATTAGTCATTTAGAAGTTAACTAACAGAACAGAGGCTCTGTTTTAATACTAGTTGTGGGTTAGTAGTTTTAGGTGATGAGGAGAACGAGAAGTGAAGTGTGTCTGAGGATTTGCAATAGAAAAATCACGGTCCATTTAAATTTGTATAGATCTGTTGCTAAACAGTAGTAGTAGTCATTGCATCTCGTTTAGGGATGTGAATGTGACACTGATTTCAACCAGGTACTGTAAATCTGCAATTATAACTGTAGATTCAGTGACTCATCATTGAGATCTTATTTGGCCATGTCAAATACTGTAAAAACAGAAGGCAATTACAATTAAAGAAATCTCATTTGAGGTATGCATATAGGTGTGCAAGCCTTTGACTTGCTAGAACACATTTTTAGTTTCTTCTTTTCATGTTTTTTTTTTCTAGTTGGGGTTTTTAAAATCCAGCTGTGTGAGTGGTCATTATTAGTTTTCTAAACTAGAACAAAGGTGAATTTAAATTTGGGAGTCATCTTGTCCATGCAGAAATTGTAAACCTTTCAAGAGGGTTTACAAAGCTTGTCTATGTTGATGAATATTGTACAATCTCTGTTACTGCACTGAATATTGGAGCAGTTTCAAGTTGATACCACGACTAAACAATATTGTGAGATACTTAGGAATTTTTACTTGTGTAAAGCCATATGATAAATTTTTGAATGATAGATGAATTCTCATATAATTTTGGTTTTGTATGAAACTTGGAAAATTCATGGGTTTTTTCAGGCTGGCCATTGGACTCAGTTAGATCAGTTTATTCAATTTTGTACCTTTTTGTATTAACATGACAAGATCAGTTTGACTGTAGCTGGTGCTGAGGCAGTTCCTTTTTGTGTGAGGACTGTCAGCTCTAACTCTGCCCTAAGGATTATCTCTCGAGCACACAGCTGTAGGTGGTGTTCATGATTGTTCCAGGTGAAGGGACCACCATGTTTCTCTTTGACAGTCCTGGAGCAGGTATTGGAGACCCCCTGAGTGAATGCTTGCTTAAAGGCACTTTCGTCTGCCTGACTCTGCCAGCTTAGGGTTGGGATTCCTGAGGGATCTCAGGAGTGTGTTGCGTCCTTCTGGAGATGTGGTAGCAGGGCTTTGATTCACAAGCATTTGAAAATAAAAGTACCTGTTACTCTGAGTGTTGTATGTGTGCGTGTGAGATTATTTTTCTTTCCAGGCATTTCACTGTCTACATGAATTTTATTGCTGATATTTAGAACCTATCTCCCATTTAAAAATTAATGCCAGTTTAGAACCAAGTGCATTCTCTGAACCCAACTCTTTCCTGGATTCTGTGTAGTCACGAACACTGGCATGTTTACCACACTGCATGAGTGTTTCTTCTCACCTGGTGATGGCACTGGGGAAGGTGCCAGTGTCCTGCAGGTGTTGTGTTGTGCCCTTTAAGGAGCTGGTTACACATTAAACCATCAGAAGTACTTTTGACAATGTAAGGTGCATTTTGGACTTTTGGGTGTGGTGAGGCTAAGAGCACCTTTTTTTTCCATGTATTTAGGGTAGTTTTTGAAAGATGGTGATCCATACCTAAACCAAATCTGGTTTTACTCTTGGGTGTAATGCCCTTTGTACAAAAGCACTGTGACAAACCATAAAGGAGATGGCCATTTTATGAAGGGCATTATAAGCTGTAAATGATAACTAATTTGATTTTTTAACAGGTAGTGGCTGTTCAATCTGTTAATGAATGGGAATATTTTAGCTTCCTGATATCTTTAAACCAGAATTGTATAACCTCAAAAAAGAAATCATGCAGTCTTGTTAGCTTGATTGCTCTGAAAGAGGTATGGTTGTATCCAGGAAACACTATCTCTTGAATTTTCTGAAAATGGGGGAGTTGGTAATGGAACTTTTTACCATTATGATTGTTGAGTACGTAGGAATCATCTGCAGAGCTGAGGTTTCTTTTGTGCTGGTAGCTGTTCCTCTATATAACATCTTCCTTGTTTGGGTATTAATGTATGTGCTTTTTCCTATTGCAAAACAACTTTTTTCAGTTTGTGTTTATGCGCAGTGAGCACGAATACATTTTTTATATTAGCTTGAATTTCAGCCTGATGTATCACCTCATTAGCAGCTCCTGTTTTAGAAAATATTGAAAGACCTGTCTGGGGGGGGGTGCAGAAATTCATTTTTCACCCATTAACCTGCATTATTAGCAGTCTCAAATAGGTCCATAAGTGAAGGTATTTGTAAATTATACTTTGATTGAAATATAACACTTTTTCCTCTTTTGACAGAACTCAAGTGTAGTAGTGGATGTAATCTGTTATTTTCTGATAACTCAAGTAGGTGAAAGTATATTTGAAGAAGGAAGGTTATTTTCACTGAGGTCCTATACTAAGAATAAAGTCCCTTTCCTTCCCTTCTCATCTTTCCCTCTTTCTCCCCACCCTCCCAACCCTCTTCCACCTAAAATCCCACCTGTCCCTTGCAAAGGCTTTTTTGGCATCTCTACTAATGAGCTGATGCTGTCATATTCATCTTCTTTTCTTTTTTTTTTT
>VZTJ01000539.1:612174-744674 GCA_013397795.1 Orthonyx spaldingii
TCTGTTCTCTTGAGGTGAAGTATAAGGGCTTTCAGACTGTATTCTTCTTGTAAAATATAACCTAGATCCTTCATGATGAAATAGGCACTTTAGAGGCACCTGGGCTTATCTTTCAGTTTTTCTGCTCAGCTCTGTTATGCACAAAGGTCTTTTTCTAGGTGACATATCATGTTGTATTCCAAAGTACACTTTCTTTTAATTTACAACTTAATTTTCAACCTAATTCAGAAGATTGATACTATAATGCTATTTGCAGAAGTATTGAAATGTCAGTAAGTTTTATTGTAGTAATAAAGAGAATTCCATATATCATGCACTCTATAGGGATCCTTGCTTTTTGCATAGATCTTCATAGCAACAACCAGTGGCTAAATGCTGGCAGTCATTAATTTTTAAAGAAGACATGGTTATGATGAGTTGAGAAATTAAGACCATAGTGAAGAATGAACTTTAATTTTTGACACTTTTTGTTAGAGTCTAAGAGGAGACAGAGGGAAACTGGGGGGAGGACAGAGGGGAGCAGGAAGAAAAAAAAAAGCCCAAATCCCAGGTTCCTAATACTTAAAATGCTGTCTGCTCGTAAAAGATTTCAGTCAGAGAGAGGCCATCTTCGAGCTTCTCTTAACAAATGGATATCAGTGGTCCATGAAATAATCAATGTCGATAATCCATCCTAGGGTCTGCCAATATGTTAATGGCTCTGCCGCATCGTTATTGCTACAAGGCCATAAATCATTTCCGTACCAGAATGCTTAGCAGTCGAGGACTCAAACCCCTAGCCTGGAATAAAATGCTGTCTCTTAACAATTAATGTCTAAACATTTTGCAGCTTTGTGCCTTGATTGTTTTCAGATGCTAAAAATGTAAGTAGGACAGATTGTAAATCAATAAAACAATAAGACAAAGTGTTTTAATAATAGAAAGGCTTGAAGTAAATCATAGTTCTGTGTTTATTATTGCTTCAGAGGTTATAAATAAATAGTACCAACTGGTGAAGGTTTAGTTAACAAGGGAAAATAAGTCTGGTATTGACATTTTGGGCATACTTTACATTTTCACTCCATAAGGTGAGGGAGATGAGGGTTGGCTTTATTATTTTCATTTTTAAAATGTGAGAATAGGAGCTAAGAAATGTTTGTGTCTTTGAATTGTCATCCAATAGGAAGATGACTTTTTTCCTGCTCTGGCCAATAATACATCAGTGATCTGGCTCTGCATCTGGAGGACACCAGCACACACAGTCACTGGTACAAATGGTTGTGCTGAATGTTGGCAATCACAAGGGGGTCTTATTTAGAAAATGGAGTTAGATCTAACTGGTCTATCTTATGTTAGTTTATGTCAATTTGGTTTGCTATTAAAGGCAACATAAAATGTGATGTTAAATCATTAACTCTGTATTGTACAGACACAGCTTATTTGTGCCGATTGTTGCCTCTCGTTCTTCAGTTGTGCTCTGTGCTGAGCTTGGGCAGGTGGGTGTCCCACAAACAACACTGAGTGTGAGCATTTCTGTGCAAAAGGAGGAAGGCTGCCCTTATCTCTACTTCTGCTCTAGCTATGTGTTGAGACAAGGAATTATGGCCTTTCTGTTCCAAGCATTAATACTGTTTATTTGCTCACTTTTAAGTAATGAAAGTAAAACCCAATGTACAGTTGTTTAACTACAAATGTAGTAATTATCACAAATATGCTGAGTTTATGTAGTATAACATTAATGACTATCCATCAGGTAGTGAACTGTTTTCAGTTGCAGGTAAAATTAGTAATTATAAATAAGCACTTCATGAGCTGAATATAGTTTTTCAATGTTGATCTGTTCAGATCCAGCATCTCATTTCACACATTTCTCAGAATTAGTTCCTTGTAAGTGTGTGTGCAGTTAATACTGTATCTTCATGTTAGATAAGAATGACTAAAGAAATGTGTGTTTGAGTATCGAGAGAAGCCTTTTCAACCTCATTAAAGTCTGATGATGATTTTTTTTTTAAATCTTTCGTTAGATGCCTATTTGCCAGGAATGTGATTTTGGCTGAAGTAAAGGTTTTGAAGTTAGCGTTTGGTACGGTAGTACTGATCCAACCAATGCAATGGGTTGAATTTATATAATGTTTTGTTCAGTCTGGGTCAGAACTAGTTTGTTACCTTTAAAGCGAACACCTCCCCCACTTCCCCAACTTTGTTTAGGTGAATGCAAGGAAGAAGACTAATAACAGTGGAAATGACAAGTGAGCTCATGGACTTCTTTCTTTTAAGAGCACTGATTTGCCTAGAATTAAGCAATTTGATATGGTCATAGTTTATTTTCATGGTCAGGATGTAAGGGCAGGAAGGAGCCAGAAAAACAGTGGCTCAGTATAGACAAAAAGACAATTAAAACTGATCTGTCTCTTACTGAAGTGGCAACATCAGCCAGGATGGAAGTAATTTATTCAAAAAATTGTCCAAATGCATAAACTGCATTGATGTATGGTATGGTGGTGGGACAGTGGAAAATGTGATAGTTGTTTCCGTTGTGTGAATTACTCAGGCAGGATGCCTTTGTGAAGTAAGGGGGTTTGTTTAATGTTCTGACAACAATTTAGATCCTGTTATGGTTATTGCAGTGTAATGCAGTAGTAAAAATTGAACATGACACACCAGCAATTTATTATTTGTGTGTTTTTTAACCTTGAGTATCAGATTGTTTGTCCAAGCATATCCTTTGATTTGCTATGAAATTTATTGTTGATAAAAACAATCAGATTTCCATTAGAAGCAAAAAATTCATTTTTTTTCCCATGAACCATAGATTTAGAAAAAATTCAAGCTCGGCTGCAGGACTTATGACAGGTAGGCTTATGACATTATATGGTAATTCAGCATGAAAGAATAATTGTGACACTCTACTTGGTGCTGGAGTATAATCGTGCTGTGAGGTTCAATTCACTGAAAGGCCAAATTATCTTCAACTGCATTAGTCTGACAACCTATAATGCTTTGCAGAGGCAATTTGTAGATGTTTCACAGAATGCCAGCAAACATGGCTTACCATTATGTTCCCCATTAACAAATTTGTGCAGAGGGGAAAAAAGCAACTTTTCCATTTTTGTAACTGTTTTTGAGCTCTGGCATACAATAAATGTGTACTGGGTAATAACAGTGTATGTTTTGCTATTTGGTGCTGGTTTTTAAACCTACAAGGGACATTACAGTATAGATTAATTTTTTTGAAGGGTATTTTTCCAGAAATATTTGTATGCCTTTTACATTTGAACAGCAATGTCGCACCTTCTTTTGAAAGAATAACATGGAATCTAAATGAAGGTAAAAATGCATGGCATATTTTTGCTATAAACCATAAGCAGTAGTGAACAACTTGGAAATACTGCCATGTTGTAGCTTAGACTAGGAGCGTGTATGTGATTTTTCTCTTGATCAAATGAGAGTTGTAGCTGTGAGAAAATGGCATGGCCTTGACTATCTCATGTACACATCATCCATCTCTGCCATCCTGAATTTCTGAGCAGCTGTAGAATGTATCTTTTGTTTGGGAGCTTTGCTTCCTTTTGAGTCATTGTATTTCCTAACTTCTCATTGAAGCTGATTTCAGGTTGAATGCTGCTGTACTACCAAAGAGTGGAGTTCAGTGCTCGTATAACAGTTTAAGGTTCAGAATTTTGTGATCCTCATCAGAATTTTATACCACTGCAAAAGTGGATTATCTCTTTCAAGGTAGCAATGAAGTAAAATGTATATGCCTCAGTGTTTATATTGGGTAGTATTTTAGTTGCTTAGAGTTTGTCATTCATGTCTTGTAGTAGAAAGGTTTCCCAAACATGGGCTATGCAGGTGTATTGATGAGTCTGCAGTCAAGTGGTGGAACACTGACCTATTTGGCTGCTTTACTGGTGAGCAAAATGGTCACCAGTCACTCTGTAACTCAAAGATCAATATGAATACAATGCAGTCATTTTTGTCCATTTCCCTCAAATATAATTTAAGGAATAGGCTCAGCAGAGCTATCATAAAAACTATGTAAAGAAGCTGATATGAATCTGCTTTTGGTTAAACTCTGTGGTGTTGCTCTCTTGGTATCTCCTATTTGCCCTCTTCAGAGTAACTACTGCAATGTCCTTGAGGCATTGCAAATATCTTAATGATTTTATGGGTGAAAGGTTTGCTTTCATTGTTTGTTTGCTGGCTTTTTTATTTTGGTGGCAAAATGAGGATGGAAAAAAAAGTTGTTTCTGCAGAAGAGTACCTAAATGATGTTTAAACTGAGAAGAGATAGAAGAGTATATTCGTACTTTGTATTACTCAAGTTAACTTTATTGTAAAATACCAACTGTCTGCACAAGTTGTCCTGGAGAAATATTTACCCAAGTCTAAAAACTGATTTTCGCCCTTTGTCATCCTCGTAGTAAAATACAACCATATGTCTGCCTCCACCACCTGGAGATAATTCTGGGAACTAATTTGACAGCATTTATAATTGCAGACTGAGTTTTAGGACTGCTCATAATTAAGCTACTGGACGAGTTCAGCTATTGAACTCAGTGCTGAAAAAATCATGTGTCTTATGTTACTTACTAAATCTGCTGGATACTTTTCTCCTTAGCATTTTCTGTGAAGGAATTAATCCAGGAAGGCAACTGAAAGAATTGACAAGTCTTTGATTTTGATTTTGAAACAGTGTCAGACAATTGTGCATTTCAGAGTTTCCAAGAAGGTGACATACTCTTTTCCTCTTGCTTGTAGTTAATAGCAAAGAGCATTCAGTGCCACAATACCCAAAGGGAAGTGTTTGAGTGACTGCACAGGGAATGTGGATTGTTATCATTCCAGTCACAGGGCACTGCATGAAATCACAGGCTCTGTGCTCTTCAGTACTGCCACTCGAACATAGCAGCCACTGTTACTCCTACATTGCTTTTATGGTACATGTTATAACATTTTATTTGATAGTTGTGGTTCCCATGGTATGTGAGGTTTTGGATCTTTTTTAAGTACTAAGCTCTAAATCTTCTGTTTGGGCAGTGGAAGAAATCAGGTGAATTTAAAAATTATGTTCTATTAGAAAGTTTTTCACAGAAAAGTGGGACTTGTTGGAAATCTGTGTCAGTGTGTTGGGTCATTTAGATGTGTCATTTAGTGTCAAAAGACACTCTCTTAATAGAGGAAGAATTGGCCCCAAACTAAAGGAAGTTGCTTTTAATTTTTATGGGAAAGACTTGAAGGAAAGAATGGAACATCAGGTAATAGGGGCATTGCATAATTTTATAATGGGAAAAGGCTTTTACATAGGAAAAAATATCAAGTAACATTATTTTGCAGACTATAGAGTCCCAGTTGTATAGTTAAAGACATGCTGCAGCATTAATGTTTACGCATAATGCTTTGCAAGTAATTTAGACTGAACTGCCACTGACTTACTTAACATTTATAGGTCAGCCACCTGCAGAAAGGGCATGTAGGTAGATTATTGTTGACTTTATGGTTATGGAAGGTACCTAATCAGTGAGCATGCTGGGAAATAACTTGTTATGCCTGGATAACTCGAACACCAGGCCCTACAATTTCTTATGGGCACAAGGTAACACAGTAATTTCTCATGACCAAGGCCCCTGCTGAGGGGGGAGGTGGCATGTGGTGGGGATAACAAGTTTAAAAAGGGAGAGGAGCAGTGACTACAAGATTTCAGAAGCAGACAAGTGCAAAATCAAATAATTTAATCATCCTTTGCCAAACATACCGTAGCATTTGCAGTGAAGATGTTGCCTCAATAAGCAAACGTACTAATTGTGTATTGGGAGAACAGAGCATTCACCTTCTGGCTGCTGCATTCTTTGTAGTTATTCACTAGATTCTTATGAGATATCTGTTCTTGCCTGTACTGAGACAAATATTTATTTCCTTGATCATGAAACACAGAATCACTCTGGCTTTTTAAAATTTTGTAGCGAAGTATTTGGAGATGAATTGTTTTCTGCTTTGCTCCTGTTTTCTCCCCTATTGCTTGTCTCCGTGCAGGTACATGTACTCCCTTGTGTGCCGGTTGACATCTTCTACCTTTTAAAGTTCACAGTAAAAGTCATAGACTAGAATGCATAATGAATTGATTTGCTTAATTTGGTTTGGGCCCTTGGGTTGTAGTGCAGACATCATGGCTAGTATTCATGTAACTATCTTGATTCTGATGTTCCTCTTACCAGAGCTGGGGAAAATTGAGATGCTTTGTTTACTTAAAAACAGAGCTCCCAGGTGAAGTCTAGAACATCCAAATGCATCTGTCCACATTTAGTCCTGTATACTGGGCCCAGGGATTCATGTCTCATAGATGCAAATACCTGGAAGCTTTCAGTTCATGTTGGTCATTAATTACAGCTTTTTTCACCATGATAGTTTTTTACTTTTCAGATCTGCATGTTTGCTCATGTATTGCCCATAAATAAACACAGCACACACACAGAGTAAACTCAAACATATCTTACAGGTTTTGTGTTTATTACATTGAAAACATGAAAAATTCATCTTTCCTTCTCTTCAGGTCTGTTCACACACAGTACTTTTTGCATACACCTGTGCATATGTGTGCTAATAAATGCAGTATATTCTTTTATAGCAAAAACTGCTCTATCAGCGTAACAGTAAAGGGAAAATATTAAAAAGGATTGCAGTGAATTATTTACATATCAAAGAGTGGTAAACTGTAGGAGATATACTTTTCACAGTTAGTTTCTTTCATGTTTATACTGTATTGGCTTTGAAAAAGATACTTGGATGAGTAGTGTAAAGCAGTATAATTTAATGAGATTTTTTCCAAAACTCTAACATTTTCTAGCTGACGGTGTCGCATTATCGAAAACATTGTGAATATTTTAATGAACAAATTTGTTTTCTGGAATTTCAGATTCTTATTTTTTCAATGGAGGGAAAATATGCTTAGAGTCCTAATGCTTGGCGTATCTATGCTAACAATGAAATCTAAGTCTAACATGACTTCTCATGTGTCAAACTACGAAAAGCAAAATAAGTGGGTTGGTCAGACATAAAATGACTGACAAGCAAGAGAGAGGACATCTCGACAGCTGTAGGATTCCTGACAGTGGAAGATGATCACAACTATAAGGTTACTGAACAATACCTTACTGGCTGAAGTTGTGCAAAGACCACTGAGACTCCTGTTAAGACCCCAGTGTTTTGGGATAATTTAATCAGCAAGTGCTCTGAATTACAGTTCTGAAATGAATGTTATTCTCTAGTAGAATTTTTAGATGTTTTTTTACCAAGGAAAAACTAGGATATCCTAAACAGTGATAAAAACGTTCCAGTTGGGAACTAAGTCCCAAGGAAATATTTTTGTCCTTGTGTAATAGCTATTAGAAACTGTTTTGACTTTCAAGCAAGTTTTACTTCCAGGTGGCTTCCTCCACTTGACTTGTTTTACTTAAATAATAGAGTAACAAATGAGTTGTTTAAATTTTAGACCTTAAAATACTAATACAGTAATTTGAATTTCTTTATATTTTAAGCACAGTTCATTGAGAAAGAAAAACAAAGCAGATTAATTAAGAACTCTCATTTTGTTTTGTTCTGTTACTATTGAGGGTGAGTAGGCCAAGTTGTGTTTTTGTACTAAGTTTCAATCTACTCTGATAGGGTTTGCACATTACTCTATGGTAAGAATGTTACCTTGTACATTGGAACTTCTGTTGATGTACTTTCCAAGTACCTCTTTGTAGATTCACGTGAGCAGGATGCAATAGCCTTGGGAATAAGAATGCTATTTGATTCGGGGTGTCTGTATAGAAATTGGAAATATGAGGCCAGTCGTTCCCAACACACATATTAAGTGTTGTTAGTGATTTTATTTAGAATGCTTGAAAACTGGTAAGGTAAGCCCTAAAGACCACACTTAATTGTTGGCTAGTGCTTTTTTAAAGACTAAATCCATGTGGTTACTCTGATAAACTGGGCTACCCAAAGGCATGGTGTCTACCTTTTTTGGGTTGTTTTCTTTTCAATTTCTAGTTCTGATTTCTGTCTCAAATACAAATGAAAAGTTTTGTGCTAATTTTAGGCTTTCTTTTTGGTCAGATACAGGGTTGATTTGTGGCTTGACTGAGAGGTGAAACAAAAACTACACCTAAAATACTGACCTCTGTTCACGTTAATCTATATTTTTAACTTTTATTTCTGAGGGAGTGATTTATTTACAGTGACAGCTTGTTGCTTGTGGTAGCTGCTGCCAGCTTCTGAAGTAATCTTGATAATGTCAAATTGTGAAGGGAAGCTATATGCTTTCCCTTGAATGACTTGCTATAAATCATGTTCATAGCTGGTGTGTATAAGGATGCTTGGGTTGATACTGATAGAAATACAAATCAAATATAACATATGCTAACCCAGTTCAGAGCCAGAGATTCTGGATTATGTCTATTGGGTTCATATTTTTAAATGAAATGAATCAGGCACCCCTGCTTGTATATCAAAACTTCAAACTTGGGGATGATATGCCAACGTAAAGGCCAAAAAAGAAGGAAGAGAATATGCAGAAAAGAGTTAATACTGAATGACAGGCACATTTTGAACATTCAGTGAAAAGAAACTTATAAGTAATGGACAAAGCTGCCTCAAGAGCTCATCGACACTCACACAAATTCACGGCCAAGAAGTGAGTTCAAAGTCACTGGCACAACTGTGTGTTATGGCTCCCAGGGAGAAAAGTGTCACTGTAGAATAAAAATTGTGCCAATGTTCTCATCTGGCTGTTGCAGCTTTCATATCCACAGCTAATACTAAAATTAGTTATGTTGTTCTCAGTTTTGTGAGGTGTAAATTTGTTTGATTTATGGGCTTCCTGAAGCAGGAAAACCAAAGAGGAAGTCTTGAAGAGCAAATAATCCTTAGGTGTGTAGCAAAGACAACAGTTGTGTTACATTAGAGAAACCCATCATACCATTTAATTTGCTGTAGTAGCATTTAGCAGTGTGACATCTTCAGTGATAGCCAAAGTGAAGGCCACCCAGTGTCACGTGCCTCAAGAGGAATTAATATTTGGAACCTCCTTTTTTTCCCCACCTCCTTTAAGATCAAGCTGCTCTTGTGCCTTCAGCTTAGAGCACAGAAATGAAATGTTCTATTCTGTGGATACATGTAATTAATTTTAGCAAGGTAGGCTGTTTCAGAAATGTTCAGGAAAACCGTGCTCTATGTGGGTCCATTGAGAAGGACAAACTGTCTTCACAGTTCAGATTGTGTGTTTATTAACACCGCTGACTGGGAAAAAGGGCTTGGTGCTAGCCCTTTGTTGCAGTTCATATTTAGCTCAGCCTAACCAAAAAATATGGAATTTCTTGTTGTGCTTTGTGTATCTCGCACTCAACTGGCGTAAATTTGACTCTGTGTGTTTTTTTCTTTAAAAACTATCAACATCTCAGACCAGAGTTGAGCTCATGCTTACCTTTTTCCTCATGCCCTATTTCTGTCTTTCTTTCTCAAGCTCTTCTGTCCATTCTCTGCCACATGCTTGCAACTGTGTCCAGATATGTCATAATGTGGTGTTTTTTCAAGTGTGATCCATAATCAGCTCATCAGAAACAAATGCAAATTACTGCAAATAATTTTGCAATTTTTTCGGGGGAGGGGGGTGGAATTAATGAACAAATCCTCTTTTTGTTTGAAGACAAATAATAATGCCACATTTTGTCAAAGGTAGTGGTAATTGGTAATTAATATCACAGCATTTTATATCTCCTGATAACTAGGTAAAATAAAATTACTTACTGACTACAAGGTAAAACTTAAATGGTAGTGGCACTGACAAACTGTGAAAGGAAGGGAGAACTCCCTTGTGAGAAGATGAGTTTATTATACAGATAAGATTTCCATAATAAGGGATAGTGATTATGGGGAAAGGCTGAAACTCCATTAACTGAAACAAATTACTGTGACAAAGCCAGAGGGAGCGCTTTGCCAAACTTACAACTCCTTTCATATTATTCAGATGTCTGTTGGTGTGCAGTTATCAGCATATGGACCTGTGAGAGAGGTGTCTGGCTCCCTTTGCACCCCGCCGCTGCCACAGCTACAGTTTACACAGGGAGAGAGTCCGTTCACCTGAGTTTGTGGAGGATGTACCTTGCTAATGTATCAGTGGGGCATTTTGTGTTTTCCCTGTAGAAGTAAGTTGCCCCTCTATGCCTCTGTTTTTCTATAAAGTTAATTGTCAGAGAAATGTATAAAATAGACATGCTTTAAGGAAACATGAACTTTGAATTTATCTGACCATCACAATATGGTATTCTGACAAGGACTTATACTTCTTGTTTTGGCTAAGAAAGAAGACCAAAGAAGACTGATTCCATTTCTAGATGTACCGCTTTGTGTGTGCACCTCTTTCCAGAAGTGACTCACATATTCTGCATGTATGAATGCAGACAAAACTATGGTAGTTGCACTCTGATTGCTCTCTCTGTGTGTGTACATGTGCAATACATTTGCAAGGTGATTGTGGCTCTCTAACTTTGTATTATTTGTGTAAAATATGGCAAAGGAACTTATTTAAATGTAAACCTTGTCATCTTTGTACTAATTTTTGTGTAAAAAATAACACCGGAGTTAAGGATTTTATGTAAAAACTGTTAGAGTTTGCAGTTACAGCTCTGCTAAGAACAGCAGGCAAGACTATAAGCTTTAATTTATGTTGTACTTTGGACATTTTTCAGAAACTATTTACCCATTACCTCTTAGGTCAGTGGCCTAATAATGCAACAAAGCACTTTTTGAAATTGCAGATAATTTTCAGTGCTCAGATCTCTATGTAGTATTGATGGGGAGGAAAGCTGATTAGGATCTTGGGAATTGTGCTTGATGGGAACAATCTGGAAGGAGTGAAAAATTATTAAACACACACAGCGGGAGTTGTAGGATTTACCATTGTCGTGCAGTGCTATTAATTCTCATTGCATCGTACAGCAGCTTGATTGCACACTGTGAATACTGTTTATTGGAGAACGAGTACAATTTTGCTGCAGTTGTTGTAATGTAATACTAAATGCTAATTAGGCTTCTAACAATAATTAGAACCTCTTGCTAGACTTAGAAATAGGAACACTCAATTGAATTTACAGAAACAAAGACCTTTAAGCTATGCCAGGAACAGTATCTGTAGCGGCAATACCAACTTTGTAAAGTTGTGGGGGTTTTTGTCTGTGTGTGGGTTTTTAGTTGGATTTTTTTTTCCTTCCCCCAGTTTATATATTTCATTAACAGGATTGCAAATGTATTTTAATGGTGAACATTATGATCTCATTATGTTCTCAATAAGGTTGTTTTTTAATGAAAGGGTAGAAAAAACAAATATTAGAAGGACAACTGCAGATAAATTTGACACAAAAAACTTTGAAGATGGAGTTGTAGAATGGTTGGTATTACCAAGTATAAGATACTATCTCTTTTAATCATTTTGCAATTTGAAAAGGAAATAACAAAATCCAAATCCATCAAAATCTACTTTTTTCACCCTCTCCCCTAAATGTCTGATATCTTTTTTTTTCTCTCAGTGGGACTTTAAAGCTGTATGCAACTATTTTCAAATGTGACAATAAAGATGAGCTATAGTTCTGAATAATTTAGTACTTTGCAATGTAAATTTTCTTTACATTTTGGAGGTAAATGTAAGTTTTATTTTATTTTCAGTGGGTATTTTGTTGGAAACAGTAGTGTCTCAGGATGTTAATTCAATTGCCAGGGTAAGTGCATGGCATACACCTTTTCATCCTGTTTGCTGATAATTTTGTTGTTACTAGATATCCATATAGTTGCAAGGGTAAACATACAGAAGATAAAGGCCTTTAGGTTGTATTGCTTCTGAAAGACAAAAGTCTATTTTCCATCTAAACCACAGGTTTATTGTGGATACGTTGAGAAGATCCTGAGCTTGGGTTCCTATTTGAAAACCTCTTGTAGCAATGAAAACAGAACTTAAGGTTCTTGTTCAAAGCTTGCTTTTAAAGGTCTAATGTAGATATGCTAAGTTTTAGTCATTTTTCAGCCTTTCCTGAATAGGAAAATAAACAGCCTTTGGAAAAAACCACTGACAATGGTTTTAGCATCAAAATACTGGAAGAATCTTATATACAGAGCTGCTGGTGTGACCCAGTGCTCAGCCACACTCTAAGCAGGTTGTTGTCCAGTACAGGGGCTCTAGCTAGATTGAACATTTTCCCCACATTTGTAGCAGTTGTTATACTTCCTTGTGTTCATTGCTTAACATTTCATCATAATATATACACAAAAATAGTCACAGCCTGCTCTCGTTGTCTTACTGATCTCTCTGAGACTTGCACCCTTGTGAATTTATTTAGTGCCACTGACAGTAGTAAGCAACTTTCCTCTAGCGTAACTTTATGGCACACCTTGTCAAAGTTTGGGGTTTTTTAACAAGCTTTAACTAATAAAATGAAGCTTCCCAGAACTTTTTGAGGATGGAAAGAATACTCAAAAGCAAACCTGTTTAATATTTTCAGTGACATGCCTTTGGCATTTGCACACTCCCTTTGAATTTATGGGTGCATTTTCATGCTGTAATTTTCTCTCAAACCCAAGCAATTTGTGAGCATTGCACAGTGCAAGTTTTGTTGTGTGCTTTTTTTTCCTTAAAATAAAAGATCCAATCCGAGCCTTATTGATCATTCATTGCATTAAATAATGAGTGGTTTGTACTTCATCACAAATTATTATAATGAGTGCTTTGAGTTGTGGCTATTTACCTATACAATTCTGGTGTCCATTCAAAGTTACAAATTCTATTCTTCAACGTATGACAATGTCTGTTTATAGAAATTTGAGCCTTAGCTAATGAGATTTTCTTAAATGTGCCTTCTTCATGATATCTTACTATCTCTTGACTGGCCTGTGTTTTTCTTCAAGGCTTTAGCAGTCATCTGGAAAAGATTTAACTTGAGCAAGACAGATTATTCTGTTTAATTTTCTAGTAGTATTTTTCCTTGCACAAGTCAATGTCACCTGCAAAGAAAAGGTTTGCTGAGCTATGACACTGTGCTGATTAGCAAATTTTGCTCCCCTCAAACGCTGACCATTACCTTCCCATTATATTGTAGGTGTATTCATGCTCTGGAGGCAATCGGGGTCAATCCAGTATGGCTGACATATTATATGTTTGCCTTGTAGCATGTCACATGTACAGTCTGTGACAAACTGCTGCTGTATGACCTGGTAGTCTTGGGTCAGAGTGAGAGAAATTGGTGTTGTACAAAGATGTATGTTAATACATATATTATTTATATAGGCGTTAGTGAATACTATTGTTGTCTCAGCACAAATCAAGGTCCAGGGCCATGGCCTTGGGGCTTTCAGGGGCTCACTTTATCTTGTGTTGTGATTTTTTTTTTTTTTTTTCTTCTTCTTCTACTTATGAATAATTAAAAACTTAAATTACTTGCCATGTTCAAAATTCATATGCTGGGGAAAATAGCTACATGAAAATTAATTTTCTGTTCTGTGAGACTGACGGGAAATCAATTAATCTTGATGTATTATTTTATGCAGAACAGGGTGCGGGAACCAGCAGAGAGAATGGCTACAGCTGTTCTTGTTGGTTGGGCCATATATTATTGTTGGCGGGTTTGACAGCTTCTGAAGGAAATGGCTGAAGGGTATCAGGCAGGTGAATCAACTGTAAAAATTTATTGGAGGATACAAACTGTTTCCAGGGGACTGATATAAAACTCACACTTGAGAACTGAAGTATTGAATGTTTTTGTGACTGAAGCAGCTTGTTGTCAATATTTATAGCTTTTTTCTTTGTTATATGTCCTATTTTTTTGATTAACTAGTCAGATGTTAGTGTCTGTTTGTAATTTATTTGTTGTGCCTTCTGTAGCATTTTTGATATATAAAGATTTACCACTAGGTAAATAAAGCAGCTCATGCAATGCAATATGCTAAATAAAATGACAGAGCTGTTTACAGCGTGTTACAAGTTTTATAACTTGCTAGGTAGATCAGTAACTTTTGTTTACCAGTGTCAGTGTTAAGGTGAAACATGTCACAGTTTATTACTGTGGGGTAAACAGGTCTCCTTTTAAATAACTGGAGATCGTAATCAATATGCACCTTAATGGTAAATCATTTCAGTCTGTAAAGCTCTCCATGTAATGCAAACATTTCCAAAATAAAATGAAATACCTTCATCCTCTTTAGAATGAGTTTTGTATTCACCTTCCTTTCCAACGTACTTGCAGTAGGGCTCTTTATAAATAATAGAAGGGAGAGACACTAAAGAAGCCGCTCTAACAAACTGTGTTTTAAATGTTATCCCAGTTTGGATGTGGGGCTCCTAATGGAGGTCCTGAAGCAAAGCTGAGTCTCACAACAGCCTGTTATTTTAATTAACTGTTAGAGGCTGAGGCTCCCTGGCATCACTTGATGGGGTTGGGAGCTGCCTGCTCTGAGTTCTCCTCAAAGATCAAAGCTATTACTAGGTCAGAGTGTGGCTGTAGCACTGGAGGATCTACAGAGTGGGATCTCTGTACAACTTGTAGGTACGGGAAAGAGAGATGAGTTCCCACCTATTCCTATCAAAGTTTCCTCTCTGATCCTCTGAAACAGAAGTGTATAGCAATATGCTATTAAAATGGCACGTAGTGGAATAGGGAGACAGGTTATTTCCTTCAAAAACAGACTACAGCAAGAAATGTGGAGTTTATATGATGAGGGAAAAAAGATTTGGGTTTTTGTAGGGTTAATTGATTAATTAATTTTGTAGGGATAATGTGTGCAAGGCTGATATTATCAGTGGTGTTTCCTCTCATCTGTTTTCAAATTACTGAGGTTTTTTGATCTTCAAAATAGATTCTGTATCTTTGCCTTTTAACTACCTTTTCCTATATTTGTACTGTTGATCAAAGATCCTTTCTTTCCTTTTTCCCATGAGCTATGCACGTTTAAGAATTTGTTATGCTTATGTAAGGGTTTGGTAGTTGTACACCCTACAGCGCTGAACCTGCACCAAAATTCAGTCGCTAGAATTCCTACATCCTGGAGTCCCATGGGGTTCTGCACTGCAGGTTTCCACTGGGGTGTCCAACCCCATACTGAAAATCATTGGTTTAGAACCCTGTGGCAAATTTAAAGCTTTGCCATATGCTAAAGGTATGAAGGTGGTAGAAAAATACAAAACTCTGAATGGAGTTTTCAAGATACAATAGTTCATTATTGTAGAATTACTATATATCCATGGCAATAAGGAATTTTGCAAATAAATTATAAATATGGTGTGAAAATTGTAGGTGGATTGTGGGGAAGAAGGAAAACCAAGTAAAACGAAATAAGAGCTGGGAGATTCTGACCCTGTTCTGAAAATATGCTGAGCTCTTAAGACCTAATTAGAATTTTGTTTCCCTGTGTTAAAGTAATGGGTGAAATTTAAAATGAGATCTGAATATTGGGGGGAGGAAAAGAAACTTTCGAAAGTTTATAAATATTCTAAAGATTAATATTATATGAGTTTGGAATAAACTTAATAGTTTAACTAAGGTGAACTTTACATGTCCTTCCGGAATTAAAAAGCTATAAAGAAAACTGAAGTTTAAAGTAATTGTTAATGAAAGCTGACCAGCATGACCTCCTGAAAATATGAGCATTTGTTGGTCCGATTTTCACAGATGTTAAACATTTGGTGATGTTACTTGGGGCTGCTTGAACCACATTAAAGTCCAGCCACTAGAGTGTTGAAACAGTTGGGCGCTATAATAAAATATACATAAAAAGAAATTGTGAGACATTAGGTGTTGTTTGGTGATGACATTTAGGAAATTAGAATTTTTCCATACATCGTATTCACGTCTACATAAGTTGTTTAGGTATTTAAAATAAAAGTGGTATATATATCATTTGTAATTGCTACTACAGTTCTGGCAGGTGCACATAATCTAACAATATGTCAAATATGACAAATTATTGTTGAGTTACAATATAGCCTTAATAAGAGCACATCTGTTCCCACTATACAGTATAGTGCATGCCTGATTTAAAGAGTTTACTTACTGATATTGTATTGTTGTTTAAATATTTAACGGGATCTTAGACACGAATCATAAAAAATACACAGTAGTGTATAAAAATGAAGAATCTTACTTGCAGTAATGTTTTTGCTGCTGTTAAATCTATTCATCCCATCAGGAAAGGTTCCTACATTCCTTAAACTGTCATCTGCACATGCACATTTCATCGGGGTGTCTATGCAGAGAAAGAGTTAGGAACAAAACCCAGTATCACAAGCACCAACACACTTGGTGTAAAACATGGGAACTGTTAAACAGTGTATACAAGTCCTGGAGTAGTGCTTGGGGTGAAAAGTGGAAATTACTACGCCTGCTTTAACCTCAAGGCGAATAGGTGCATGACTTTTGCTTTCCCTACTAAACTGTCTTTGTCTCAGCCTGTGAGTTTTCTGGCTTTTCCCCTTCCAGTTCTCTCCCTGAATCTGCTGGTGGGGGAAGTGAGCGAGTGACTGTGTGGGGCATGGCTGCTGGCTGGGGTTAAACCACAACACAAATTTACTTTTCTCTCCTCTGTGTTTGCTTTCTTACACACTTGCTCCAGTGACCTGCTTCTCATTTTGCTTATAAACTCCAGCTATACAGAAATAATGCTGCTCTTTAGGACATTCATCTTTAGAAGCCCATTTAAAAGACATGTGGAAGAGGATGGTCAGAAAAGAGATGGGACCCATGATAAGGAACCTAGAGAACCCCTTGATAAAACAGAGTTGTTTCAAAATGCCGGACTGAGTTTATCTAGGTGTATAGGCTATAGAGAATAATCATGTTTCTTCAGCTGCTTCTAAATGTGTTTGGGTTTTTTCTTAATTTTATTTTTTCTGGCATTTTGAGGTAAGACAAATCAGTGCTCTGTGTTAGTGCTGTGAGCCTTGTGCTGCCTGTTCCTTGCCTTGCTTGTCCCGTTGCATGGCATGCATGCGCTCTAAATGTTGCTTGAAAGCGAACTGCAGGCATGCCTCACATTTGTGAGCGGAAAAACACCAACTGTGTGGTTGCTCCTTTCAACTTCGGAGTTCAGCTTGGATCTAATGCATGTGACAAACAAGTTTGTGTTCTCAGCTCAAGCTTGCTGCACTCATCTCATAGAATCACGGAATGTGCTGCGTTGGAAGGGACCTACCAGGATCATGGAGTCCAACTCCTGGCCCTGCACAGGACAGCCCAAGAATCACCACATGCCTGAGAGCATCAAACATATCTAACATAAATACATCTTCACGAAACAAGATGGAATTTAGGTTCATATGGAAATAGTTTCTTTTGCACTTCAACACAGGTGAAAAATGGTTGGTTTATGTATTTACCATGAAATTTCTGAAGTGGGTTTTTTTTTCTTAATTAAAGGTAAAAGTTAATTTTGATAGTTTTTAGTGAGTTGTTAAACAAGATTGACAATAAAATCATTTAGGGGCATTCATAGCTGCCAGAATTAACTTTTTTTTAGTTATTTAATTGTCAAATGTTGAAGGGCCTAAATGACAGACAAGATATATTTTCAATAATTATTTTAATTATTTTAAAACTCACTAAGGAAAAGATGGTTGTGCTTAAAATACATAACATAAAATCACCCTAGGACACTAGTGCTACTGATTTACAGCTTTTCTGATTTCTTGAGAAATTGTGGTACTTTTGAAATTCACTTCTGAAATATGGTTACTAATTGTATGAAGAATATTTTTGGTTTTTTGCATGTTGCTCTTAATTTTTTCATTGAACATAAAATACTGCTTGCCTCTCTCGGGGCACTGTAACTCATAATTGTATGTCCTTAATGCTTTATTATGCCATTTAGTTTTTCATGTTTTTCATTTATTAGCAATAAAATGACTTCAGAAAAGGGTAATTCAATTAAGAGGCTAAAATCACTATTAAGATAAAAATTTTAGTTAATTAAAGTAAGATTCCTGTTTTTGTAAGATAGATTTAGTTGTGGTATTGGCTCAATTTGGAATACCTAAAGGAAGCTCCTCTGTTTTTCCCAAAGCTTAACAACCTTCAGACTTCCTAGTAAGTGTATATTTCTTGTTTGATAACTATTTTTGGAACCACCTTAGAAACATTTTACACCTGAGAGATCAACTAGTACATTCTGTAACTGTTCAGTAGAATTTTTCACCAGATAATACACCAACTTGTTTTTTCTTTAATAATTTTTAAGATTTAATATATAAGTTTAGGGCAATTCTTCAGTGGTTTAATTAAAGATCTGCTTTGTATGTTATATTATACTTTTATCAGACCAGCTTCACTCTCATAGACTTCTTTCAAGCTTTGCTTTGTGACTGGGAGGCAATCTGACCTTGCTCATTCTGAAAATCAGAGTATTGTAAACATATCAAGCATGAATTTTATCACAAAAAAATATATTAAAATTTGCTGATAACCTTGTATGGAACATAAATAACAGGAATAGGCTCAAACACATGTCAAGTACAATTATCCTAAAATCATAATCATAGTTGATTTTTGGTTATTTTTCTTATTTTAACTGCAAGTTAATAGAGGCAGTTGAAGATTCTTGTATTAGTCATTGATTTTTAAAGTTGAAACAAAATTTTTATAAAACTGCTTTGCATTTTGTCATACTTTATTTTTCAAGGAAAAAACCCATCTAATCTCCGTGTTTATTCATGTTACATTCATTTCATAATTTGAAAAACATTCTATATCCTACCATGTTTGTGGAGTTATTGGACATGATAATCTCTAGTATCTATATTTATTTCACAAAAGTCAAGAAAACAAGAAACAAAAAGAAGGTTTTAAATACCTTAATTAAATGAAGATTTTTTTTGTTTTTATCTCAGTGAGACTAATACTCTAAAAATATTAATAAATAAATCCTGTGTTAAGACATTGCAAGTGTAGTTTTAGTAGCGTTGCCTAGAGATATGGTGTATGTTCGATGCTTTATTTTTATAAGGATTGTTCTAATAGTGATAAAACCTGTGTGTTATTGACATGGAAAAATAACACAGCAAAGCAGTTTAATGGTATCCTCCTTCTTGGTTCCATGACACTTCACTGCATCACCTGCATGAAGATTGAATTACTTGAGAAAACAGCAGATATGGATAATGGATACAGGAAACCTGAATTGGGGTGCCTTTTATTTAGGAGATGAGATTTTAAGTTACAGTATCCAAGGATGATGTAGTTTTGGAACATTAGTACATTTGTCAGAAAGGCCACATTAATTATAATACCTACAGGTATCAATCCAAAGCATTAAACAAGTTCCTATGACTTAATTCTTGAAAAAGAACATGCTTTCTATTTTTCCTGTAAAAATTGGGTATGAGGAGAAGTTCTTGGTATTTGTTTGAGTTCCAAACATGTAATAGAGGTTGTCTTTGAACAGATAGTAAGCCTAAGTGCTTTTTCATCTGAAACATTGAACGTGTTCCCTTTTAGCCTAACTGTATGGAACAGCTATTTTATATTTTTACAGGATTTGGTGGTTTGACTTGTCACAGCTACTGGTATTAGTTCACTAGTAAATAATGACTTCTCTTTATTAAGAAAGACAGATGACTTATTGCATATCATGAGCGATCAAAAATCTTTTTAGAGTCATATTTTTAATGCAAGCATTCCCTTTGATGTTTTTTCTTTTGTGTTTGCTTTGTGTGTCCAATGAGATATATAGCAAAGTCTTGTAGGCTAACTCATTCATCAGCTGTGATTTGACACTGACAGCTCAGTTCTCTTTTTTTCTTTCCCAGTAGAACTCTTGACCAACTTGAATGCAAGCCCACTTACACCTGTGATGAATATTAGTTGCATAGAGTGATGCATTATTAAAGTCACTGCTGCTTGTGTTGCAGGTGGTGCTGGCTGTTCCTGAAGAGTTCTCAGTAAAGAAACAATTGCATGCCATGGTCCTTGGTGGGATCTCAGCACAGTGGTTAGCCTCCTCCTATTTCAAAGCATGCAGATCAGCACTGTCCATACTGGGTTTGCAGTCAGGTGGAGAGTCAGGTACTTAGCTCTGAATTGTTCCACAGGCAGAAGGTTTTTCTTGGAGGTGCAATTGGTAAAAAATTGCTCTGAAAGAACAAACCAAACCAGCAGGAATAACCACCATGTATGTCTATAAGAGAAGCATTGGCACTTCCTGAAAGGTTTGTTGCTGCTTTTCAGCTCTTTAAAGTCAATATTAAAAGCAAAAAAAAATATGTTATCATCTACGTTAGAATACATCCCTAGTTCAGAGCATTAGAAATTGAATGGATAACGATCCATTATACCAACTGGTTGTACAGTTCAGTAAATTACATGATCAATAATGCACATACTGCTTATCTATAATATCTTTTAACAGCTTCTAATAATTTATTAATGCTTTATCCAGTATTTTATCTTTGTACGCTAATAAAATGAATGATACTGATGATTTTGCATCTTACTTTGTAGTCCTGGGTTTCAGGAGTTCCCATATATGGGAGTGTTGCTTTACACTAGTTGCCATATGACACTTAAAGCTTTTGGGGGGATTTTGTTTTTTTTTCTCTCTGTGTGAAATGGACTTTCTCAAAATATGTCTCTGGCTAGTCATCTAAACTATTGTTGATACTTAAATTGTGTTTGCTTATTTCTAATCTCTGCTCTAGCATTTGTGTTTTCCATTCATAAAAGAATGCAACCCCCTGCCATGCACAATGGTTTTGAATGCAGGTAGATCTGATATGGGATTCAGGGGAAAGCATGTGCTTTACAAGACTGCTCAGACAAGACTGATGAAGGTGATACAGGAAACAATATGATCAAAGAATTTCACAGATGGGCTCTCATGTTGTATGTTATGGCCTGCTATGGCAACCTGCTGATCTGCATTAAGATTTTTACTATGATAATCAATTGTAGCTTGTTGAGGTTAAATATTAGCGTGAAAACTATTACAATTTGCGATATATTGCTTATCTAGGTGATGAAGCTGAAAAACAAGAAGTTAGGAGAGCCTGCAAAGCTTGCTTTTTTATTTTCTGCTGTTTTATCAGCTGGACTGATAAAAGGTATAAAACACAGTTTGCATTTATCTGTATGTAATTTCTTTTGATAAACCAGTGTTCTCTGGTGGCAAATTTACCTATTCAAAGTGTAGGGGAAAACTCCATGAATTAATACACAGGCCTAGTGTGTGTAAGGTACTGTATTATCCCTTACCCTCTCTTCGAAGTTCTGGTAGGGAAGTGAGCAATGCAACTTAAGTACTCGCTGGTTTAATGACATTTTTTAGCTTTTCCTTATAGATGCTGCTGCTTTTCCTCATGGATAGTGGTGCTCTGATTACCAATACTGTGTTCCTATGTAAGATGTGAGTCTGTACCACTTTGCAGTTTGTTGTGAATGCACCAGGAGGGTTCTGTGAGTGGAAAACAAAAAACTTCCTGTTTTGTAAGAAATCCATTCAAAGCAATATCCTGTTTAGGTGTATACCTTCCATCTTTGGTAGCTGTTTAGTCTAACAATACAATTTTTTAAGTTTTAGTTCCCCTAGAGTCTGATCCTCTTCTCTTGCATTTCTGTGCCTTAGGCGGTGCCTCTTGAATCAGGAGAGGTACAGAGTTTGCATCTGTTTGGAGCCTTGGAATTCTATCATTCTATGAAATGACATTCCCCTGAAGATGAACTTTAAGACTGCTGTGCTGCCCCATCCTTATGAGAGGGGATGCATGTGGCAATACAAAGCCATCTGTCCTGCTGTCTGCCCGTTCCACTCCAGCCCTGTCGTGATCATGCAGCTACAGGATCTAGAAATCTCCCAGCACCATGGGTCATAGCTATTCTCTTGCATCTTTCCCAAAGAACTGTTCTTGCAACTCCAGTGTTATGGTAGAGGATTTGTTCAGATTGTGTCCTATATATTATATAGGAAATGAGCAGGAATGGCTGAAACAACCAAAGTTGAGGTTGATAGATATAAAGAAGGTCTGTTGCTGTGAGGACTGAAAAGTAGTTTCTGCACTGAGTTCTTAAAGAGTAGCATATTAAGTTGGATCCCAGAGTTGCAAACTTGATTGCAGGTGGTGACTTGTGCAGTTGCTAATGTTTAGTTTCATGCCTCTGTATTACTGCGTCACTAACAGCTACTGGCCCTTTTGATCCATGTTGATTTGAAGAAATATTTCAGACAAAATCAGTGTGCCATCATATATTGTTAACTTTAGTTGGCATTGGGGCTGAAATGTTAGCGTGGTTTTTTTGAGGTATGACTTCTTTTGAACTTCTGATATATTTATATTTTATTTTTAGATTAACCTAAGCTTCTTAAATTAATTCCAAAGCCAAATGCCATCAAGTCTCATCACCAGTCACTTAGATTCCTAATTAACTTATACTCCACAGACCCATTTCTTTGCTTATATTTCTTTCAAGTTTCTCTAATGTGCTGTGAGTTACACTGGAAGGAACAATAAGATTTAAAGGAAGAATTAATTTAGAAAGTTGGGAATAGAACAGATAAGGGAAAATGAGAAAAAGCAGCTTAGTATTTTGTCTTGTAAATGGCCTTGCTCTGGTAGACCCAAGAACCCATTTATTCAAAGAAAGGAGGAGTGTTAATGAAATAGATCATGAGCATAGCTATTACGGTAATGAATTTTAACACTCACTTTGTTATATGATATTTTATTTATGAGCTTCCTGATTATTCAGATAAAGACAAGAAGTTTATAGCACTAGATTATGTCTTGTTTTCATAAACATATTCAGTAGTTTAATAAACATAATTTATTTTTTCTCCTTAAAAATCAGCAAAATTTATGAGAGATTATCTTAGGGTTAATGAAGTCTAACATTAAGGAAATATTACCCTATAGTATTGGAGCCTTCAGTGCTAGAGTTGTAATTGCTTAATGCTTTTTTCTACAGGCTATTTTTATATAGTACATGCTTTGTGCCATTAATCCTATTTTAACATGTTACTCTTAAGCCAATTCATTGGAAAATATATATCAATGTTTATATTTTTCACTTACTGCCTTCATTAGAAGATATAATACAATTTTGATAAAAGAGTTTTATAAGAGATGCAGCATGCATATTTTCAAGTGCTTTGTTATATTGTGAGGTTACTATCCTGTCTTTAAAAGTGCTGGAATATCTAATAACTCCTGTGTTTAAATTTGAGATCCTGTCAGTAACTACTTACAAGTGTAATCTATAGTAGAAAAATTCCCAACCACAAATGAAGTCTCTGACATGTTGCTGTGTGGATCTTGCTAACTAGCAGGACAGTATTTATCTTAATGACATCTTTAAAATGTAAGGTTGAAGGCATATGCAGAAAAGAGAGCACCCCACAGATGCATTTCTTAAAAGAACCCTCCTAAGGAAAAAGTGCAGCATATTTTTTTATTTTGCATAATCAATACACTTCTTGTGAACAGTTCAACCATTGGAAGGAGTTAATATTTTAAGATATTAAAATATGCCTTTTCTATTTACAAAATATATTTTAAATTGTAGGAACAAAACAGCATATGCAGCATACTGACTAATCCTACTGTATGGATTAGCATGGCACAATTGTTTGTAGAGTTGTATCAGTAATGCATTATACGAATTGCAGTTATTATGTATGACTCAGAACCATAATTTAGGGTGATCTGAGCAGATAGTTCATCCTCTGGTTTTTAAATAGATACGTTTTTCAGGCTGCGAATATGATGAAAAGTATATTTTACGATTTGAATCAGTTATGAAGGTAAATATTAAGTTAGTATATTTCGATAAATTACGTCAGTGTCCACTGAATGACAATTTAATTTGCTCTGACTGGTAACCTTGTTCTTTCATGCCTTGTGTGGCATGTTAGGGAGAAGGTACACAAAGGAATAGTGGAAAGTTGGGAAGCAACTGGCAGGTAGGTTTGCATTTTTTCAGGTTAATTCACTTGATGAAAAGCTGCTGTATGTGATGTGTCATATATCAAAGGCAGGGCATCAGTAATCTTTGCTCAAGGGCACGGGTAACAGACAGAAAGACATGTGAATGAGATGGAAAAAAGCAACTCATCCTTTTCTGCTAACACCACGAAGGAGATAAAGGAAGATTTATGAGTCATCTTGGACCACATACCAGCCAGAAGCATACAGTATTTTTCACATGTTCCAAAAATTGGTGGTAGAAGGTAATCAGACTGTCACGATGTCCATCAGGTACTTTAAGAAGAAATTGGGTCCTTTGGGCTTTTGATTGCATAGTCAGCTTTTTCTTTATGCTGTAGTAGTTGTATTTTTCCTTTTCTGAGACAAGTAATTTGTAAGTAAAAGAATGCTACCCGTGTGTTTAAATGTTTTTAGTTGTTAGCATTACTGATGTCAACTAAATAATAACAAGCCAATGATCTGCTATGGGCTTCATGCTTTAGCTTCAAATTTTAAGATAACCTATTTCACAAAACCATACATTATGGGGATTTCCCAATGTACAGAAATATATCCAAAAGTAGTTATAGCTAATAGGGGGAAAATATTTTTTATACTGAGAAAGTTGGAAAGTCATCTAATGCTTTCATATAAGGCTGAATACTGATATGCGGTTTTTTGTTAATAATTAATACATTCTAAAAAAGAAAATGAGAACACCAGCATGGATGGAAAACTCTGTTTTATTTTTATTATTTCACAGCAAAGGAAGTCAATGTGATATTTAATACTTGGCTATCAGAACCATTTGTTATCAGGACTTGATAGCTAAAAATACAATCTTGTTAAAACTGATTGCAAACTGCTTCTTGAGTACTGCTCCTATACATTACACAGACCTGAGTCAACCAGCTGGACTATTTTTGCAGATAGTGCAAAAGGGGCGTGGGATTGAACTGACAAGCCACCACTTTGCATATGCAGATTTAAAAATGCAGGTATTTGTTTGCATTCAGCTTTCAATTAAGCAGTATTTTTGGAATATTTCACTTTTTCCTAACGACTTTTCTGTGCTCCTGTGTTGTTTTTTTCCCCCCATTTTTGATTTGTCATTGATTTGAATTTGTCATTTCTGAGTAACTATTAGTGTTCTTGTCATTATTCATGTAGCTCACATTTTAGTTTGCAGTAACTTGCATCATTTCAGCTATTTATCCACTTCCCACACTTCGGTGGGTGCTGTGGACCCCTGCAGAAGCTGCTTGCTCTGGTGGAGCTCCTCCCCTGCCTTTCCCACTGCACTGGGTGCTCCTTGGGGTGCCTATTGCCCTTCCTGTCTGCCTGTCCTGCACCCAGTGGGTGGGAGCTGAGCTGAGTTTGAAGCTTACCATGGACAGCCTTTTGCAGCACTTTCTCTGGTCTAGCAACTGCCCTCTGGGATCACTGCCAACCCTTTCTGCTCTCCTGCAGTTTGAACACAGCCTTCCCAGAACTGCAGCTGTTCTTGATGCTCTGGGTCAATAGTTTAGCTCCTCAGAGGTAGATGTTAATAGAAACAAGCAGACAAACTTTGCATGGTACTGTAAAACATGATTGCTCCCTAATTAGTGACGTTGGAGGTGTGTTTTCTAGACTAAATTATGTAGTCAACACACATTTATGTGCTTCAATCTCATAAATGCTAATTTGGGCTCAGAACAGTGACTTCTGGAAAACTGGAATTCTGTTAATGGTTTTCCTTCAACTTCTTGAGTCAGTTTTTTGTCCTGGTCTGACAGACAGTCATGATAGACATGGTAGTTAATGGTAGTAACAAAAAGCTCTTCTGTCTTTTGGGGTTTTTTCCCCTCTCTTTTTCAAAATGAATAAAAACCCTTTAAGTTTGTCCTTACTTTCTTAAATCATACTCTCTTAATTTGGGTAGTGAGGTGAGGGAGTATTTCCTCTTCAATGGCATTGTGGGAAAAGAGGTGGGTCGAGTCTTTATCCACCTCCACCCATCTTTCTTGTCATCCCTTTTGTTTTTTTGCAGTACAGCTTGGGAATACTTAAACGCATGTATTTCCAGTTTCTTTTGAAGAAAACACTTTTCTTTTTTTTTTTCATCTTTCCTCTCTCTTGTTGTGCCAGAACTCAAAAATGAAGTATCTATCGCACCTTTCTGATATGGTGGAGATTCTGTATAAGATATGTGTAAAGCATGGGAAAATTATTTAGAGCAACTGTTCCTGAACAGCTCCATGCAAGAACTCCATGTGAACAAAGCTGCTGTACAGAATGAGAGCCAAGGTGCTTTCATAGTTAACAGGACTTGACTGGCAGTCTTGTATTTGAGATTCTCCTTGTTGCTCTCCAATTGACTAATATTTCCCTGACACTGCTCCAAAGGACTTCAGCTGTGTGTGCCCTGAAATCTGTGGAATTGGGAGCTCTGATTCTTAATAGTCAATAATATATTCAGAGACTCGAGCATAAATAATTCACCAGCTTCAGGTTCTGAATTGGTTACTGATATTTATTAACAGTTAAGAGACTCTAATATCTTCCCTACAGTCTTTCAAAGATGCTTCATCAAACTATGTTAAAAACTTCATCAGGTTATTTAGCATTGGCTTCTTTCTACTGAGTTGCTGACCATCACCAATTACAGTTAACCGTTTTTTCACTTGAGTTACAGGAAGTCTCTTCTGAGACTAAAGCTATGAGAGTTTGCTGACCCTTCATGATGTACTTATTATTTTACTTCACTGTTTTGAGTTACTGGTAGTCTGGTGTATCATAATGGCAAAGCAGACATTTTAAGAACCATCTCATGCCATTTCTCCAGCAGAAAATCTAACATGTCTTCTTGCTGGAGAGAAACTGAGTTCTAGGAAGAGCTCCATTCAGTTTGTGGACTTATTCCCTGGTTAGTTTTCTCATTTTTTATTGTGTTCCATGGTCATTTGAGGGTGTGGATGTATTTGAAATATTGTCTGCTTTAATTCTTTCCTTGTGGATCAATCAAAGTTCAATAATAACCCAAATTTAGGATTTTGTTTTAAAAGCTGAGGCTTCTGAACAGAGCATATGGATCTCCTCACAGTTTTTATACATGGAATAGCTGATTTGCTGGAAGTCCAGACAGGTGTATTGCACATTGCATTTTTTTTCTTAAACGTGCAATGAAAGAAATGAGAAAATAATTATTTAATCAATTTAAGCTGTGTTTTAGTTAGTGAATGAAAGTTGATGAAAGAATGTGTTGCAATACAGCAATTTTTGATTACTTATCGTAACTCACTAGTGGCTAAAACAAATTGAAAAATCCTTTTTAGCTTGATAAACTGAAGGAGGGAGATTTTTATTTGACTGGGCTCACCTTATTTATGGGTTTATGTATGTGCAGCGTAGCATAGCACTGATTGTATGCATACTGGGGCAGCTGATTGGTGGTCAGATGATCCCTCTTGTGATGTTCAAGAGGTGTGGAAGGGCTGCACCTGATGCCAGAGAATTAGGGAATAGGTGAATGTGGAAAAAAGAAGCCAGTTCTGGCCCTGAATTGATTCAATGGTTAAGTACATTTGTGGATTTGTGTATGAGCTATTTTCCAAATTCTTCAATCACTTACAAAAACTCTGAATGTCCAGAACTATGAGGAATATGCATACCCTTGTGTAAGTTGCATATTTAGTCAGTAGGAGAGGTCTGTGAAAAATGGCATTTGCGTCTGCATGCCAAATCCCTTCTTGTTTGAGGAATATTCCCTGATTTTCTACCTGAGAATGTAGCTCAGAGTTGCTGTAGGCTGGGCTCTAAATTTCTCTGCTAGGCCACCTTGTGTGGTATAGCAGTATCTTGTCAGATAGTACAAACTGAACAAGATTGGGCTTGATTAGCCCTGGGAAGGGAAACCCTTAGGGAAAACCAGTGTTTTCTGAAGGAGGTTGTCCTAGTGATTAGGTGAGTGAGCTCTTCTCTTAGAAGTCTGTTTTGTTGGGCATTGGAGGGCAGCTTTCTTTTCATGTGCTGTGTTTTAATCCATATTCTGAGTAATCACTTTTAGAATATGTCACTCTTCAGAAAAACTATCAAAAACCCATGCGTATTTTGATTAAATACCCTCAGCAAATACATAAATCATACCTACTTAAGCACTTTCCATACAGTCAGTTTTAATTTCCTGAGTCTCCCATTTCATCCCCCATGTGTGCTACTCTACTATTACATGCACTTTAGTAGGTGTAGTGTTGTTGCATCTTCCAGTAGTAGATGAAATTTTTCCATTCCTTTTGAAATAAGTAATGCATTTTGAGATACTGTAGAGTGGAAGAAGTAAATGTAATGAAGATACAGTTTTGCAATTGAGTAGGTTTCTATTACTGATGAGAACTTTTAGAATACTGGCAGATTAGTGCTTCTTCACTAGTCAAAATGTACTGTTTTCTGGCCTTAGATTGGTTTTTTTTTTAGAAATTGAACAGTTTTGAGGGAAAAAACCCCATAATATATTAATTTTGGTAGAATAGCCTGCTATTTTAAATATGTTTCTGAAGGTAGTGAGGGATTACTGTAGCATAAAGCATCTCATTAAAAAGATTTTCCAAAAATATGCTGTAAGGTTTACTGTAGCTATTTACTGTCAGGTGTACCAGCAGCAACATACTAATGCAGCAAGCATCACGAGAAAGATGTTAACCTGGGTTTCTCACTGGAAATAGATTTGGTGGTTTCCTTCAGTTTCATAGGCAGCAAATTTTGAAAAAAAGGAACTTAATATGGTTGATGCAATTGAATTTTTAAGACACCCTTGTAAGTCACAGAATTATAAAGAAATGAGAAAATCCCTTAATTGCAACAAGTTCCCCAAAGCATCAAAGGACTATCTGGCAGAGAAAATTGGCAGTGTGCTGGTGATCAGATGTAACAGCTGGAACACTTCTATTCAAAGTACTTTAGGAGTAATAAACCTAATAATTTATCCACAAACTGCTGTGATAGTTGTAATTCTGCTTTGTTAAAAATCTCTCTTCTCTATACTTATATATGTTATATATATTTCTATTTTGCTCTAATATTCTTACAAATATCAAAGAGAGTAATACAATTTTTGATACACATTGCAAGCTTTTTGTGTCAAAATATTTTCTCCAAAGTTTAGGATAATTAGTGTTTTATTATGATACTGAGAATTCCTTTATGAATTGCTGTTTGTTGCTAGTTCATTTCCATGTTAATTTTCTGTCTTTCAATCACTTATTATGTTGCTTGGTATGGTACATCTTGGAAAAGGTACATATGATGACACTTCACTGATTATGTAAATGCAATGACTGTAGATTTGATTTTCTTATCTTGATCTTTTTTTAGAGGTGACATCTACAAAGTATTGCTTACATTATTCCATGTGTATTCAGTATGTAAACCAAATCTTCTGGTAAAGAGTGGGACTCATTACTGAGTTATATAGAAATTGATTTCTTTTTCTGTGGATCTCTTATGAAAAAAAATCTAAGCTGTTCCTTTTTACACCTCTCAGGGAAATAGTTTTAAATGTAAATGGTTGATCTTGAAGTGCATTATAAGTCAGTATTGTTCAACATGGCAGTTCATTGATGGTAGTATTTAATTATGTCCATGCTGTCAACCTCTGCAGTCCTTATTGCTTTGTTGTAGATCAGATATGAAGTATGAAGTTTTCAAAGCTGTAGAGATGAAAGAGTAAACATATTCAAACAGTTCATTCAAATATGCTTAAGGAAAAAAAAGATACTACTAGAGCATGCGAAGAAGCCTATGAAAACCTGAAAGCATTTTTTCTTTTGATTACACTGGCAGCCTGAGAGTTCTATCACAGATTAATCTTTATTTAAAATGGAAGAATGCCAGAGAAAGCGTATGATCAAGTAGTTTATTAAATAAAGTTCAAGCCTGTAAATCTGTGTTTATTTACCATTATTAGATACATGAACAAAACCATAATTTTTTTATGAGCAAGTGCACATGAAGTTTAAGAAACTGCAGCACAAGGCTTGGTTTTGTTTTGTTTTGTTTGTTTTTTTGGTTTTTATTATGGACAGTTGGCTCCAAACTGATTTAGCTTGTTCCTATATTCATTCCAGAACATACCCTTTTGGCGACTGTTGGACAAAAGGTGCTGGACTCCAGAGAGTTTGGTTCTGACCCGGTAAAGCTATTCTTACACCATAGCTTTTTCTTGTATAGGATAGGAAGGCTGAGTGAATCACATCTTCAAGCAAACCCCCACAAGTTTTTAATGCTACATTTTTTCATTTATAGGTTGTTTGTCTTTAAATTAATTGTTCCTAATAGAACAAACTATTTAAAAATCACAAAACAACTAGCAGTTCATTTAGAAATTAATAAGTGTGCTGTTTTTGTTCTTTTCCACAACCACAGAAACTTTTCCACAACAATGAAATTTGCTGACTTAGTAAAAAACTAAAAATGGAATGTTAGATGACAGTTATAGTCTTGATGATATTACAGATATTCTGTAAATATATACCCACCTGCACCTTTGACAGACATTAGGAGAGGGTCCACTTCTGTTCTTCCTTCTGTTGTTTCTTTTCTTTGTTTTGTATGGAGAGTCAAATGAATTTGTCTTTTTACCCATGCAATGCTGTTTGCCCTCTGGATTTGCAAGGCTTCCTCCTTTGTTTCCTGGTAGTGATAGCTTCTGTTTCTGTGCTATGGGTTTCAGAAATGGGAAGAAGCTGGGAAGCAAATTATTTGGATAGTAGGGAAAGCAAAGGTCACTACCCCAAGCCATGCTTTTCTTCAGGAGTAATGTTGGCTCTGTATCCCTCTCCAGCCTTGCTAACTGAATGGTGTGTTCCTGTGAAGTTATGTGGCAGAGCTTCCTCATTAGGAACTTCAAAGAAAGTTTATTGCTGTGGAGAGTATTTTTTTGGATGGCTTAATATGGCTGCCTAATACAGTGATAACAGAAGTCCTGTGATACACCAGAACAGTAAATTGAGTTCTAGTATCGGGAAAATATTAAGATATATTATGCAGCAGAATATTAATTCCCAATGCCCCACCCGAGACAAAAAGAAATTGGGAAGGAATGCTGCTCTGGCAGGGAGAATTGTTCATATTGTTTATTAGCTATGTTTAATTGTAACATCCTTGTGTGCATTACTGCTTGTGGTGGAGAAGTTGGGGAACTCTCATCACGTAGCATCAAAAAGAATTTTTTAAATGATATGCATCTGTGTGCTGATTCTAAGATCAGTAAAATGTGCAAGTAAAGAAACAAATGTTTTGTTGTGAAAGAGATTTATTTTTGAAAACAGTTAACATTGAAAGCTGTGACCTGGTGTATGTATCTTGATTTCTAATTTTTATTTGGAAAAATAAATTAATGACTTTGTTTTTAGGACACTTGTGGTTGTAAGTTCTGTCCAAAACAGGATCTGAACATGTTTGCTACTTACTGCCCATTTTCAGGCAGCTGCTTTTGGCCAGCTTTCATCTCCTCTTTCCCTTCCTCACTCCTTTTTTATTTTTTATAAGGTAATAAAGTAGAAAGTGACAGAGGGATCAGCTTAAAGTAACAAACATATTGGCTTTGATTTTGTATGTGATACTGCAAATGCAACTTCCATTTCACATTACTGTCAACAGAAATCACATTAGTGCGGAAGCAGCAGCCCTTGCTTTGGGATTTCCCTGACTGGTGTTTGGGGATGTTGTGTAAGGGAGGACGCCCTTCTCAACCAAAGGGTCACTTTGCCGCTGAGTTCTCTTTATTTTTAGTAATAACATCCAATACAATTGAAAGTGGGGTCAAGGTGAGGCTAGGACACTTTCAAGAAGAGGACTAGGGAGAAACAACAAACAGATGTTCTTTGATGATAACTGTTGAAGAGAGAGGATTTGGCTGAGAGATCTGTAGCTTTCACTTGTTGAGAGCCTTTAACTTGAGCCAGTGGTGCTGTTTTTCACCCCCCAGAGTAGTAGTGTACCTGCTGTTGCTATCAAGCCACTTGCCAACAGTGGCATCTGTTCAGTGTAGACATCAAGAATTTGAATGTCAATATCTTTTCCTTGAAATGAATGGGAAAGTATTTGTCACTCAGCAGCAATCATTCTTCAAATAAAAGGTTAGCCAGACAGAGCCCTTAATCAAAGAGTCGGTCTTTTCTGTCAGCAGTGCCTTTTAAATAGCAATGATGAAGGCTGGCTGTCAGTGAATGACTTGATGAGCTAGGTGATTGATCTGCATAAATCATTTTCTTTTAACATTGTCAGTGAAAAGTAAATTGGTGGGATTTTGGGGGGTATTAGCTATATTGACATTAATATATAATATTTTAGCTGTGTTCTTAGTCTCAGAGTTTCCATTAAAAAGTGAAAATTACATAGGATCTTAGCCTATATTATCCTAATGATGAAGTATTATTGTTATTGCAATTACCATGCAAATTAAATTCAAAAGTTGAACATGTAACAGATTTTATGAGCTGTGAGAGAAATACTGTTAGTAAAGGAATTAGGAGGAAGCTGTAACATTTAGTTAAATTTGCAGAAGCTTTTGACTTGAAAGACAAAAATCAGCAGTGTGGTTTAGAAGTATAAGCTTGTGATCTTAATTATGTTATCTGCTTAAAAAATAACAATAGATGTAATTTCCCAAATACTGGAAAATCTTACATGTTGAGGGTTTTGTTGTCACAGTAAAGTGCATTCTCTGACAACCTTTCTGCCTCAATTTCACTGCTTTTGATGCAGCAATTTTTTGGTTTCCTTTTGTTTTAAGGAGTGTCTGGGGCATACATTACTGGACTATTGTGACGTTGCCCAGCATGTGCTGCTCCTATTAATAGAAGGAGAAGTTGCACCTGTCGCTACTACGCATATGAACGGAAGCTGTGGAGTGAGGGAGACTTTAAAAGGTGCAAATCATCCCTTGCTATTTTTTTGTGCTTTAGAAATCTTTTCATAATACCAGTTTGGGTATAGTAAGAAATTGTTGGTTTTGAGGCTAGGAAATATTGGTTACTCTAGATACAGTTCAAAACATCACTTAGTTGCTTTTTTCCCCCTGTCTTCAGACTAGGTTTTTTTTTTGGAGTGGGTATTTAAAAACCTGTGAAGTAACACTCACATGCACACCTCCCCACTCTGTCCCCAAAGGCCCTGAATGATCAGTTGGATGGCATCCCTGTGTGTGAAGACTTATTCAGTGAATACATAGACACTCTGCAAAAGACCTGTTTCAGAGAAATCTGCATTAATGGGGCTCATGGATGATTTTTCAACTTTTTAATCTGTATTTGTAAAAAGCTTTGGTTATGTTATGTGAATTGCTGCTGCTACCCTCCAACACCATTATACAGGACCTGAGCCAGCAGGACTGAGAAATACAATAAACACAAAAGATGTCTCTCACCTTCCCCTCCTCCCCTTCCCTCCCCATTTGAAAACATTATTTTATTGATTAGGTATCAAAGTGTTTGAAAATGTAGTTTATATGTCTTCATGCACTGCTTGTCTACCTGGTATATCAAATTGTATAAAAGGATCTATTTAAATTGCAAAATTTATATTTTTTGGAGGTAATTCCCAGCTAGCATTCTTGGATAACTAAATATACATCTCTCTAGGTAGGAATGCAGTCTGGATGTGTTGGAGTGGATAGGAGTAAGCAATTATAGGATTTTGCCAGTGTGAACTTGGCTGGAGAGAATCAGTTCTGTAATGTTGCTTCATGTATATAGTTTTGTTGGTGGCTTTGTTTTGTTCTCCCCCAAAATGGATGTATTTAAAATACAGTTCAGAGTGATTGTCACTGAAGAACACTGAATAAGTAGTCGTAAAATGACTGTTGAAACTTACTTTTTTCATGTTGTTCTTAATTTAATTTTTTGGGGTCTCTTAGCACATGTGACCAAAGCTTGATCTTGTTGATCACATCCATAAGTTCTCTGTCCTTTTACTGTGTGTGGTGTTGCAAGTCAGAAGCACCCACTTTGGTTGCAGATCTTGCTGTTGAATAAAGTGCTAGCCTGAATGACAGCAACAATCTTGTTCTGTGGTTTAGCTTTGTTTACAAGCCCACAATGGATGGACTTTTGATATACCAAACTTTACATGAGATTTTTTTTCCATCTCCAGCAAATAATACAGTAGTGTGCTATTTACTAGATTGCCAGAGTCTTTAAATTCCATAGCCTTTGTTTATACTCTATCAGTTGTGTTTGTCCCTTTAACTAATAGCTTGCCAGTATCCTGCTAAGTTTTGTTCAAGCTTTAATCCTATCACCTCTCTCTTATCAGTTATTTGTTGAACCTTTGATTGTATGCCTTTATCTAAAATCAATGAGCTCCATGACAAAAGGTAAAACTTAAGGCTTCTTGTTATTAGTCTGTTTTTCCACAGCTTCTTCTTTCCAGTCTTGCTCCTGCAAGTCTTTCTCTGACTTATTTGAGAAAGACAGGCAGTGGTAAATATAATTTCTTGATTCCGTTGCTCTCTTCACCCTTTTTTTCAGTGTTGTTGTGGAAATTATGCAGTATGCCCTACCTCTATATAACCAGTTTACTGTTATTCTTTGCAATTATATTGCCATTAGCTATTAGATTTCATGAGACACTTAAAGCAGTGAAATTGCTGAATAACCTCTCTCTTGGAACCAAAGAAATTCCAGGAAAAAAAATTCACAATTAATGAAAATCTTGAGCGTATTTGAGAGCAGAGTACTGAACAGCATCTTGGCCAGGATGCAAGGCAAGTAGCCAGGGAGAATAGAGGTGTAGGAGGAGTCAAGCATGGACCTGTTGGCTGATTGGAGCCATCCATGCCTCCTGAACGGTCAGACAGGGAAGTTTCCTTAACATAGAAATCCTCATTGAGCTCCTCCTCTGGTGAAATCTGTGTCTGTAGTAGAGCCTTTAAGGTTACTGTACTACTTAAGAGACAAATTCTACTTTCAGATGCTTCACATCTAATGTAAATGCATAGACTGCTTTTGGTGGATGTGAAATGTAGCAATGTCTGATAAAAGTTTCCAGTTGCATTATCAGTATCTTTAATATTTTCTTCAAATAAATGTTTGCATTATTATACCTTGATTTTTGAAAAAGAAACTTGTCTGTGTGTTCAGAGCATTGTGTTTTATACATTTAGCAAGAAAAACAGCTGGTAACTTTAAATACTGATGATAACTTCATGTAGCACAGGGCAGTTCTTTTTTAGAATCTTTATGTTTCTATTTCTTGCTGTTTTAGACCATGACTGCACACAAGTGCAAGCATCTGTACTGTAAAGCAAAACTTGGGTGTGGTATATATTGCATAGGATGGTTCATGTCAAAGCAATATTTTAATATTTTGAACCAATATTCCGCTAATTGATTCCTGAGTTGTGACAGAATGATTAGTGGGAATTTCCTCACACTGTAGCTTCTCTGGATCTATTTTTAAGATAGTGACTGTAGGTACTGTGTTGGGAGATCTTTCTGTGTGTGCAGGTTATTATCTCAGACCAGTTTTTCCTTTATAAATTGAAAAGCATATAATTACTGTATTTTTTTTTTGTAGAAGCCAACCTGTTTGTTAAGTATTGGAGTGCATGTAATGCTGAGTTTGAATGCTTATTTTTTTAGCAGATGAATTATAAGCAATAAACTTTAACACCTCATCAAAATTCCTGTTCAGCAATGACCCCCTGTTTTTAAGGCAGTTTTGGCCTAACAGTCTGGTCAGTAGTTTATCACGTGGCTTCTTATAAACTGTTTAAAATCATGTTGAAAGCTAACTGATAAGCTTGCTATTATTCAGCCTAGCAAAGGTTGAGTGAGTATTTGCTGGAAGTTGGCAAAGTCCTCTTAAAAGATCACTTCCTACCACAAAAACCTAAAGGGTTGCACAGATGTGTAGTTAAGTATTCATTATGAACATGCAAATAATCCTTTCCCAAAGGAACATTCTTTGATTTTTGAAACTGCTGTTGCTTTTTTTGGTAGCTGTCATGAAACATGCCTTTGCATTGATAAAGTGTCTTTCAGCAGGTCTCTCACAGAGAAGCAGAGGAGGCCATAGGAACAGGCAGATTTCTCTTTTGTGTAGACATGACTTTAAGTTTTAGACAAAATGGTGAACATCTGAGAAATGAAATAAAGCTAGAGAACATTTATTTTATTTGATTTCAAGATGGTTAAAATGCTGAGTTATCTGCTTGTTTATACTATGTCTTTAATTTTAATTTCTACTGACATAAAAAGATATTAGAAACAAAAAGTAACAGGACCAGTAATAAAGAACACTCTGGATTCACAGGCTTGTTGAACCAAGACTTTGCACTGGACTCTAGTTAATCTTAACAATGGGAGAATTTTCTCTCTGAAGGTTATTTTGAGAAAAAAATGCTACCTCTAGGTAATAGACCCCTAGTTACCAAGTTGGGCTTATTTGTTTCAGTTTTATTTTTGGTGGGCAGGGAGGAAGAGATTGTATTTTTTTCTGAGTTGTGGGCCTACCACTGCAAAATGCTGAATTTTCTCCAATTAAAGTGCTGCAAAAAATTATAAAGAAGGTGATGTGTTAGACTAGAAATAAAAGGTTGGGGAAAAGGGGGAGGAAATTCATAGCTAGAACTGTAACTATTCCCTAAATTATCATAGTTTTTAATGCCTTCCTGACAGTCTAGCTTCTGCAGCAGGTGCTCTTTGTAATTCTTTGATCTACACCCTTGTTCATTTTCTAGTGTATTAAGCATTGGTTACTGCTTTTCCAGACCCTTGGCAATTAAATGTGTTTTGTTAAAAACACATCTCTGTTCATAATTGTAAAAGTACTGTTTGAAGACTTGTAGACATAACATGTAGACAGAAAAACAATTATCAGTGTTTTAAAATCCATGAAAATGGATTACATGACATGCACTGCTCTGGGAGAATATTTAAAAAGCGTAAATCACTCTTCCTACATGATGCAGTTGTGCTATCTTTTAAAATTTCCTTGGTTGAAGTTTGAATTTTCTCTCCCTTCTTGGAACACTTGCACAAAGATTTGAACAAGATTACTCATATGTTAGAATATCTGGAATTGCTGGCTAGTCTGTCCTAGTCTGTTAGTGGTTTTAGGAGGTGCTATGAAAATGTTTAAAAAACGGGATTCCTTAGCTGCATTTCTGTAAGGTGTGTAGCTGTGTGTTGCAGAAATTATTTTTATGTCTTGGTCAAGGTTTATGAAAGTGTATGAGGGGAGAATTTATAAATCATCCACATTAAGGAGAAGTCTTATATTTTTATACTTCATAACAGATATTTCCCTAATATTACATTCTATTTGAAGCATAAAGGCCCCTTTTTGATTCCTAGGGTAGTTGTATTGATGCCAAGAGGATTTTTTTGTTGTTTTTTTTTTTTTTTTCTTTTATATACCTTTTACACAATTTTGTGTATCCACAAGTATTAGCATGCATACTTGTAATTCTCTAAGTCTGATAGCTTAGCATACTTCCAAGGTCCTGTAGAACTAGGAGACCAAACATTCTACTATCGTGAGAAGCCATGGCTCCTCTAGCAGAACATGTTCTGTAAACTGGAGGTTAGCTCATCCAAGCCTGCTCATTGGGCCACTTTACTAGATGTGCTAATGTATAAGGTCTATAAAATATATACTGATCGACGGTGGGGGGTGCATGCACGGTGGGCATCACAATGTGTTCCAGCTCGGCAAAGTGATGCATCGCATGGGATCCTATTAAAATACCGAGGTAAATGACCCCCAACCCTCCAATCATGTCTGGTTTTCATTCCTAAGACCAGAAAAAAGTCATCACTATGCCTAGTCTAATGCAATAAGGAAGGCTTGTAAGCTTGCTAGAATGAAATAATGTAAGACATTCAAAGGGTTTATGCTTAAAATTGTGTTTTCAGCAGATGAGAAGTGGTCATATTTTATCTGTGACAACATTTCTTGAATACGGATCATGGTGAAGAGCAATTCTAACTAATTTTCTCCTGTCTGTGAAGTGCTGTTGCTGCTGTTGGTGGCATTCTCTTCTCTACTAGCACCTCCATGATGAGACACTTCATTTCACATTGAACTTGAGTTTCTTACATAGCAATCTGTTGAGAGGAGGGGGGGAAAAAGAAAGATTTATATTTTATTCAGTGCAAGAAGTTCCAACTCAAGAAAGGCAGAAGAAAACCTACTTTGTGTTGGTTCTGTCAACAAGACTTAAGATTTATATTGTGGCTGCTTATTTTGTATATTTCTGGTTCAGATACTGAAAGAAACACAGTGATTCCAAAAAGCACTTATGAAAAGGTGAGTGTAAAAATGGCAGCTTCTTACTAAACAGATCTACTCCTTGTTTGAGTCATGAACATGCCCCTGTTACGGTTTTAGTGGGGAGATAACGTGGCTGCTCCCAAGTCCTAGTTAAGCGGAGCTCAGAAGCACGGAAGAGCATAAGCTGGATTCTAACCTAAATTATGGGGGGTTTTATACTTCAGCTGATCTGAGAACAGAATTGAGTTTGACTTTCACATCCAGGGATAACTTAGTATAGCGGTTATTACTGGAGAAACCAATCTGGCAATTAGTGAAGAAATGAGAAGCGTGGAATGCCACAGGACCACTTAGCAATTGCTTTTCGGGGGACATTTATACTTTCACAGAAACATTCCCTGGGGTAAAAAATTCATTGGATGTCCAAAGGTAGGTATCATATAAAGTCTTGGCTTTGCAAATACTAAGCAGCTACCTTTTAAAAGACAATTTCCTTGAGGGTACAATAGGAAAGAAAAAAAACCCATTTGTGTCCATTTTCAAATTCTTCACCTGCTTGGTTTTGTTCTCATTCGTCCCCTCTGTCCTGTCAGCACTGTAGTTCTTGTTTCTGGTTTCATTTCTAACCATTTCAACTAACCATGGTACAGAGGCTATGTTTACTTCACAGCTGCAGTTATAAACCAGGCTTTGTAAAATATGTACTGGTTCTCAGAGCAGGCTTTGCGTGGGAATCCTTTGTCTCTCTGTGACAACTAAAATGTTTAGTTGGAAGAGGTCAGAGTAAATGAAAATGACTTCCTATCACTACTCTTCCACTACACAGAGGTGTACATATATCTTTGAAAGATATATGCAAGTGGTATTTTGGGATCAGTTTAAGTCTGCTACATTTTTGGTAGAAATATGTCAACAGCAAGTTATGTATTAAAAGAATAAGCTTTATATCTTCCTTGAACTTCAGCTGAAAATTACATACATAAAATAATTTTAAAAAAGAAAGCAAGACTATGGCTTTAAAAACTGTAGTGAGGGGAGGGGGCATACTGTACGTATAATTCTGTTCATGCATACATACATATTTGATATGGACAGGCAGTCATATTTTCTTCTACACAGATCAATCATTGTCTTTCAATTCCTGTCTTGTCTGGCATCTGCTGACCCATGCTTTAATTCTGTCAGGTCAGAGATATACGGGCCTTTGTAGTGTGCTTGTACTTCATGTCATGTCCCAGCATTGTTGTACATCTTGTTTCAGAGATATTTTGCTGTAATGTTCTGTGACCTTTTCCATTGAGTGAGGCAGTTGGAGAGCCACTCAGTGAAGGAAAATTGAGCTGTTTTATTCCTCCCTAAGGAGCCCCGTGTTTCCTTTCCACCATTCATTTGAAAGCTATCATTTTCTTGATTTTATAGCTGAAAAAACACCATTGATTCACTGGATGCTAGATGCTGAGAGTCCTCTTATTGACATGCCTATTGACAGTTTTCAGTATATTCTGTGTCTAATTATCACTCTTGGCTAAATGATGCACCTTGTGGACTTGAGAGATGGAGTCAATAGCACTCACTGTATTGTTCTAGCAGCTCCTATTGAGGTTGGTGTCAAAGCACTGTGATTTATGCAATCAGAAAGAAAATTTGTGTTGGTGTACTGCATAATTAAACAAAGTACAGAGTGACTGGTGACAAAACCAGCTCTGCCAAAGTCATCAGCAAATGAGAAAAGATCTCTTCAGTAAATGGCTGAGACATTGAAGAATCTCTTTTGGCATCTTGCATTTTTCAATTTTCGAGTGTTCGATTTTTGTTGGAGTGCTTTTTTTTTTTTTCCTGCTTTCCATCTCTTCCATTAGGTAGTATTAAAAACTAAGCATATTAATTCATGTCTATGTAAGTAAAGTTATGCTGCTAATGCTATTATAGATAGGAGTACTGGTATGTTTTACATGATTACTTTTAAATAAAGAATCTAATTATGTGGTTTGCACACTGAGTCAAGGAAGAAAAGTGGCTGCTCCTGGGTTTTGGAAAGTGAAACTGTTACCATTTTATTTGCATCCAGTTGTTGGTCATTACTGTTCATAAATGCTGTTTTTATTTAATGTGGTGTAATGTTTTGGTTTGCTCTGAAGTGTTAGATCTTCAGAGAGAGAATGTGAAACAGCCATATATGGAATGGTGCTCCCTTTGCATATGTGCAGGTTTGTTTAAAATCTAGACATGTGTATTCAAATATGTGTTCAGTGTATCAGTACATTGAAATCTTAAGAATAGAGTTGTTTTTTCTTTTCAGAAATGGTATTAAACCATATGACTCAACATTATGATCTGCCTTAGAATTTCAGTATCTCTGGTTGTGTTTTTTTAGTTTGGTATCTTGGTTTGTTGGGGGATTTTTAGGGTATTTTGGCAGATGTAGGAATTTTGTGAAGCATCTGTAGCAGAGCTTTATCTGTCTGATATTTTGTTTTGTTGGTTAGTGGAAGCAGGAAGAGACCTTACATAAATAGCTAATTTGTCTACTCCAGAAAAGAGTTGTTTGTACTTTTTTTAGTCATTAATAACCAATTTCTTGTGATACTTTTGGGACTCTAAAGCATCTCATTCAGGGCTTTTCCAGTGAATATGAAAAATAGCATATCTGTTGTTTCCTTCCTCATCATGATTGTACTCTTCACTAGTATTCATTGTGGAAGAAGGAACTTGAAGGCTGGTGTGTGACTGGAGCAAGAAATCAATCACATGACATGTCTGGAACCATCGAGAGATGAGTTCCAGGGCTGGCTTTCTCCTCCTTCCCAGTAGAACAGTTACTTCCCATTGCCAAGGAATAGATGAATACGTAAGGGGGAATGGCGTGAGGATGAGGAAGTTGTATTGAAATAGCGTTGGTTTAACGTATGCTGCTAAATCCCCTCAAATTTTACTTTCATTGCTTTTATCATGTTAGTAGACTTGAATGAAATATGTCAACAGAGTGTCCGGAAATGTCTAAAGTTATTAAGAACACAAAGTATGGATAAAACACCTAAGGGCTGTTGCTTTTATTTTCCTTCTTTTTCTCTCAAACATGTGAGCTCATACTAAACCATATAGTGTCAGATCAAGCTGCTGCTTGATTCCTTATCTTGTTCAGTGTATTTTTAACAAGACGAAAGTAGGTATTTACACTAAAACCACCTTACACCGCTACAACTATCATTTTTATTAATGCGTACAGATATATTCTGGAATAGATTCGTATCACTTGTGAAACCTTTGCAATATCTATTCTTTCTCAGCCGATCTGAGTACAGATGAGATGAAACACAAATTTGATTGGCAGTTACTATCCACTGACTTTTGCCTTCTTTTTTACCCATCAATGTTTGTCTCTTGACTGTTTGTATCATAAAGTAAATATTCGCTATATTTTGTCCCCTTTAAAATAGGATGCCCAGACACATCAGTACAACATTGTGGCTGCATTCTAGTTTTCACTGTATGTAGTAAGACCATGCAGAAGTAATACTGTTTTTGTAGTTCTCATTTTGCATGTCATCTCTGGGTTTTTTTCAGTGGGTTTTTTATTTTATTTTGGGTTTTTTATATATCCAATTCACAACTTCAAGCTGAAGAATCCTGCAGCTGTCGTTATTATACAAACAAGCTTGTGGAAAAACAGTGCAAGGCTGAACTAGCAGCAAGCATATGGAGTGTTCGTTTTGGAGCGGTAGAAGGGAAAGAATGCAAGGCTGCATTTTCCCTCTGGGATTGTCAAGAAAGGTAGAGCCCTCTGAGAGAGAATCCAAAAGCACAGCAGATCAAAGTGTGTTTGTGACTGGAATGCCCTAGGGTTAGTGCAGTGTGAGGTGTAGCTTGGCAAATCACCATGCTTACAAACAAAAGAGTGTACTAAATTCAAATCTTCCTCCAAGCGTTTCAGCATTTCAAAATGACAAATTATTGTTTTTGTTATTTCTGCATTTGGAATTGTTTATGCATTTCAAATGATCTGTAAAGTGAATTGTGTGCACTCAACAAACTTCTTCTTTAAAGTAGGCGGGTTGGAAAAAGTGATGCAGTCACATTAAATGCCAACTACTCTGTTCTTCATTCGGTTAGACAAACAGTAGCCTAAAAAATGGCAGTGGATTAAATTGATATAATGACAAGAATTCACATAGTGTACTGTAGATGGGAAGAGGAATAATGCAGCGTCTTTGAACTAATGTAATGCACTTTGATCTGCTATACATGAAAAATCTAATATACCTGTATTTGTGATGGTTCCAAACAGGCTCACAATATGGTAAATGCAGTTTTTACAACCTGCTGTTTAATTTTAAAGACTGATCTATTTCATCTAGGCAACATTTCATAAAAATAAGCATAAAAACATGTTTGTTTGTTTGAATTAAACCTCTACTGAAGATTTCACAACAATGTCTCATTGCTAATATGTGTATTGAACAGAAAGATTAATGGAATATATGATGACTTGAGGGTTTTAAATTATTAATTTGGTGAAGGCATGTTCTTTTATAAAGAGGAAAAGCCTAATTTTTCTATATTTAAAAAACATTCAAATTGTTAGAACTGTAGCAATTTCAAGGTTGTGGTTTTGGCACAAGGAAATGATATTGGAAACTAAAAATAAAAAGATAAAATTCTCCAGTGTATTAAATGTAGGGACTTAGTTGTCTAAGTGTGCCAATTTTTTTTCAGTCAGTTAATCTGCAGTTTTTGGGAGGTCTTTCCCTCTTGAAATATTCCAAAATGCATCATTATTAAGATTGAATAGTAATATTTCAGTATTTGCTAGTACCTAATTTCACAAGTGGTTTCACTTGAAATCAGCAGATCCTAAATGGAGAGTAAGATATTGCTGCTTGAGGTTGTTCACATTATAGTCACAATTCAGCCCATAAAGTTAGTCATGGCTTTAAGACCCTGACCCTCTCTGCCTTTTTTTTTCTTTATTTTTGAAGGACTGTTGTAGTCTCTAATTAGACCACCTACAAGTCTTTTCATAAAGTGTTAAAAAAAAAGTCATAAATAATATCAGACCCTGTTAATATTGTTAAAGACACCTAGATAGATAAAATCAATGTAGCATAGAACATCGCTTTTCATTTGCTCTAAAGTTAGAGGAAGACTTTCAATGGATAGGAAATGTGTTTTGTGGTAATTTTTTACTACAGAGTTAGTAACTGTATTCATTTTAACAAATTTTATGATAATATTTGAAGTTCACAATTAAAATAGGAAACGTAAGGGAGATAAATGTCAGGAGTTATTATCTCAAGCAAAATCTTACTCTGTTCTTGTTTTGCACAGCAGACAAAGTGTGACTTCCATACTTGAAACTTATAGCCACTTTTACTAGCTTTTTTGCCACCTTTAAAAGTTCATCTGAGTAGAGCAGTAGTGACAGTGTGGCCTCACTTGGTGTCTTGTGGAGTAAATGAACTCTGGAAGTGTTGGAAGGAAGGAATGAAGCTTATGAATTAATAATTATCTTAATCAGTTTTGCTTCCATCATGTCATATGAACAATCAAGTATATTCTGTCAGATAGTGATACAAATATTGTTTGTGAAATCACCGATGTTTCCGTTCTTGAGGCAGACATTAAATCATAATATGGAAATTTAATTTCTATTGGAACCATTGTAACTACACAGGAGTGCCTTGTGTTTGCCTTATGTCTGTGAGGTACCTCTCGCTGTCCTTGTGAGAAGATAGCCAGCAGAGAAATGAAGAGCAGAAAGTAACTTTCAAACACAAAAACTGCTTAAATTTCCAGACCCAGTTTGTTTGTGTGGAGGTTTTTTGTTGGGTTTTGTTTGGTTTTGATTCCTCCCCATTTATATGTATTTATACACATTGATAAGATACCCCTGAGCCTTCCCTCCTCCAAGCTGAACAGTCACACCTGTGTCTCTTCTCACTTCTGTTCCTTAACCATCTTTGTGGCCCTTCATGGGACTTGCTCCAGTGTGTCCATGTCTCTCAGCACTCCAGAGGTGACCTCACCTCTGCTAAGCAGAGGGAAAGGATCACTTCACTCTACCTGCTGTCAAGCTTCTAACATATCCTAGGAGTCTATAAGCCTGTGTTGCAAGGGCACACTGCCAGCTGCTGTTTGGCTTGGGGTCCACCAGAATGACCAGGTCCTTCTCTCTCTGCAGAGCTGCTTTCCAGCAGGTCTGCTGTTCAGCATACAGAGTGAATTTTGCACTGATAATATCTGTTTGAGAGGAAGACCTTTTGTGGTTTTGGTCATGTAAATTGGGTCAGTTGAACTCTTTAAGGAGTAGTGGTTTCAGTTACGACATTCACTTCATGGTTAACTTCATACTTGTATACCAAAGTCATCATTTACCAGTGATGAAGCTGGATTAAGGTGTCCAATCCCATCTCCAGTCCTTATTGCAGTTATGTTGTTTTGATTTGTAGTTTATCCTCTCTCAAGATATATATGTACATCTTTTTTTTTTAACCCAGTTTGTTTTACTAACCCAGTTTTATGTCATGATTCCCCCCACCCTGTCCCCCCGTCCTCCCCCCCAAAAAAAAAGCATCAGTTGCTGCAAGAGAGAAGACTGACTTGTGGCAAGACACTGAACAACTGGGGAGTGGGAAAATGAGAAATGATATAGTAAAATCTAATCCTAAGACCATCATTTCAAGTTTGTCCAACAACATGTTGGGACAGCAGGGACTGATCATGCTTGCGTGACAGATTCTGGGTACTCTTGGAGAGTTTTCTTGTGAAGTGTGATGTTTAAGGTATGCCTTGTGAAAGACCTCTGGAACTACATTGTGTTACAAAAGTTTAGATTTCAGACTGGATCATTTTCTTAATAGAGTTACTTGATCCATCTGGAAACTTTCTGTTATTTCCAGTAGTGCAAATATATACGTTTATGTAAATTTGTGATGGTAGGTCCTTTTTGTGCATCTGTGGAAAGAAAGAATTATTCTTGCCCCATTTGGCACCTACTTTGAAATGCAGGGGAATGGTTAGGACATGAAGGATTTAAGCACACACCCAAACCTAATCTTTGTATTGCTGAGAGTTACTGTTTTGGCAAAAGTGAGAGAAATAAATTTGATGTTGGCAGTGCCCTGAAATGACTGCAAACGTTTGATTTCCTCAGCATTATCTAAGGCCAGTAAAGTCAGAGTCACAGATTTTATGTTGTATGGATCCATACTTGTTAATTGTAATGGTTACAGCTGGGATATCTACTGCCATGTATGATTTCACTACAACTCAGCTAAGGCCTGTGTGCTGCTGAGAGTGGGGAAGACCAGTGGGTTGGCCAGGGTTTTATAAACTTTCTTTGTGTAATGTCTGGCCTAGCCTAGCAGCAGTAACTCAGTGGTGGGTTTGGCTTGTCATCAGGGCAAGCATCCCGGCATATTTAGGTGTACAGTGTACTACCTTTTGCATGGAATCTGGAATATAACAACCCACTAGCCAGTCTTCTGCTCCATTTGCTGCAATTCGGCATGCTTAAGAGAGACCCTGTCGTGTCAGCAATCTGCTGTTTTGTTGTGAGCAAAACAGTTAGCTACTTCAGCTTTAAGTCTTTTTTCTAATATTTTCCTTGATTAAATACTGCTGATTCTCACACTTCAGGCTGCAGACAACTTGTTGTCCGTGTGCATCTGGCAACTTGCGCACTCCTGGCTCTATCACTTTGCTGCCTACTGCTTCTACAGATGTCTGGTGCTTTCGCTGCAGAAATGAGTCTCGATGTCTGTAACAGCAGTTGGAAAAGAGGAGGAGCTGCCAGGCTGCTTGCTTTTACTGTTAGGCACTGATTGTGTACCAAGCAGAAATGGGACTAGAAGCCACCAACAGAACACCTAATGGCTGAAGAATTCCAGAAATTTACTAATCTTCAAAAGTAATAGTGTAGGCACAGGTGGAGGGTGTCAGAAACCTTATTTAACATTGGTTTTGGCACCACTTTGTGTGAGATTTGTATGTGGTTACCTCCAGAGATCCCTTACAGCAGCATCATTCTGTGACTGTTGATAGGGAATTGAGTCCAAAATATTCTTTGTATGACATAGCTATCTATTGTGGAAAAAGTCTGGGAGGCACTAGTATTTTTTTGAAAAGAAAAGCTGGTAAGCAGCAGCTCTTTATTACCCACAAATTAATGGCTGCTTGCTAATTACTGATATCCCTTTCTGCTACTTAAAAAATCCTGGTGTTCAATGGATATCTGTTTAATGAGCTAAACCCTATGCTGTCTCTTTGGCACTAGATGCTTTAAAAATGTTCTAAATTTAAATTGAAATGTTTGTACGGGTTTACACTAAAGTTCCTGGTAGGTAGTACAATAAAGTAGCAATAGTAATTTTTTTTCACTATTTCTCTGTTCCTAACTTTGAAGATGATCATATTTAGAAAACCATCCTGAACAAAAATCATCACATTTTGACTAAAGAGAGATTACCAGCTGAGAACACATAGCGTTTTGACAGAACCACATCAAAATGCTTTGAATTTTGGAAAGTATTTTTCTCCTGCTATTGAGTACTCTGATGAAAGAGGAACTGTTGTCATTTTGAAAGCAATTCTCTGTACATAGTGGGGATTTCCAATTAGCACGTTTAAAGACTTGTATGAGATGATGCTTAAAAATAGGACATTACAAAATGAAATTGTCATGGCGCTTTCTAATAGAGTTCTGAGAGAAGTCATTGTATGGCAGTGCATTTCATGTGCTTGTCTGAAGTCAGTGATTCTTGTTTTCCCTTTTCGATTACAGCAAACCTTTCATAATTATCTAAAAGTTGCATGTAAAGAGTATTGCAGATCATATAACAGGTATATTACATACTGTATGACATGTATGGGGCCAAACTTGTTTGAAATACAAACATTATGAAGAGTAGCCTGAAAATAAATATCGGGTACCTGCTCTTCTAAATAGTAATTGTATTGTACCTAGGCTAGGCTTATGTCTGAGGGTAAAGAGTCACTGTCCTTCCAAAGTGGTGGCAGATGGACAAAAGCGAAAAGTTAAGGATGTGCTAGAGGATAAATTATAGTTACATAATGATAAATCTGTAGTTGATTGACTACAGATCATAAGCAAACTTAGCACTGGCAATGCCTGCAAATAGGCCTGGACCTAACTTGTTTAATGATTGGAGAAGTAACTGTAGAGATCCTGAAGGGGAAATGCTATGCTTTTAGTCTCTAGATAACTAGGAAGGATCATGGAGACTCTAATTATGCAGCCCATACTGATGTTGCTGTATACTTCCTAAACCAGATCTCCTGGAGTTCAGTGGGGTTATTTCTGTATGTAGTTTCACAAACAATGATTTCAATGATTTATTGAAGTGTCCAGATATAAACCCGTTTTCTATTATAAACAGTATTTCTCAAATGAAAATAGTTAAAAGCCTTATCATTCATTCTAAAAGCAGTATGGATGGTAAGTGCAAATGAGTTTTTGTAACTAGTTGTCACTCTTTTGCACGCTAAGTTTAATTATCAGAAAAAGAAATATAATTTACAATATTTACACCAAAGGTTAAAGACATGAAGTACTTTATTATGCAAACAATGACATTTTAAGAACAGGAAGCATCCTGAAGGCAGCAGTTTTTTACCTTTAGCTTTGTTTGCTGGTCTCTGACAAGGCACCTTTGAGCAGAGAATATTAGATGGTTGATGTACTCACAGTTAGCTTTTTCTTCCAGATTAGATCTTAAAAATGCTTTCTAACTTTATGAATGCATCTTGCAAGTGACATTCTACAATGGGAGAAGTAAGGAATACCTCTTCATCTTTAACTTATTTTTTCAATATATGATATTTAACAAAAACAAATGAGTAGTATAAACATGACTTGGACTACAGGTCTGTCATAAAACCATGTGGCACTGTCAAGTTAAAAAATACCTTTCCCTTAATGGTGCCTTGATTTTCTGTTTGGTTTCTTTGATAGCAGAAACACGTAATGTAACAGTCTCTCTTAAAGATCATTGGCTTCATACTGTCCTTTCCATGTGTTTTTCAGAGCTGGTTTTGGCTGGGGCCGTATACCCTATCAATTCAATGTGTCTTATTTGTGCTAGGGTGACTTAGGCTGCCTGGTTTGTGTTGGAGCATGGGGAACTCTCCGGCATGTTCTGTTGGGATGCCCAGCTGCAGCTGACAGAGTGCAGGGAGGCACAGCTGTTGCCTGTAATCTTTGCCCCAGAAAAGGCAGCTTAGCAGTGTGTGAGCATGGACTCCTGCATGCCTGTAATGGCAAGACCCTTTCTGAGCCCTAGTTACTTGCTAGGAGTTTGTAATGCAAATAAGACACAGTCTCCCAAGGTGAAGAACATGATACAAAGAGCAGAGTGGAATTGTTACAAAAATTGTGGTTTAGTCTTGCAAATCTAGTTAGTTGGATATTTGTGTGGCATGGTATTCTCCCTTGTCTATGTTTTTTAGCAGGTTTAGGTTGAGGAAATTCCATCCTAGCCTTTACTGATACTGTGGATATGTGTACTCACAGGACTTGGATTGTCTTGATCACTATTTGGGAATTAAGAGAAACACATCTGTTTGTGTTTGCAAAATGTTCTTTGGCAAGTTACACGTCTTACCCCACAGGAGTTTGGAGGAGTAACCTAGCCCTGCCTTGTTTGTTTGGGATGTTTTCTTTTTATCTTCTCTGATGTTGTCTGTTTTGTTTTGAATCTGAATACAAAGAAAGAGCTTCTCTCTTTAGTAGTCTTTGACTTTGATCCCGTTGTTGTTTCCCTGTGAAAGAAAGAAGTCTGAACCCTTGGGTGTGCTTATAGAATCAGGACTATCAGTTGGGAATCCGGATCTTTGCATTAGAAATTTGCTCCCTTTTTGTCCCACTGTTTCTGTGCTTTGCTCCTAAAGCTTCAAGATCCTCATTTTAGCTCGGCGGGCTTGATGTTCTTTCTGGTACTTCACAAATCATACTCAGAATTTAAAAAACAAATAAAAAATAAATGCTAACGGACCCTTCCAGAATTAAAGAAAATGACTTGGAATCTTCAGAAGCTCTATCCGGCCATTGTTGGTTTTTTTCATATAGAAAGAAACTAATAGAGTCTGGGGAGATTTTCACTGCTATAACAGTGATAATTTGCAACTTAGAACTCAGAAGTAACACTGTTACTAGTGTCTCATGCTTTGTCTCACTACTGAACAGGTTGCTAACTAGGGGGTTTTTTTTGTGTTCATGTGTTTATATTGTAAAGGAAAATATTGCAAAAGGATATGTAACGTAATTTTTGACAGGTTTAAAAAATCAAAACACAGAGATGTTACTCTGGGGATGAGTTGTCTGTTGCGTGTGCATGTGCTTCAGGCTGTGGTGGTTTCACAGTAGGCCAAGCTCGTTATGCAGGCAGCTCTGCATATTTCTGTCCACATCAGACAGTTTGTTCATTTTTAAAGCCTGTTGAACCATCTCTGTGCCAGGAGATCTTTCTTTCTTGTCCTTTCTTAGCACTCTGGGAGTTCTCTGGACCCTTTTTTCCCCCCTCATACTAAGAGTTGAGTTTTTTGTGCCTCACATTCTTCTCATGCCACTACTCTTCCTTTTTTAGTCTCTTCCCAGAAATTCCAAGACCAATATTGCCCTCCTCCAATCTTTTCTGTTGATTTCAACTGTGGCCTCATGTTTTGTTCGATTTCTGCGCCCTTTTCCCCATCTTATTTTAGTTTAAGGCGCTCCAAAATGTGTATCAAGTGTTGGGGCTGACTGCATGAGAGCCGAGAGCAAGTGTTGCTAAAGCCAGAGCAGGGCCTCAAGAAAGAACCTTGTGTTTATGACATTCCCAGTGGTAATATTCCTTGTGTGTATAGCTGCTTTTATATGTGAATCCAAAGTGCTTTACAAATATTAATACAGCGATATAACAGCTCTTTGGAGCAGGTGATAGCTGTATGTCCTCCTTACTTCTTGGTTTTATAATATAGTTTTCTTAACTCATTATGACATATAAGATTGAGGGCTACATGTGATGCTGTGAGCAAACAAGATGAGTTAATTTTTTTATCTGAGAAGTTTGACTAGAATAAGTAGTTGGGTTGATTTGAAATAAATTACTAAGACACATATAATCAGATTTTGAGTCTTTTACAAACTGAGGTGAGAACATCTTCACATTATTTGTTTAGTGCTCTGCTGCACAAAATTTATTCTTAAATAGTTTTATTTATATAATTATATTCTTGACTAGTTTTTCTATGAGTGTTCTTAGTCCATAATGAATGTCTTTTCCAGTTTAGTTTAATCTGTGTTTTTCAAAATATGTTAACTTATATTGACCAGGAAGCAACTTTGTTATTATAAAATAATGTTCTTGAACAATTGCAGGTACAGATCAGAGTTGCATTACATCTCAGCAGCCAGGAGTAGACCAAGCCTTATAATTAATAGGGGTTTCTGCTTTTTGTCTGGAATTTCTCAGAAAGAAATAAATGCGTATCAACTCTGTGTGATGCTTGAGAAAATGAACTAATGCTTATGGAAATCAGTTAACACAGTGAGTGTGCAGAACACAGATGCTGTGCTTTTTTGGAGGTGTCTCTGAGATTTATGGATTTACTGAAACCTGCCCGTAGTTCTGGTCAGGTGCTCACTAAAAGCCGAAAGTCCTCAAATTCTGTCCCAGCAAAGTGTCCTAATGGAAATGAAGGACACGCAGGGCAGCTGGACATATAATGCTTTACTTGCTATATGAAATGGATGAATTACAATTTGTGAAAGGAAAAAAGGTAAACACAGTGTCTAAAATGTGTGTGTACCTGGAAGGCAAAGTATGAGAAATTGATGATTGGAGATATTTTTATTATGAAGAAAAGCCTTTTGTGCAAAATGCATCTTAAGAGAATGTGTTGAACTTGTGCCATATATACTCAGAAGATGAATGCAGCATTGTCAAGGTTTAGGTTTCATACCCTAGAAATGATGCTAGAGAAAAGCTACACAATATAACTCTTCACACAATATAGCAGTAGCACTAAAAATGGTAAATTCTTGCCAATTCATTTATTGCAGTAATGAAAATCATTTGCTCTCTGTCCTGGATTAATAAAAAACGATTTGAAAGTATAAAATTATACCAGAAGAAATTAAATTTAGATATTCAAGTGGTTTTCTCAAATATATTTACACTTTAGCAGTTCAAATATCTAAAGATACGGACCAACAATGGCTAAACATCTCTGCTAAACTTCATTCTTTGAGTGTAATTTTCTTGTTGCCAAATAACAGCATTTCTGGCTGAAGTTCTGAGCACCAGTTATGTCTTGTGCCCAGTTAAGTCAATTACAGGTGTGTGGTCTGTCTGATTTCATCAAGATACACAGTGCTGACATGTCCTATTTAAAAGATGTGAACTCAGTTGTGTCTAAAGTAGAGGCTGGTTCTGGCACACACAATATTTATTCTTTTTATGTCAACCTTTTATTACTCAGTGTAAAATAATTGTGTGTCAGTCTAGATTCATGTGGTGACATTTTTTTTAAGTAGGGTTGTACAATAATACTAGATCAGAACAAAGTTCCATTGAATGCTGCCATCAAACCCAACGTTTTTGAAAAACTATTTTTTAAAGACATCAGTGTTGTAAGGATTGTGCCTTTTGAGTCTCTGCTAGAGGCATGTCTAGTATAATTTTTATAGGGAGGTATTGCTGGGCCTTCTCACGTTATCTGTAAAGTGTTGCAGAACTTGAAAGTGTCGTGAGATTTGGATCTAAAAAATTTAAAATTAGTTTAAGTTAATCACATTGGAAATTTTGTTTAACACATTAAAAATTGTTGGTTTCTTTCCAAAGAACACATGAAAAGTTACTAAGTTTCTCATCAGAGAACCTGGCATGGCAATCAATGAAAATATTTATACCATTTTCATATATGTTGTTAGAAATATATTTGTATGAACAGATAGTGATTCAAGATGACAGTATTCTGCATCTTTTTCATCTGCTCTTGTCACGTCCTGGAGGCTGCTAGGGCATCCTGCCAAATGTTGAGTCTCAGCAAGACAAGTCTGGAGTTATGGAAAAGGAGCACTTAAGTTTACAGTTCAATAGTAGGATTATTTTGATGGGCGTTTTTCTATGGCTATCTATCAACAAGAAAATGGAGACAATTAACTGCACTTTTATTTTCAACTAACCCAAATAAGACCTAGTACACCTGGGTTTATCTTTCCCTTAGAGACTTCCTGTTATCTTTTATTTAGTTGTTAAACTGGATGGAGCCAGTTGACCCTTTGTCATGTGTGGCTTTTCACTCTTGATGCTGGATATTAGTGAGGTAAGATCATACTGCTCATCAGTTTTGGTCTCCATTTTAAGTTCTTTTTATTTCCTGGACCATATGCTGTGAGGTTTTTTCATTCACAGCAGTCAGACCTCTGGGATTTTTTTAATCTCTGATTACGAAAACTGACAGACAGCCCATCTGAAAAACGTGGTCATGTTCCCTGCATTTTGTTGTAATTTTTAGAGGAGTTGGGATAAAACCCTTTGGGAAGAATAGGTATCCAAATCTGCTGCCATATTCTTAGTCTTCTCCTCTGGTTTTTATCGCTGCCCAGACATTTTGGTTGTCAGCTGTGAGATCTCTTTCACTGTTTCTTTTACATATCCAGCTTTTCGTGTTCTTGTGTTGGAGCCCAACAGGTCACAGGGTCAGTTTACCCCATCTTGGCTGTTTCTTGTCTCTTTTTCACTCAGCCAGTTCCCATTATTCTCTAGTATTCTGGTCCTTCATCTACAAGTCTGTCTTCTAATCCCATGTTCTTACTTGGCAGATTATTATTTAGAGAATTGGGTAATGTCAGAAACAAACATGATTGTGTTATTGCAGTATTTTGAATATATACTAGGACACTATATGAACGTTGAATAGCAAAGTCTTAATTTGGCACTCTCTAAATTTCTTAACAGAAGTCATTTGTAGTTTCAACATTTCTTTAGGTCAGCAGGGAGCTCATGAGCTTAAGGAGGGAAATGCTCAATACTGGATGGAAAAACCTTCTGTAAAGCCAGATTAGTCTGTTATCACTAGGACACAACACTTGATCTCAGAATCTCAGAGTTTCTGCAGTCTTTCCCTGGTTCACTTTTGAATTGTCTGAACCAGCCAAAACTATTTCCTATATATCCTCCTGTTATGAGTGTTTTACTATCCCACTACAAAATCCCAATACTAAAGATTTATTTGTTTTATTTATTGCTTTTTCACAGTTGTAAATAAATGGAGTTGGTCCAGGTTCTTCAGTATGTCTGGGGACCTTTGAAAAAGCCACTTGTATGCCTTGGTGTGGAAGGAAGCAGCATACTACCTGTTTAAAAGATACAAAACTGGAGACATCCTGCTCAATTGTGGGGGTAGGGAAGTGAGACAAAGAGATTGGTAGAGGCTAAAATGAACCTGGGAGAAGACCAGAAGATGGGTGAAAGTTTAGCTATCATGTCAGAGAGAGGGTTCTAAACTGTCTCCTCAGCAGAGTCAGTCTTTAGACAGAGGTAAGAAGCTTAGAAAGCAGCTTTGGGGAGAAGTGATTGATCAGGGACATACTTTTAGATGGAATCTGTAGTGTAGAGTGAAGTTTTGGGAACCTTATACAGGCAAATTGTACTTAATATTCTTTTGTCCTCTGTTGCCATACATATCCAGTATTGCTTTGTTCATGACACTTCTGAAAAGAGAGCTCAAGAGTGTTTGAGGGTCCATGGAGGAAATAGGGAAGCACAGCTGCGAATACAGGGGAGGAAATTTTTTAAAGGATAACCCAAAAATATGAGAAGCAACATTTGGATTGACATTATGTCTGGCTATAAGGAGGACAAAAATTTAACGGATGTGTTTTATGATATAGAATTGTCCCTAGTGGAAAACATCAGAAATAAGTTTTTTGGCTATATAAACTGCTTTTTGAAGTGTGTGCTAAAGAAGCCACAGATATCCTCTGTCAGCATTTCTTCACCTTCTGCCTTACTACATCCTGTCCCCATTCATATTTCTGTGTTTTCTCTGTCTAAGATGACTATGTGTTAGCTTGATTATGCAGACAAATTAAAACAATGAGCTGCCTTTCTTGCTGGATAAGATCATATATAGGATGGAAAAAAAGGAAAAAGAGGCAATACTTGTATAGAACCTCTGACTTGATCCATAGGAAAGTTAAGGCAAGACTTAGGACAAGACCTGTTTTAAAGAATTCGAATCTTGTCTTAGGCACTGTCTTTAATATTTTCTGAGTGACTTAGCATTGTCTTCAGCTGAAATCATCATATTAATAGGGATGTAAAATATATTAACCCTTTTACTTCCATGAGGAGAAAAGTGAAGTACAAGCCCCATATCTGTTTTATCATTTTTGTTCCATGGAAAAGCATGAGCTCAAGCTGCAGTAGAGGAAGAAATGATTTGATGTTCTTGTAGATAGCAGAAACATTGCCCTTCATATGCTTTGAATTGTTGTATCATTTACATTCTGTTTCTTTGTGATGCTTTTCATAATTTTCATAAAGTATACCACACTTGATGCTATTGAGAAGAAATAAAATTTATGTAAGATGAAAAGAAGTGCTGCCAGTATGCAGCTTTTAGCCTTGATTTGTTGTAAAGCTAAGAGACAATTTAACATTCGGGATGAGGAGAGAAGGGGGATTACCAAGGGATACTGTTGTTGAGGAGAGTGTAATTTTACTGTCAGATATGCTTGGACTTATTTTTCTCAGAGTAATTTGCAGTAATATATGAGTTATTTGTGCTCCGATTTTCTCAAAAGTACTGTGATGTGTTTCTTGAGACCTATTGTGCGGTTTGAGTTAGCGTTTGTCTGAGCCTATACCTGCCCTGACAGTTCTGCGGCCTCCCTTGGCACTCACGGGAGGGGGCGGTGACATCTGGGGCTGGCTGAGAGGACTGGCAGAGATGTTCCTGTTCCATTCTGGGGACGCGAGCACTCCAAGCACTCGCTGCTCTTCTGCATGGGCGAGACAGAGACCGGCTGGGCTTTCAAGCTTTGTTTGTAGAGTTATGGAATTGTACTTGTTGCTTTCAATATTGTTCTTTTGTTCCCTCTTCTCTTTTTTCTGTCAAGTGAGTCATTCCATGGATTACTTCAGAAAGTCTAATAAACTATGACTACTCTCTGCATGAGAGGAAATGTGATGGCTATATATCTACATAGTACAAAATACATTTATCCATTTTAATATTGCTCTAATTTTTAATTACCTAAAAATGTGTTCCCCCTTCTCCCAGGAACTTTATCAGTCTGTCACTTAAATAAGGATACCATTTAAATTATTGCAGTTGTATTAGATCTCATTCATTTGTATGTTTTATGTATCTTGTAGCCATATTTTTAAACATCTATTGCAAATGCACTTTACAATTCTAGTAGAAAATTACTTTTTGTGTTTCTGTAATGATCCCCTTGAGGTTATTTTTGCATAAATCCTTTTTTCTATTTTCAGATAGAGATCTATTCTACAGTAGAGAAAAAGCATCTTTAGCAAAAAATATAAATGAATTTTTTATATTAAAAAAATCCTCTCTGGGACCTAATTTTGGAAATATGATGATCAGAGGCACTATTTTTAAGGAACTGTAATTTGTATACTTTTTGATAATTACAAATTCATCTTTATAACAAAAATGTGCAACCACTATCAGATCTCTTACAGCGTTCATTGTATTTATTTGAAGAGGAATATTTTCTATATAGTTTATAAATTTGTCACAGACAATTTTCTCTTAAGCCCAGTAATGGATTCCTTGAGTACTTAAACCTCAGAGGAACCTGAATAGACTTGGTTGCAATTTCTTGTAAATTCTACTGATTCTGTTTTTGTGTATTTCATTTAACTTACTATATAGTTTTCCTCTGCCCTTGTTTTTTAATCCATGTTGAGAGCTCTCAGGAAGTTGTTGCTATGTTTTGCCAAAAAAATTGTTTTTTGAAATTCATTATCTTCTTCTTACATTGTATTAATTTGTGAAGTGTATGCCATTGCACGCTGATTTATAACAACTTCTATTGAATTTGAGTACATCTTTGTCTGTATTCCATATCATGCATTTTTGTTATGGAACATAACTTGCTAAGAATTAGGCTTTATGGCAAGTTTACTGGTTAATATCTCTGAATTAACGACTTCAGGAAAAGTGGAAGTGAGCTGATACTAGTTTTTACTTTAAAATATTGGTAAAACAGGTTATAATTTTTAGAGGTTTCAACCAGTTCTTATTTATGTAATGTTTTGATGCCTTCTAAGTTATGTGAAGTCTCGTGAACAGGATGAAGTTTTTTTTGGCCTGGACATTAATGATTTTAGGATTAAAGGTGGGTTGTTTTGTTTTGTTTTCATAAATAGAGGGTTTTTTTCTTATGGTATAGAGTCAAAATATTCTCTTTCATTTATTTAGGTCCCTAATTATTTCATTGAGAGCTATCACAAAGTATGTTATTCAATGCAAATTGTTGTAGAGCTTCTCATAAGGCAACCTCTTGCAAATTTTATTAGGATCCTTTTACAAGATCACCTTTTCCCCCCCACCTAGTTATTAAAAAGGAAACATGAAAAACAGAACCACAATACTTGCCTGTGTCTTAGATGCCTGTCTTGCAATAAACATTGTTCATAGCAAGGGTCGTGTAGAATGTAAGGTGCTTCATCCAGGATGTTGCTAATGCAGATGAGTGCAGGCAACCAGTACAGACCCAAAGGAGCTCTCAAAGGCTCAATCAGTAAAGCAAAGAAATAGCATTAAGCTGCAGAAAAAAACCCCTCATTTAATCTGTATAGTTCCTGCAAGCATAGAGAATGAATTTGAGAAGCTTCCACTGTAGACTGCATCAATAATCTCCTAAAGACATGCTTAAGAAAATGGGTGTTGGGATGGACATTTTAAGTTTTCTTTGTACTAATGGAAATAAGAATCGTGAGTTTCTTTAAATTCTGAAAGATGATTTCCAAAGATGTTCCACATTTAAAGTTTGTGAGCACTTGTTTTTTGTAATAGGTTTGATTCTTTTGCTCTGATTACTCACTAATATTCTTTAGGGTCTTCTTTTTTTTCTAATTGGAAAAAAAAAATCTTAGATTTGACACGCATTGCTATTCACAATTGATTGCTAGGGTGACATTTACAGCAAACACGTTTTCTGGCAAACATGTCTTTAAATATTGGTGTGCTTTAAAGGAGGAAAGCTGGAAAACAGAAGGCAGATGTCCACTGTGATGTATTGCTGGCCTGGTACCAAATGATGCCAAGTGTCTTGTGTTAAGGCATTGTGAACATTACAGAATCAGTCCCCAAGCTGATCAGAGTGAGTGATACATCACCTTCATAAGAAGATGGAACTACTCTTGTTGGTGTGGGATAGAATGTTTGTCTGTTATGCTACACTGTATTCTGCTGTGTAGTATTTTTAAAATGCTGTACATCTGTATGCACCACTTAGATTTGTGCATGTGAACTTGCATACAGTTTAAACGCATGTTGTATTCCATTTTCCAGTAAAGTTAACGGAGGAGTAAAAGAAAAATTTGCTGGGCCTATTCTTCACTTAGCTTTTTATTTTTAACAAATGAAAAATACGTAGAGCAGTTGTCATTTGTTAAAGTGTAGCAGAAAGAGCGAAACAGGCCAGTGGATGCTTCATCAAGAACGCTCATTCAGAATGATGAATGTGGCTAAACACACATTTGTTCGTAAAACTTGCAGAGTGGATGAGCATCATTAAGCATGAGGAATAGGTGCAGCACACTGAGAAGAGAGTGGAGCAAACAGATGTTGTGAATTTTCACAGACATCCTTCATCCACCAATCCATCATTAATATGGTTGAAGGTGATCCTTTCTTTTTATTTAATAAGCACAAACAAAGTATGTGTGCTCTAATACTGCTGAACACACTTTTTCCAGAGGGAGTGGGGTTTAGATAGAGGGCTACTAAAATGCAGATAGATTTCCTGTTTACACATGGTGTGACATGTCAGCTTTGTGAGCTTGCAGGTATGGTTTGACATGGCTACTTTCTTTCCTCTCAGTGTGCCTTATTTGACAAGCTTCCAAATATAAAGGTCTCAGAGTGCAAAAAATGCTCTGAAAACCCATTCGATCTATGGAATTAACCTTTTGGAAGATTTAGCTGCTAATGCTGATTTTTTTGCTTCTGTTTGTGTGAGAAAATTCCTTTATATATTGTCATCTTTCCAGGAATTTCTTAAATTTTCAGGCTTGAATGTTAATTCCAGTGTTTATCCCTGCATAAGATTTTAATTCCTGGTGTCCAAAATGTTTGGAGGAGTGCATTTTATCTTTACCACAATTTTAAAATTCTTTTGGTCTCTTTTTTATACTTTCTTCTGCTATAATGAACTATAGAATTTCAAGTTTACTTTTACAAGTACCTAACAATCCCCTTTTCATGATAGAGAACTGCTTTTGTGGTAGTCATCTGCAACTATAAGATGCTTACTCTTACTTTATCAAAGGGTTTATTTTTTTTAATGTAGTGGTATATGTTAATTATTAATCATTTAAAAATCAGTATGGTCTTTTACAGCAATGGGCATGCTCTTGAAAACAAAATGGTGCTTAAAGATTTTCCCCACATATTTTCATGAGCTAGGCACTCTGCTCCTGAAGTTTTTGCTGGGTTTCTGGGAATTTTCCTATGTGTCCTTAGCCTTGCACAAGTAAGTTCCAAATATTCATATGCAGGAATTTTTCTAAATACAAAAAATTTTTACAGCACTGCAGCTTCAGTGAAAGTTGCAGGAGGGTAACCTTGAAACAAGGAGAGGAGAAAGCAGAAATATGGGAAATATCTGATTTTGAAGTACCATCACTGTGAAAGGTGATACAGTGGTCACTAATATATTTCTCTGTGTAAAGGCTTGCATCCCCTGTGCAGACATGGCCCAGAAGGGAAATGATCCTCTTTCATGTATTTTACAGCAGCAAATTGATAGTTTGTCAAGCAATCCTAATTTTTTCTGCACAAAGCAGTAGGAGAAGGCAGAGAAAACCAGTAACTTCATACTGCCACTTATTTTAATTTGTTAATCTCTGTGTTTTGTAATATTAATTATCATTTTCTTGTTACATTTTTGATGGCTTTTGAAGTGCTAGTGAAAATGTTGTCTAGAATATTATGGAATATTATGCCAAAAATGTTAAGTTCCTCTCATTAGGGAGAACTGAATAACCTTTCATATATTTTCTGAAGTTCATACAAATAGGTGATTTGTACCAGAGGCAAGGTCTTCAGCAAGAAATCCCGAGAGCCCTTCTATGTTCTGCAGACTTTTGAATTTTGCAATATGAAACTTGTAAACACACTTTGATTTATTTCCTCCCCACCCACGTTTTTTCTGCAAACTTTGTCTTTACATGTTATGCAGAGTTTGTTTGTTTTTCCATTGCTTAGTTGTGCAAAAACTATCACGGATTCTTTTTAACAGGCAGATTATTTCAATTAAGGAGAAATCAGCTGTTATACTGGCTAATATCATATCTTTCTGTGCATTGATTTCATGTAACTATTATTGCCTAGTCAAGTTGCTGGGCTAATCTAGGTGTGTTTAATTGCGTGCCTAGAAAGAGGATTCCCTGTGGTAAAGCACTGTGCTTGTGGCCGCTTCTGGTAGCTTATTTTTAGTCTTGTGGCTTGGAGAGACATACAAACCGGTCTTTTAATTTGGGAGGAGGAATGCTTGTGGGCTTGGGGACTGGTGGGTATTCTTTTTGAGCACCAGCCTGTGTCAATGACCTGAATAAAAATCATGGGGTTTTGAACTATGTCTCTTTTCTAAAAGTTTGCTTTAATAGGCAAAACCTTTGCCTATTAAAAGTTGAGAACATAGGCTTGTTGTTGTACGCTGCCTATGAATGTGGATGTGGGGCTAGAGAATGAGCCCAGAAGGCTCAGTAGAGGCAATATTGATATTCTGAAATCAGAATTTGTTTTCACTGACAGAGTGGTAATATGTAAGGTTATTTTTTTATTCCAGAAACTTATCCAGAGATTTAAGTAAAGAAGGGTGTTGAGGGTGAAAGGAGGCAAGAATTCATTCAGGGCGCCGTAGATATTGTTTCTCTCTCTCTCTCTCTCTCTCAAACTAAATGACTTGAAGGAACTGATTGGCAGTGGCATAGGTGCATAAATGATTTGAAAAATATCAGAACAAAAATTCTGTTAATTTGCCCATATAGAAACTGTTTTAAAGATGGAATATATTTTTTCCACTGTGCTATCTCTTGCTTTCCCAAAAGCATTTAACAAGCCACCTCATTTTTCCTCTTCAAATTTCCTATTGAAATTCTTCTGATATATAGTGCATGCAAGATTTGACAGGGGCCTATCCTTATGGTGTTGCATTATTTACGTTTACTTTCCGATCTTCCTTTGGTCATTGTTTTTTCTCCTGTTCCACAGATGCACTTGTAATCTTTTTATTCCACATTAAATGTTTCTCAGTGTGTTTTGTCACTGAAAATTTAAGTTAATAAGCAGTAATCTGATGAGCACTGCTTACTTGGGTCCTTAACATTACTTTCATTGTCTGTAGGATACTTCAGTTGTTTCCTTCTTATTATAGTAGGGGCTGAATGGTGGACCAGATCAGAAACTGATCTATGTCAAAAATGATTTAAGAAAAAGAGAATTCCTAGTTATCTCATTTCTTCATTGCTGATTGTAATGCAACTTCACAAACAGTTGTTTCAATTGAAGGCTTAGTGTGGAAATACAAATGAGCAGCTGAAGGTAGTCAGCCTGTGAATCTCCTAGACAGAACTATATAAGTATTACTTCAGCAAAATCACATAATATTGAAGTTATAAATTTATGGGATAGTCATTTGTCTGTTACAGATATTCCAAAGGGGACAGGTTTCTGTGTCAATTTAAAAGGATATTTAGCAATGTTCCTTTATTCATCATGGCTTTACCAAGTAGATTTAATCTTAAAAAAACATCATATTCAGTAATGAGTTCCCAGTTTAAGTGGAAATTAGATGTAGCTCTTACCCCACTGTGCTTCTCCTCAGTCAGTACATCATTTTCATCTGCTAAACGGTATGGAACCATATGCTGAGTGGACAGTAAGCATAAACGGTTTTGGAATTCATCTTGGTGTGCTTATATATTTAACATTATAGTCCCTGTAAACACAGTCTTTAGTCCATTCTTTGTTGAGAAACATATAGTAGAATCTTCATAAATTTAGAAACTTTTAGGCAAATAAAATTGATAATGTGGGCAATTATTTTAGACTTTAATTGGGTCCCACATGCAGTAATTCTAGTCAGAATTTATTAGTAACTCAAGAGTGGAAGTATCCAAGTCAAATTAGAATGTTTTTTGAGATGCTACTTTCTGTATTGCCCTAATTTTATCCCATGTTTTTCCTAATATTTGTTGTGTGCTTCTTTTTGAGAGCTTAAATTTACAATTAGATTTAATTTTGATTGGCTTTAGGTTTTGTGGTGCATAGAGAGAGAAGAATACAGCTCATGAATTCCATCTAAATTAATGCTAAACTACCACACCGAAGCAGTTCTTCAATAAATTTTAAGTACTGAAATAACATATAAATAAGAGCTCCTTGAATACTCTGAGGTGTAAAGTATGCCTGTCAAGTCTAAATCCTTTTTCTGATAGATTAACAGTTCCCCCAGTAACCTGAACCTTTATCAGCAATGTGCAAATTTACAAGGAAATGATTGGATCAGCAGCCTGTATAGGTTGACACCAGTCTGAGCGTGTCATGCCAGCTCCAACATTTGTGATACAAAACGATGTGTGTGCATGGGTAGAGATAATCGTCCTGTGTGGGGGTATTGTGCATGTTCCAGCAGCTCTCTTTTCAGCTGATGGGCTGAGTGCTGGCATGTGTGCATGTGCTGATACCACACTAAGGGAATTATATGCAAACTGTGGTGATGGTGGACCACATCGTTCCCACCCTAAGGAAACACCAGCATGGAAGTTTCAATTCCTAATTCTAGGGCTGTTACATTTACCCCACAGGGAAAGTGTTTGAACTTTCTATGCAGGATCCTTTTTTTCTTGTTAAGAGGGAAATAATGATACTGCCTGACTTGAGAAGAGGTAAAAGAGGACAGATACATCAACTAATCTCAACTAATGGTGACCACAAAGTGTTATGGAAATGCAGGTGGGAAGATTACTGCTTAGTAATAAGAAAACCTTTCAAATTATGGTAAAGGGAATTGAGGGTATGCACTGTTTCTCTTTCAAAATCAGTATCAGGATATTTAGAGGACAGGCTATCCCTATTATGTTAAATTGTGCTACCTACAACGTAAGCTTCTGTCTTTGCTAAAGCTGCCAGTTTTTATAAACAGCTGAAGACAGAAAGGGTTTACTAAGAATAATGTTGAAGCCCAAAAGAATCCTGCAGCCTATAAATCTTAATAGAGGTTCTAAGATTCCAATGGGCTGCATGTGTCTCTTTTACCCAACCTCAGTCCATCTTGGCTCCCCTGTGATGACTGCAATTTTCTTGAAACAGAGGCACGGTGACTTGAATTTACTCATGGCACTATTTGCCTACAAACAGGAATACATGCATATAACCTATGCAAATCAATAAAAGCATGTCAAGACCCCTTAGATCGCAGTGCTCTGCTAAAATGCAATTTATCATGCTGCAAATGAGAGTAAGAGACTAGGTAACAAATAGTGTCTGATCATTTAACTAGCACCTGTTGTCATGCATTTGAAAACTGCATTTTTCATTTGACGTACAGTAAATTGCATTTTCATATATATTGAATGGAAGAGGGGAACTTGGGAATGTACATATGCAGGGTTTCATGAACAATGGAAATTTTACAGCTGCTTGCTTGAAGGGGTCATATCGGAGTCTAAAAATGTATTTGTTCAGTTTTTGGGAATGCAAAATATCTCTATTTAGAGAAAAGAATGTAGAAAGTGAGGTTTTGATGCTAATTCATAGCATTGTTAACTGCATAATTACTAAAAACTTTTTTCTAAAAAATATCTAAATCAAGCAGCCATTTTAAAATTTACTGTAAGAATGTACCAAATCAGGTGAAAAACAGCAATATCTTTTGAGAAGCACTATTTAAATTTCTTTTCAGGACACCCATTGAACTCATTTCTTTAGACCTGTTGGGGTGTTTGTTTAGGTGTTTGTTTGTTTGTTTGTTTTGTTGGGTTTTTTTGTTTTGGTTTGGCTTTTTGTTTGTTTTTTTGTGTGTGTGTGTATTTTGGGTTTTTGGGGTTTTTTTCTTTTAGTTTGGGTTTTAGGATTTTGGGTTGGGGTTTTTTTGGGAGGCTGTTTGTTTGCTTTTGTTTTGAATTTGGGACTTTTAGGATTTATCACAAACAATGACTTGAGATACGTACCTGTAAGGGAGATCTCTTCAAGGTCTGGAGGCTGTACTAGGGTGCAAAGCTAAGACATGAATTTAAGTCCTGAAGCATATCCCTTTCTGAAAGATCTAGGATTTTTTAGCTAGTGTAAAACTTGTTTCTTTTGCTGAGATTAATCCAGTTATGGTTTGTGGTGCATCTTTTGCTTCATAAAGAAATGGTCTTGGTGACACGCAGAAAGTATGTATGGAAATTCCAGAGCAATAAAGATCTTTTCCACTGGACTAAATGCTTTGCAAATGTTCATGGATTTTGCTGCCCCAGTTGATGTAAACTGATCTTTGGAGCATTTTTCCTATTTATCTGTTTTTAATGGTGTGTAGTTCAGTTCTTGGCGTTAGTGGACATATTAATGTAGGTATCATGATTTTTTTCAGCACAGAAAAAGTAATTTCTTAATTTTACTCATTACCTAAGCTATTTCTCACACCTTTGTCCTGCATTGTTTTTCTCTGTTCATTAAGAAATTTGGTCCTTGGAAAGCTAGTATGGGTTTGGTTTTTCTAGGTTCACGTGACATATTATAGGTATATAGGTGTTCTTTCCTGAGTTTCACTCAGGATTTTCATAAATTATAAATTACCTTATTATACTGTCTGTACGAATGAGAGATTCAGGAGACTTCATGTTCTCAATACTTGGAGCAGGTTAATTAAACTTCTTTTATGTAAGAAGCATGTGATGCAAATGCTACAAAGACCCTGGTCTTTTACTTTCCTTCCATTTTCACATTAGTACTGATATACCCCATGTTAACTTCTACAGATTAAGGCTTTTTTCATCTACTCTGAATGTTGGCCTAGTGCTCGCTATAGAAATGGATTTCTGGAGTGTATGAGCAGTTTTATATGTCATAGACCATTTATGAATTTTGTCTGCAACTTGAAAATTTTAAAACAAACAACTGACAAAATTTCTTCACTTTGACTCCTACAAGGAGAACTGTATATACAAGAATGTTTTTCATACTATTATGTTTTAAGGATTTGGTGTGCTGTTGTTAGACTGAAGACTTATATTTTTTAACTTCCATTAAAAGAAAAAAAAAAAATTCAGATTTCATTGATGTAATTCCTTTCTTGTAAAAGTACACTTGTTAGTAGAAAAAAGAGATTATAGCCTTACTGATATATTGAGGAAATTTAAATAGGAGGTTTTAATGTGCAGTCAATTCTTAATAACAGAAGTGACTTAATTGTGGTAAGTTAGGTGTAAATGCTTGTTTGAGAAAAATCCTTTAAATGCTCATTGACAGCAAAGAAAATTCAAGCCACTATAAAGACAAACTGGCTTGCAGTGTTTCAGTTTGATTTTGCTAGCAATGAAATGTAAATTGTGTTATGGTGCAGAAAACTATGCCAAGTCATGGGTTTTATTTCACATCATTAGTATGATGAGCATGTTGTGTTTATGTGAACAAAACTCTGATGAACACTAATCTGAATGGCTACTTAGTCATTTCAATCAGTTGGTAATTATTGTTTGGCAACAAAAATACCAGTTTCGTCCAATAAAACCGGTAGCCTTATATAATTATTTCCTAATTCTTTCCTTCTAGAGTCTTGTCTCAGTGTCATGTGTTAGTATGATTATTCGGCTTTTACTTTTCTGGTTTTCATGTCCCAGTGGCTTGGCCTCAGGCTGTGAGCAAGTGTATATGGGAATCACCCTTTGCAGGCAGCAGGATGTATGTACATGCTTGGGGTAAAAACCCCATTTCAGAAAGCATAGAATGAAGAGTTTGTTTTTTTAAAAAAAAAAAATTAAAAAGTTAATTAAAGAATTTAGAGAAACTGCTGCTAAACATCTTACTTCTGTAAATGCCAGTCTTTTAGGAGGGAAGAGTCTTTAAGTGGACTTTGTACCTTGGAGGGTCGTTCCAACTTTTAGGGTATTTTATTATTCCATGAAGTGTGTGAAAAATATGTATTTTGAAATATCATATTGGTACCATGTTTGTATTTTGGGTGGAGTTCTTTTTTTGTGTGCCTGGGTTTTTTGGTTTTGTTTCTTTTTTTTTTTTTCCCCTGAGAGCACGGCAGTGTTTTATTTTTCGCCCTAAATGCCCGTTTCATTTGGAAGATTGGCAGACCCCTCCACAGCCCCAGTTAAACTCACTTGGGAAGAGACACCAGCAGCATCAGGGCCTGTGCTTGCACTGGGGCACTTGGGTGGAAGGTTTATTTCTGCTGCCATCACTGACCCCAAGTGAATTTTTCCTCTTGGGGCAGCTGGGGCCAGGCAAGGCCAGGGGTTTGGCCTCAGTACCAGTGAGCACATGGGGATGGCAGCTGCTCAGGGCTGTTTCACATCCCTTAATAAACAGAGGGGGAAAAAATTAATTTCTCCTGGAGTCTCATCACTTCCCATCTTTTGACATCTTTCCTGATTGGGGAGAGAGAGTAAGAGAAGTGAAAAACACTCATGCTGGTCTCCTCTGGCTTGAAAGGTGAGTTTTTCTTCTTTCCCTAGAGGTGTTGGGATTATGGAGAAGCTTTGGAACTCTTTAATTTTCCACATTTGAACATCCGGTTTGCTTAAGGAGGAGTGGATGATATTTTCAGCAAGACAAGTGTGAGTGGAGGCCCCAGTGAATCATTGTTTTTCTGCACCTCTCTAGACTCAATGTGTTATTTCCCCCATCTACTTCCCCCACCTTAGCATTTGAAACTTGCAGAATGCAAACTAAAGGCTATTGCTCTGTTAGGAGAAGGTCCAAAACAGTTTCCTGGGACATGGTGCTGCCTTTCTGCCAGCTTACTGGCCACGTACTTCCGCTGTGTTTTAGAAAGGTCATGCACCTTCTCCCAAAGATGGAACTGCCTTTGGAGTGGTTTGCATGAGGTGGGCTGTACAGAACCTCTGCAGTAAACAGAGGATAAATTTGTGGCAAAGTGCAAATACTGAAATGAGGTTTTTGTACTCTACTCACCAAGTGCAAAACAGGCAGCTAATTTTTTTCCTCCCACTCTTATGGGGGATTTTTTCCTCAGATGATTGATTATGATTTGGTATTGCATGCTGGTAAAACTCAATTTTTGTATGCCTAAGTTTCAGTTTGATCTATTTTCTTGTATCTAGAAATATATTTAAATGGTTTTAAAATGAGAAATGTACCAGCTAGAATTGTTTTGGTGCAAAGATTTCCATTTAGTTAACAGAGAGAAGGAGAGAGAATTTTTAAAATAGAGTGTCTCTCAATTGCTTGCAAAGGGAACAGAAAACACATATTTTAAATATTTTGACATAAGAGGTCAGAAGGGAAGTGTTTCATTTTATTGTTTCAATGTTTCATATTTGTCTTCTATCTATACAGTCTGCCTGTTTTGTAACTTCTGTAAAAGTAGTAGTTCTTGCAAGTAGCCCCTATGACATTCATTTGTAATACCACACAAATGCTGTGACTTTGCCAGCTGTGCCTCTTCTTAGTGTAGAAGGCCCCAAACTATTCTTGATACTTGTTCTGAAGATAAATTAGTGGCTTCTAAATAATGCAGTGAACCCTAATTCTCTTTGATTAGTAGCGAGTTAGATGATAGCGACCCATTGAAATTGGTCATCAGCATAAATAATGAGTGAATGAACTGATAAAATGCAAAGTCACTGGCCATCATAAATCAAATGAAATCCACTTTCTCTGGAAGTCACTGAAATTAGAAGTCCGTGCTCCTATTAATTATTTTGCCTTCTGAAGACGACAGTGTTATAAATCAGCCTTGAAAGGCACTTCACTTAGGAAGCTGAAAGAGTAAGACTGCCTGCAAATTGTTTTGTATACGCACCTAATTGTTTCTTAAGTAACCCACCTTTTGTAGTATGACTGCTGAAAAGCAGAGAGTGTGCCCAAAAGTGTAGATTAATGAAAGCAGCAGATATTTCTGTAAGAAAATTATTTGGTCAAAATAATAGCTGTGCCTTATGCATTGGTCAGTCGGAAGATGAACCTACTGTTTGTGTTAGGCGGGATTCCTCCAGTCAATTTGAACTTGAGGGGTTTCTTATTTATTAGCTGGATATAATGGCATGGCCATAAGAAAATTGTCAATGAAAAAATCTGGACGAGAAAAAAAATGGGCACGCAGACAAGTTTAGTTTAAAATTGTGTTGTGCATTTATCTAAACAACATATTGCAAGAATTTGGAATGACATGTAAACGCTTCCTGCAGAAAGTGTATACATTTTTCTGTAGTAGTTTATATCTGTCTATGCATTTTTGTATATTTAAGTATGAAGACATCTATAGGGCTGTAAAAAACCCGCTATGCTCTCTGTGAAGTTAATGAACACTCCTTGCATAGTATCTTAATTTTTCTTTGTTGTGCTTGGAACCTCCTTGTGCATATTGTTTGATTATGCCCAAATGTGTCTTTGTTCATATCACCAGTAATTTAATGAAATAGAAGTAGATGTGCTTTGAATCAGAGAGAAGATGAATGGTCACAGGACATTCCTTGGAAAATGCAGAACAATGGCATTTCTGTTGTGGGTGTTAGAATATAGTTCCAGCTTTTCATGTCTTCTGTGATCTAAACTGATTATAGATGTTGAGATTATACGGGAAACGCAGTATCGTATGTAGGTGAGAAAGACTGAAAAGAAATGGTTAAAAAAAGGATGGAAGTGTATACAACAGAGAAAAACAGGCAGAAGTGTGTGTACAGGTTTAAAAAATTATATATAAATAATATATATAAAAGGTTAGACTCAGTACCAGGCTTTTACTTCATGTATGCTTATCTGATTTTATGTCAATACTTGATCTGTGCACTAGACAACCAATTATGGAGAGAGCAAGACATATAAATATGTATTGTGTGGGACTTCTACCTTTCTGTGCAAAAAATATGACTTCAGGTTATCTTCTATTTCAAGGTATTATGAAACATATACTATGATTACTTATGCTTCTGTAACTCTTAAATATATGGACTTTTTTCTGAGGGAAAACTGGACAGGAACCTGACTCAAATATTTTCCCAGTTTGCCACAACTGCTTTGGAACTTGGGGAATATGAAAATAATTTTAATTGCGGTGTTCTCTCCTGCACTTCTTTCTTCTGACTTTATTTCTTTATACATAAAGTGTACATTTATACACTTGATTTATATATACATTTATGCAAAAGTATATATGTATGTATATATATATGTATACATATATATACATACATATATACTTTTTACATATTTATACATATTTATAAATACACCTATATAGTGTACGGTGAGTTTTTTTCTTTTTAAAAACCAATGACAATTTCAATGGTTATTTTGCAGTTCAGTGTGGTGGATCTTCCATTCATAAATAGGTCTGGGAACTAGATAGGTTCTTGTATGTTTTTTAGCTATTTTGGAAAAGCACCAAAATGTAGAGCAATGAAACTGGAATTTGCACTTTTGAACAAGCTAATATCCTTATTCCTGAAAATTAAACATTCTCATATTATATTCACACATTATTTCTCTTTTTATAGGCAGTATTGCACGCTTTTGGTTAGTCAGTGCAACTTAATATGCTAAAATATTGCTCATTCCAGGAATTTGTTGAATTTTGAAACTCTGTCTAAATGAGTTTAGAATTTCTATTCCTATTGGATAATAGATGTGATTGTCTCGGGAATTTGAAAATTTTTATTTAATTTAAGGTCTAAAGATCTATATAGGCTTGTTTGTGATATGGTAGGGCTTTGATGCCTTTTAACTTGTGCACTTTTTACACTTCAATACTGATCAACTGAAAACCTCTGTGTGCCCTCTCTGTTCATAAGTGCCCATTTTACAGCATCCCCACCCCTAAAACTGACAGAGATTCAAGTGTGCAGTATTAGAAACAACAGTACCATTAAACTATTGGTACAAATAAAGTAATATTTTAAGTTATGACCCATGTGAGTTGTGGAGGAGCTAAAGGGAATAAATCCCTATCTATGAGTTAACATTGCGAAGAACAATCTGCATGCAGTCACCATTTTTTTTAAAGGACCTTTGTCTCCTCATACAAACTACGAAGTTTTCACTGTTCTCAACTAAAACAAAATAAACTGGGTGAAGTAAAGAGAAATAAAGTTATTAGTATAGTAAAAATGTCTTTGATCTACTGACACAAAGTAGTGTTTTTGAGTGCTTATTGTATGCAGTGTTTGCTTAAGTACATTACACATTGTAAATGAAAGAATGCTTTTAGAATCTGGATCAGTCAAAATTCAGGTAATTTATGAATTTGTCTACGAAATGTGCTAGTCAGGAAGGCTGTCTTTGAAATGTGAGCTTTCAGTTCTATTGTCCAATATGTTTCTATTGTGATTATTTATAATCCAGTGATGGCAAAAGACTGCTAGAGTAAAAGAAAGTTCTTTGTTGAGAAAACGCAAACAACTGTACATGAGCAATTACTGTGGTAATTGAATTACTTATTTTAAAAATAAACCGAAGTTGCATTAGATTTGCTTGGATAAAGGTGTTTGATTCATATGTCAGTACTAATTAGCAATGGGTGAGTGTAGGGAGCAGTCTAGTAACTGGTTGCAAATGTCAGTGTCAAACATCATTGTCAATATCTCTTTCACATCTTTCCTGAAGTGGTCTAGTGTCAGGATTTCTTATTTTTGACTATCTGTGTCATCATATTTGAGTGCAAAGATTTCCCTTTAGTTAAAAGTACTTTAGAGGAATTGGTGTTCGTATTTTACAGACTTGTACACAGCAATCATAAGAAGCAATGTTCTATTTTTACTGAAAAAACCTATTAGCTGCCATTCTGCTTCAGGAGGTACCTCATTTTAATTGCATTGATCCACTTAGCAAGTCCTATATGTCCTATATGCTATTTGATATAGGGTGCCATTGAACAGTCTCTGACTTTCTTCTGTCTTATTAGGAAAGAGAAAATCCTTAGAAAGTTGCTGTCTTATGCTTTGATACAAGATGATGATTTTGATTCTCTTGCTAACTTCAAGAACAGTTACTTAACCTGTGTAGTGATTTTTGTTGCAAGGCAAATTTGATAAATGTTTAAGTAGTTCTGTTGTGGTCTCTGTGAGAGAAAGGCAGTATGAAGACAAGTCTAGAAGGTGGCAAGACATACACAACTCTTCAGGTCAAAAACAGTTAGTGGTGACTGAGAGAGGAAAATACATTTTTTTTCCTCACTATAGGAGTAAGTTTAAGCAAGTAAGTGATTTCCTGGCAATGGAAGTAAGGTTCACTTGTAAGGCTTCCCCACAAGGCACTGACAAATAAGTAAAGTGGAATCTGCTTGAAAGTGTTTAGAAGTTGTATTGAAAAGATATTCTCCAAGTCTGGACATTGTGAAAGTATCTGATAATAGTTTTACTAACTAGTCTGAGACACAAATGTCTGACAGTGCAATCTTCTTTACATTGCACTAGTAAGTGACACTGAACCACAGAATACTTGAGAAGGAACTCAAGCTGTAGTAGAGGCGTCATCAGGGTATGATGCAAAGGGCAGGCAGTTGTTTAACTTGGGGTTTAATTCTGTCAGTAACAATTAATGGCTAATGTAGATTAAATGTCTACTTAGACACTTGAAAAAGTCACCATAATATGGAATCGCGGTCTTCTCTACTCAGCTGTTTGAGATAGCTGGTTGTAAGGAGCACATTTTGTTTATTGCCTGGGATGATGTATCTGAATGCTTGAAAGTCAACAGCCATTGGCTACAGTATCATGGTGTGTATTTGATTGCATAACTCTTCTAGTAACAAGAGCGTTACAGCTCTATAAATAGTACATAACTCCGATGAACAATAGAAGTGACCGTTTTGAGAGGGTTTCGGAAGCCACATGAAAGGCTTTTGCTCCCATGCTGATTTCTCTCTGTGGTGCTGGCAATCCAAGGGGCACGTTGACATGTCCCAGCCGTTCTAATGCCATCCTGTGCCTTTCAGCGACATTACTGACACATGTTTCCACCAATGCCATGGATGTCGCCTGGTGGAACAACATGGTGACAGAATGCAAAACATTGGGCAGAAGTCCAGTTCAGAGACACGGAACAGGTTTTGATTAGTATATACTGCAATATCTTGTAAGTCTTGTTATATCTTCTGGGCTCTCAGTGGTTTATGTCATTAAAATACTAACAAGGTTGTAAGGATCTCAAAAGTTATTGAAATTAAATCAGTAATAAGATTAAAATAAAGCTGGCTTTTGTTGGGTCTGCACAATGTTTTGTTTGTTATTTTAGCTGTTGTGAATGGATGTTTTCAAAATAGCATATAAAATAGATTTAGTATTGCAACAACTATATAACTTGTAATTAAATACCAGATGTAAATTCTGATAATATTAAGACAATGTGTGCTGTCATAAATTGATTTTCAAAACATCTGGCTTCATAGAAATTTTTGAATTTATACAAAATTCTCCACTTGCTCTTGTAGATATTCTTTCAAACAGTATTTCTCAATTGTCCATTCAAGGGGCTGAAGACAATTTCATTTTACTTCATATTCTAATTAGTTATGTAATTTGATTTGCTATTTTTATGGGGAAAAATTGTTGTCTGTTCTCTACAATTGTAAAAAAAAATAAAATAAAAATAACATCAAATTTTGAATAATGAAGTGAATAAGGAGTTAAGTTTCTTATAATATTTCTTATTTGATCCTTGATTTAAAAAAAAAAACAAAGAACAAAATAAATAAAAGCCTGCATGTAAATATATTTTTATGTATGCTAAGCGTAAAGATAGCTCTGTCCTACCATATTGATTTATTAGATTCTCTGACATTTTAGTTGTGGTCGTTATGTTATATTTATGAGATGAATGTTGGATTCGCTCATTATGTTATCCTCATTTATTTTACATACTTTTATGGCTGGTTGTGCTCAGCTTTACATTTAAAGCTTTATTGCAGCTGTTAGTGTTGGGGGGAGGGGGAGGCAAGTACTTATTGATCAGAATTTACATGTTTACTGTTGTAATAATGATTTATGTAATCTTTTTCTACATATAATATCTTTTTCTGAAATAAAATAGTATAGTTTAGAAGGCCTCTTCAACTGAAAGAGGGTTTTGCTTACAAAGTTAGGGACTGGACTTGTCTAAGGTAAAATAGTGAATGCTTCACAATACTGATGTTGAATTTTTCCCTTATGTAAAATGATACAAGTGATCTTTATAATTTAACATTTTATTTATGTTTTCTTTGCACTCAAGAGGAAGCAATGCTAATGTTAGAAATTATTATTTCTCAGAGTCCCTCCTTTATTTAAGGATCATCTGACCACATCAAACCTTGCTTGATTTAGTTTTATGACCCAACGTAGTCATCCCGAGTGTCCCTTTTGCAGCAAGGGAGACAGAAACCCAGAGACTTGACAAACACGGCGGCAACTGGGCTACCCTTTGTGAGAAACCTTAAACTCATGCAAGCTAGAAGGGTACTGAACATTTACCTGCTCTTCTGAGAGGTTCTGAAATGTGCTGGGAAAGCCCCTCCCTGCCCCACAGTGGTACCATCCTTCTGAAAACCTGTGTTTGAGTAGCTGGGGTAGAGAGAAAAAGTGCCATGGTAGTGGTGGGAATGGCAGCACTTCTGAGAACTTCTGTCAGGGGTTCACTAATGAAATGCATCCAATTCTGCACCTCCTGTTGGGATGTGGCCCACAGTTTATAAATGCCTGCTTTTGGAAATGGAAAGGCTTTATGTGAATGTTAGGGAGCTATTTTTATGTAAAGCAGACTGCTGCTCTTGTACTTTGACTCTGTATTTGATAGTGTAGTTAAAATTTGGCAGCGATCTTAAGAAATAATTTCTTATATAATCTATACCTTCCTTTTGATTTTCTAGGAATAATTTATTTGGAATTTCTGCATGCTATATAAATTCATCATTGTTTTTACAGACTCTGAATGTCGTGAGCAAATGATTTCTAATCAAGATCTCTAGGTTACTGCTCATAATTAAGCTTAGTATTGTGCGTAATTCACTATACCACATTTTCTAGTGACAGCCACGTAAATTAGATATCATCACAAGGGTTCTGAAGATTTATGTTATTATAAGGATACACTGCAGCCTTTTCCCATAAACTAAAGTGTGTTTTCCTGGCATGTAGAAATTCTGTAAAAACCCTGTGTTCTGTCATCCAACTTTTGAGTTGATGTATATCTGTTGTGTAGTCTGCAGACAAGTTTTACAGCTTTTCTGTACTCAGTGGTGCTTCTCCCACCAAATATACTTTGGATAATATTGAGTAGATAGTACAGTTTGGTGGGATTTATATCTTCTAAAGTAAAGCATAAATTACTTTGATTAATAGATCTTAATATCATTCTTCTGTAAAACTGTATGCACAAGTACAGGAGGTACTCTGATGGTAAGTATTTTATTCTGGAATATTATTCATCTCCAAACAGTCCTCTGCATCTTCTGGCATTTGATTTTCATTGGTATGATTTCTGACTCTTTTTTTTTTTTAATATGCATACTTCTGAAATACAAATTAGTTTTTTTCTAATGAATCATTATCATGTGCTATCATCAAAGGTTATTCACTGAAAACTTGAGAAAAAGGCAATCAAAACTAATTTTAATTGTTAATGGAAATGTATTTTTGGTCTTAAACAGCTTCCTTCAGCAATAATTATAGTTATGCCTCTTGGGTGTTTTTGGACTTCTGAATTTACATCCAGCAGTTCTTTTTCATTTAGTAGGTAATCTTTTACAGAACACTGCAAATTTATACTCCTACCTAACATTAGAAAAGTCAGGGGAGTGTATTCATCTACCCATCCTTTTAAAATATAGATGTTTTTTCTGTATTGCGAAGAGATGTCTATGTCTATACTGTACATGAGCTCAAGCTTTTATATCATTGTGTGGTTGAGTTCTGAGTGTCACTTCTAAATTTGAAAAACATTATTTCAATCAATTCATATAATTTACAAGAATTAACACCAAGATAATTACGTATCCTTGTGGAAAGAGATTCCTATTATTCAGCCACTAAGAATTTTTGTATACAAGCAGAGGTATAGAGATTGTGTTAATTTGGGGGTTTAGAAGTTATTACAAGGTAGAGGTCATAGTAATAAATAAAAGGCTGAATTAGTTGAGCAATATTTCACTACTGAAGCAGTTATTAAAAGATGAGGCTTTTTTCATCCTGCAGTATTTTCATATACAGCTGTTAATCACGTTTCTGTAAACCACTGAGGTATAAATCCTCCCCTCCTACTGAAATAACATTCCTTTTGAAAAGGGATTGTTGTGTGCCTTTTTCATCCAAATTCCAGCAAAACCTTCCCCTTGTGTTAAAGGTCTTACAATTAAAGTTCTGGTCCTCTAATTAACAATGGAAATCCAAAACATAGCTCTAATTTGGGTGTCTGATTTTTTTATTTTTTTTGCCATAAGTATGCAGTTTCCCAGAGTTTAAGAAATGGTTAAAATTAATCCTGTGTGCAGTTACTGAGAGAAGAAGCAGGCAACAAATGTCAATAAATCTAGATCTGTTTGAAGCAGACGTCACTAAATCTTAGTCTTGACTGCTCTCTGGTAGTGTCAAGAGCTGCTCTGTAAGATGAATTTGAGGGGAGGATGAAAAAGGTACCATATTAAACCACTGCACTGATAAGTTTAGTTAAGAGGCAGAAGATGTGTCCTTGCAGTGACATTCAGTGGCTGATATTTGTTTCCCTTTAAATAATATGCTGTACATCTATGAGAATGATGGCTTGGTGTTTGTGACATTGCATCTTCACCAAGGTTACTGGCTCCAGGACAGGCAGTCTCTCCTCTCTTTCGCTCTCACACCCTGTCAATAAATATCCACTTGTCTGAGGAAGTGAGATACAGATTTTACAGCTGACACCAGAGCATCTTCATTTCCAGAAGCAATGAGTTTCAACACATGTGAACGTGAAGTAGGGGAGAAAAAAAATTAAAGGAATATATCTTTCAAGTCTTTGTCATAAGAAAGCAGTTACCTCTTCCAGACAACAAACCCCAAGGTTCGGCAGTAGTATAACGTTTTAAGTCTTCCAGTGAAACAAAGAAATTTCTATTGTAACATATTGATTTAAATTAAAGCTTTGTTTAAAGCCATATAAATATATTACTTTTTCCATATTATATATTAATGTCTCTATGTATATTTATAGTTCCACTTTAAAGCAGCGAAGTAATTTAAGAACAATATCATACATACATTGTGTTTTTCTGCTCTATTAATTCAGGGTGTTTGTAATCTGGTATTGGATAAACCCCTTCACTGTTCGGTTCTACCCAAACATGCAACTTCTACAGCTCTTAGGTGAAAGGGAGGGAGGTGATACTCCATAGACACAAATATATGGATGTGTAATAAACCACGAATATCTAACACTGGGAGTTTTTACTAGAAGTACAGATTTTGAGTATGAAGTTATGTAAAAAAGTAAACAAATCTTAGTCAACTGAAAAATATCTTGCATTTTCTAATTTGTAGCCTATACTTTCGCTGAAGAGAAAAGCAAATAATTCAATGGAAATAATTCAATCTGTGGTTTCTTTCGTCTCCAGTTGTAATTTATGTGAGCTTAATGTCTGTGAGTAGAAAGACTCTCTTGCCCATTCTTCTCTTTTCTTGTTTTAAAACTGTGTTAAATGTAATGAACAAATCTGATTTATCATTAGCTGGTACTAAACTGCTAATATGTCCTCTCTCGCTCTCCCTCCCCTTCTCACAACTTCTTCCACTCCCCAGCCTCTCCTCATCCTCCAGCTGAGCTCTGATTGTAGCCCAAGTGCTGATTTTTTGCCATGAATGGTACCTCACGAGGTAGAATTGAGTTCTTGATAACATTTTTCAACTGCTTAGTGGCCTATTTGCATCCATACAGCAGGTACCACCCATCAGTTCTCCCGTGAGGGAATATTTAGCCCTTAAAAGAGCAGAGATGTGACCATATTTACAGTACTTTTCAGTGCAGGAGCAGCCTTTTCTGGCAGACTTTTATGGTGCTTTTTATAGGGGCTCTGAAGATTCTTTTGTTAGACAGGTGTGCTCCTATGAGCAGGACTAAAGCAAGCTGTCCTGAATATCATTTTCTGAACCCTTCTTAGGATTTCCTGCTCTGCATCAGCTTCAGTGTATGTGGAAATACTTACATCATATGCTGTTGGCTGGCTCAAGGCTCTTAATCTCCTCAAAGAAGCCTCTGAAATGTTCAGGCTGGAAACACAGATACTGAAAAAATGTAGATCAATTAAGAGCTGGTGTTTTCAGTTGAGAATCAAATTCTGGGATCTTTCTACAAAGGCAGTAAGTGCTGTGCAGGATAGTGTACTATGGCAGGAATATCTCTGAGATTTAAGATATAATTTTTCCCTGTAATAGGTAACTGTGTCTCAGGTTGAAATACAAATATGTGGTAAAGGTTTCTTTAAGTATCTTGAATGCCCAGATTACGATTGCAAATGTGGTGTGTTACAAAAAATGTGTCTGTGCCCTCAGAAATTTCTTGTTACATTATTGTCTCTGCATGTCTTACACAAATTTTTCATATAAATATGAGGAATTGTATTGATTCAGAACACTCTAGGAATATCTTGGTAATATGCTTTCTGGTAGAAATTGTCTACCAAGTGCGCAATTCTAAAGCAAAAGATTTTAAATCTTTTATAAAATGGCTTTGGTAGTTCTGCTATTTTGAATCACAAATATATGATAAAGAAGCCTGGGTTATCTGTTCAGTTGCAAGAAAACCTGGAAAGCATTACTTTTCTTCTATGTTTTCAGAGACTGTGAGTTGTATCTTTTGAGTCCCAGTTTCTTGATGAGAAGCTGTCAAGGACGGTGAATTCCTTTCTTCCTTTTGCCTCTCTTCAGAAGGAGAGCTGAAGGTTGGTTGCAGTCTTTTGTATGAGGCTTTGGAGATTTGGTGTGGGATTGGTAGGTGTCAGTACAATTATGTAAGTTACAGCTCTAATACTATGTTGGTGTATACAAAATGCTGGTTTTTTTCTGTGTGGGTATGTGTATGGGTTAGTTCCATTCCCATATATTATGTTGGATGGTAAAAAGATTAAAGGGGAATGAATCTCATCATCAGCTGCCAATTCATGCTTGATCTGTTGTTCTGGAATCTGACCTGAAATGGTGTAATTGTGTGCTTCTTCAATACTTGTATCCGTACAAAAGGACAGTAGGACTTGCTGTCCTAGAACTGTGCTTAGGAACTTTCACTCTTGGGTGCTCAAATGTTGCATGAAAGAGATATAAACTGAAGCATCAGAATTAATCATATTGAATAATATGGATGTATAAAATTGCTTTCACAATATTTAGCATAGCAAACGAAGTTCATTCAGTTGTTACAAAACTTGCTGCATGTTCAGCCAAGTTAGCTGTATTATAAAATTAAGAGCTGTATTTGGGGTATCAATCAATTTCTTTCAATTTTATTGTACTACTTTTTACTTTGTGATATTGTAGTTAGCAATTATGTACAAAAATTGTAATAAAAACTTTTTATCATATCTACTGAAACCCCTCTGTGAGTTAAGTTTTAAGAAATATATGTTCTTTCTATACATTTTAGAGTAGTGAGATTCTGGCAATTCATGTGAAATAATTTGCCTGAAAACAAGCCCTATAAAGAGCAATGGAGTGCTCTTGCTAAAGGGTGGAGGGTTGAGGTTTTAATGCTTTTTAGTTAAAAAAAACAAAATAAAAGCAAAAATGGAAACCCACAACTTCTTAAAGGGTATCAAAGAAACTCATGCATGCATGGAATAACAACAGAACGGAAAGGAATATCAACCAATACAACTTTTATAAAATGCTTTGGACGTGTATTGAGGAAGAGTAATATTATTTTCAGAAATATTTTCACAGAGCTAATACACATTTGCTTATTTTTATTACTGACTCTAGACTAGTAATTAATATTTCTGGAGGCTACTAAACAGGTTCTGGTGAAAGCAGTTGTTCACTTTCAAGAATTCCCTTACAGGTGTGTTCAAGTTCATAGCAAATGTTTCCCATTAATTTACTGATGAATATTTCCTTTCCATAGACAAAAGGAAAGGGGAGGGAGGTCTATTGAATTGCGAGTTTTTCACTTTGACAAATGATGACTTTCACAATGGTTCACAGGGAGTTCTGTTCAGGTGCCTCCTGCAATAAGTTGTAGTGCTTCCTTCCCTGTGCACCACTTGGAGCATTCATCCCTGCTCTATTTGAGGCCGTTGATTACTTGTCTCTTTTATGGGTGCAAACTTAAATACACAATTTGAAAAAGAAATATGACAGGTAATAGTTGCTGTATTTTTTGAAACAGATAAAAAGTATTCCCTGAGTCTTGAACCTGTGCTCTCATTATTGAAGTTTTTTAAAAATGTGAATATCGAGAGATACAGCAATGCCATAGTAACAGAATATACCTTATGTTTGCACTATAACTGAATTATTATTGCTAATTATAGTAAGTATTTTTAGTCATTGATATATGCAGCCACTAAAGCACTGCATTTATCAGCTGAGTGTTTTTTCTCCTTGGCTTTGATGTTGCCAGTGTATATTTAATCTCAATTTATTTCTACTAGTCATTGTTATATAAAACCTAATGCATGGAAACACAATATTTATCCCAGCAGCTGTTAAAAATCTGTGGATATGGATTAATGTCAGCTTTTAAATGTGTAGTGCTTTAGTTAATTCCATCCAAGGACAGATGATATCATCCACTAGGAAGGAATATATTAAAAGCTGTCAGCCAGAAGGTAGTAAAAGTAGGTGATATGTTATGAGGAGGACTAAAAGGTCATTCAAAGAAGAGATATTGCTAATAAGTCAATTAAAATTTTCAAGCTGACATTTTACAAATTTCTGTGTAAGCCCTAAAACGTTTCCAAAGCTAGCAAAATTCACATCTGAGATTTGAAAAACAGGGGTCATGCAGAACCTGCAGTTTCTTCATGGAATGAACAAATAGGAAACTTGCTGCTTTAGGTTAAGGCCTCAAGGATATAATGTTCAGAGGGCCAGTTGTTTGGCCAGGTTAGTGTTGTCTGGGCTGTGTTTTTAAGTATAATATGTTAGTATTGCTTATGTGTGTATAAACAAATTTATTTCAATAGATGCTTTCTCCGATGTCTTGCTGTCCTTTCCAAGGCTCACCTCGATTATATGGAAATAGCTATTTCTATATGGCTAGATAGGGATTGTGTGTGGATATATTTCTTTAGATTGCACTTAAAGGTGAGAGCAAATTCTTTTAAATTTACTGTCCAACAAGTGGGCAGTCATTGTGTAAGACACATTGTAGCAATTTATTGAGGATGTGCTTTGATACTATCTCTGTCAGGTTTCAAGGCTCAAGATGAAGTGCTGGTTGAGGTGGGCATGCAATCAATGTCAAGGAACTAAACCCTCACTTCCAAATTGTGTTCTTCCCTTGTTCTAAATCTAATAAACTTTAGGTAAAACACAAAAAACTGCGCCTTAGTCCTGTTAAAGGTGTTAGTACATTAGACTGCCTTAGTGGAAGAGAAAAATACTTGAGTACCTTTCAGCACCAGGCTCAAAATTAAGAACATCCAGCATCAGGCCTGTGTCTGATTTGTGTACAGAAATAAAGAAAGGGAAATATATTTGATGCAATTTCTCCTATTTTGCATTATCTAAATCCTAAAGATTATATTTTTTCTCAGTCTTCTGGAACACATTTTGTACAGTAAATACCAAATGGACATTTAGATTTAATATTGATTAGGGCCCAGATTTAAAAAAAAAAGGCTTATAACTTGAAGTATATAGGATAAAATACATGTTTTTCATGCAGTTGAAATAGTTTCTGCACATTTATTGTTGCAGACTCAGTAATCGTGTGACTAAAGGGCACTGTATTTTTTTATTTTAAACTCCAAGACTTACCTCTTTTCAGCTGAAATGTTGTTCTGGCTGCTTTTGACAAGTTTGGGTTTTTTTATTTTTCCTGCTCAGGTTAGTTCAGGTCTCTGTGGGGTGCTATGACGGGGATTAATTTTGTGGTTTGGGATTTTTTTTTCTATTTATTAAACTTTTCACTGGTGATATTTAAGTATTGTCAACTATTCTTAGGATACGTTTTTCGAAGCTGAGGGCTTGGACTATCTGCATCATTTTTGGTAGCGTGGAGGTGCTTCTTATTGGTTACTTATCAGTCAACAGGTTATCAAATGAGCAAGTATTTCAGTGATAAACAATCAGACAGCTGCAGTCATATTCTACTCTCAAGTCTGAACTAGACATGGTTTTGGTTTGCACGCTTTGCCTGATAAGACCTTCTGTGACCTTCTTACAGAATGTCTGTTGTCTTCAGATATTCTCAGATTTTAGAATTTATTGAGCTTAGTATCAGAAGATTACCTGACTGTATATTTAAATTTGCAGATTAGTCTGTGTTTTAGAAAAGGTACCTGAATCAATTCCTTTCTAGATTTATAAAACAAATTATTTAGTTCAATATAACAATACTAAAAGGAAACTAATGAATTAGGGCTCCAGGAAATATGTAGAAAGTCCTGCTGCAAAGTCTTGAAAAACCATGAACATTACTTGCACATAATTACGGAAGTAAAAGGGGAAAAAAAGCCCACCCCAATTCCCCAGGTTTTGTTTAAGAGTTAGGTAATAATACACTTTCTCTGATACTTAGTATTATTTGAAAGATATGTTTATATTCATGTGATTCTGTGCATGCACACTCTACGTGCATATCTATAACACAAAAATATTATATCATCTCTGTATCCACTAATCTAATATGATTAGGTTGGCCCTGCTTGTTTCACTTGACAGGCAGGCAGTGACATCAATCAAAATTTCTGCCATTCATGTTGCTTTTCACAGTGCCAGTGAGAGTCCTGACAGTTTTCTTTAAAGTGGGAGAGCAATAACATTTGGATTTTGGTTTTGACTAGGTGGAGGGATATTCTTCTATATGGATCATTTCCATATTTAAGCTGTGTTCATTTAAGCTTGTACTTAGATGCTATAATAGTGTACATTAAGAAATATGCAGGTGTTCTAACTAATCTCAAGAGTTTTATAATCTGAACCAAAAGGTGATTTGTTTCAAGATTGCAGAAGCAATTTTTGCATGTGATTAAAACATGGCATGTGGGGTTGTTTTGGGAGTGAGGGTTTTTAACAAATAACATTTTTCCTTCTATTTTCCAACTGTATTTCCTGTTAGTCCCTATTTCATGTTTACCCTGAAGTTATTGTAAAGTATTGAATTGGTTAAAGCAGTTATATCAGAAGTTAAATCATGGATGACATAGACGGCATCAAGATATTTAATAGATATATTCTGATGGATATTGATGCTTTGAGACTTTAACAAGCATTTTGGTTCAGTGGATTGATGAGCTAAGAATTGTTTTCTGCTGCTGATGCACTTGATGGAGAGTTACTTCTGTCTTAAATTCTAAACTCAGACTGGCTTTTCAGTTGGGCAATATTTTCTGTCCTCTTTGACTTAATTCAAAATGCTATTTAGAAAGGCATCTAATCTTTATTGGTGAGGGGTTTTTTGTCATTTCTTTGTATGTGTGATCTGCCCAGGGGACATATTTTTAGGGAGCAAGAAAAGCTTAAACAAAGTTTACTTCAGATACTTTGTTGCTGCAGCTTGCAAATGTATTGAATAAACACTGATAGCATAGCTCTGTTAACAAAAAAAAACCAAGTAGGCTGTTGAAGTAGCCATTCAGTAATGGATACAGTACTGTGACTGAAGTACCTATTTTTTAAGTGCCTGTTGTGCAGTACCAAATGCTAATGTAGGTGCCAAATGGGAATACCCTCTACCATGTATAAGACGAATGAGGCACTTCAGAGTGGAATCCAAAACAGCTGGCAAACTGAAAAGTGCATGATTGTAAAGCTAGTTCACGTTAGAACTAATCAAAATAAGGTGCTGCAGATAGGTGTATCCTAAATGAAACTGTCATTTAATTGAAATTTCTCCACCTGTGCTCTTTCTTTAGAAACCAACGCAACAATCAAGTAATGCTCATCCTATAAAAGACTGTAGTAAATGGTAGAAATACTACAAGTTTTTGCTCTCCCCATCCCCTCAGGTGAATGCTTTTTGCTTTTTCTCACTCCCTTTCTTTCACTGCTGTTTTGGCACAGCAAGCTGGGGATTTAGTCCCCACAGCCTCTCTTCCTCCTCAGGACAGTGTCAGGATAAGAAAAGAAGGAATGAACAGTGCACTGTAGTCTTAAGAGACCTCCACCAGCTTGTGCTCTGTCCAGAAAGGTAAATCATATAGTTTTGAATCATGTTGGTCATTTCCAGTCTAGTAATATTGGTGCAGCCTTGGCAACTCTCCTTAATTCTTTTTTCTACAGACTGTGTGGTAAAGAGTAGCTATAATATTTATCTGGTCCTTGGGAATAAGTCCTTTGTCCTGGAAGCACTTTTGGCTTCTGCTGAACAGGAGTGAAAATGTTGTTTCTCTAAGTAGTGTGCCCAGTCCACAGAAGTCTCATGTCTCTTTGAGCAGTATGAATTCACTGGATGGACTCTAATAGGTCATTCTCTGGATGTCATGACAGAAGGTTGATGGAGGTAAAATCAAATAAATTTGCAGATGGCTTAAGAAAATTTTGGACTCAAAAAAGAGGCAGTGTTTGAGAAGAGTGTGAAAAGAATTTGATTAAGTTTTGGGGGTAAGTTCTGAGAGAAATTACTTTACAAGAAATCATCAGGGAAATTATTCTCTAGGATGACCCTGCTTGAATACAGAGGTTGGACCAGATGATCCACTGTGGTCCCTTCCAACCTGATCCGTTCTGTGAGTCTGTGATCACTCTAACTCCATAATGGGGGAAGGATAGATAGGATAGGTGCAAAGTATGATTTTATTTCTGAAAATTTTAGTTGATATGGCTAAACTTGCGTATATTTCTTGTGTAGAATACTTTTTTTTTTTTAGTAAAGCATTAGGAGGTGCCACTAGAATGTTTAAATATTATTTTTGTTAAGGTGCTGTATGTGTACTGACATTTGCTCTGCTTTTTGCTTTGTGGTATTTGTTTTTAAAAGCTCCATATGATTCTATTTCCTGTCTAAACTGTGTAAGTTGAAGCCCCAACTGCAGATGTGAATTGGCATGGGAAAATTGCAAGATTCTCATCATGTATAGAGTGATTTTCCCAAATTTAAACATGGAATCAATAATATAATAGTACTTAATGGCCTGTGTTTCTGGCCTTCTGCATCAATCAGTAATTGTATTGCAAATAGTGTATCATTTCTGTAAATCAATGCACGTCTTAGTTATTGACATAGTGATGACATCTACATGTAACATAAAAAAAAAAATCTGTCTCAGCACAAACCAATTCAATCCCTTTTAACTCAAACAAAGTTTGGGATGGATTAAATGATGCAAACAATTTCCTGGGAATAATTCCTAAAAGTTGTCCTCAATATTGAACTTCTTAATGTGGTGTGCTACATTTTTACATGTTTTGATGTGTTAAATCAATCCAGTTTTTACAGTGATGGAAGACTTATTGTGTACAAGGGAGGTAAATTTCATAGCATTTAAGTGTACTTTAACTGTTGTACTGAATTGTCTGATTCATACATTGGTTACGTAATGGTCTTGAAAATCACTGAAAAGTTCCCGCTTTCACCACAAAACAAACAAACAAACATTGTTTTTATTACTTTTCTTCCTTTTTGCCTTTAATAGACCCATAAATAAGGCTGACTAGTCAGGACTCTACTGCTATGTGAAAGCTATTTTAAAATGTCTAACCGTCTGCTTAATGGCTGGTAATATGTTTCTAATGGTCACTCTTGATAAGATACTTTCAATTTGCTTCAGTAGTAGTAATCAAACAGCCAAGCACATTCTACAGTGATGTGGCTGAGATTTTCACCCCTTTCCTATCAGCAAAAGGGTTGTTACAGTCTTGCATAGTGAAAGAACAGCAACTTTGAAAGTTTTGTGTTTTAACAGCATATTTTAGGGATGACAAATATGGGTCAGAGTTGTGAGCTTATCAGATGTTACACAAATGGGTAATTTTCAGTGTTTATATGTCCAGGTGTTGTGGCTACTGTGGTTGTAACAGGTCAGTTTAATTAATGATTGTTCTTTTTTTCCCCTGGATTATATATACTGAATTGCTGTCATCTAGGGCCTTGAATTCTTTTGTGTGATCCTGGCAGCTGGTGACGGCTCTGCAAATTATGAGTTTCTTGGCTTAAAACAGATTAAATTGCAGACAAAACAAGCTATCAGCTGAGTAAATACTGCACCTCTGTTTGGCTTCAGTGAGAAGAAGGAGATTACCGTGAGTACTTAGTGTTCATAATTACTAGTAAGAGGCAAATAGTAGGCTCAGGCTGACTGGAGATTGTTCCATTATATCCAATTAACACCCACTTGATTATTGTTAATTACTTGTGTTGGATGACAGAGGAGTATAGATGTCATACTTCAAACATACAAATACCATCTGGGTCATCAGTATGCTAACACTGATAGTATTGTGCTCAGTCTCAGATGCTACGAGATATTTTCTTAGTATAGTTTTTAGACTTCACTGCTTTTATCACTTCTTAAAATTCTCCTTAGATATACTGCCTAAGTAAAGATTATTTTTCCCATAAAAAAACAAACAAAGAAGCTGTGTTTGTTCCTACTGAATGCTTAAGGATAAAAAATAAATATCTCAACAGCACAAGATTTGTGTTGATGATAATTGTTTTGAAAAAACCTTTAGTAAGGTAACCAGCTGAGGTTGAGGCTCAGAACATATTATGGCTACCGGTAGAATTCAATGTGTTTGTTATGCCAGTCAGAGTTACAGTTTCTAAATTTAATATGTTGGGGTACCCAGCTTTCTCAGACTTCCTCAAAACTGAAAAGTTGAAGTATAGTGATCTACATAAATATTATTGTCACTTTTCTTGGTTACTGGTAAAACATTGTGATTAATGACTGAAACTAATATCATAAAAAAGTGAGTTCCCCTAGTGCAATGAGTTAATGAAGACCTTTATCTTTTTACATTGTAATATATATTTAAACAGTAAAGGAACAGGCATTAGAAAGCCCATTGAAATAAGGAATTCCTAAGTATATTTAAAGATTTAAACAGGGAATTGAATATCTTGACTAGTCATTTGGAATCTATAATGTTAAAATAGTCTCCTTTTAAAGGGCATTCACAGCATTAAAAATCACCTTCCAAATACTGTAAATATATATATTTTATAATGAATAGATATCAGTGAAATGGAATATTGTCATAGGATAATAGGTTTTGGCTGATGAATGCTGAAGCAGAGCCAAAATGCTCAGTTTTAAAGTATGAGGCATTGATCCTGTGACAATCTTTTATTACAATTTACTTTTATTTCTCTTTGCCACCTGGCCTATATGGATACCATCATCTTGTCTGAATGGGACACTTAGAATTGTAGCATGTAGGAGACTGTACCCATCTAGAGTCTTCATGTTTTGTTGTGGTTCTACTTAGAGGATTGTGTAAGGAACAGCTGTCAGACTTGCTTCTTACGTTCCAAAATAATTTCTGCCACTCATGATGAAGAAATACATTATCAGTGTTGGATCTGTGAAGTGATCAAGAATGATTCAGCATGCTTATAATAAGCAGCATTTAAAGATGTGCTGTTCAGCTTTGTAATGTAGCAAAGAAATAGGACAGCATATGTCTGTAGTCGTTCTTAACAGTGCTTTAACTATCCTTTTGTGAGTATTACTTGGTTTTGTTTGTTGTAGCATTTTTTTGTATGTCAAGTGACAGTTATTCCTTCCTCTACTCTGATAGTTGGACACATCTCACTGGTAGGTTTTCCTTACTGAAACCTTTTGGACTCAAAAATTTTTAATGGCCCTTATTTTTCTGTTGTGGTGGTTATACATTTCCCAGCAGAGTGTGTTCCTGACCCTTAGTTATACTGGTTTCTAATTTGATTTACACACAACTAACTTGAATGCTCATTCCAACTTGTATGGAACAAAACTATCTTTATCTATATTCCTGCAATAAACAGACTGAATTTGCAAATAAGAAAGGTGATGTCAAAACCTCCTGCAATTCACTGTTTCTAATAGGAAAAAAAAAAAAAAAAAAGGAAGCATGATGAATTTTGTAGTTCCTCCTGTTGTTTTCAAGTGTTCTTTAAAGGACTGCTTAGGATGTTTTACTTGATTTAACTTAGACATAAGTAATTCTCAATTCAGAGCAATGGTTTAGAACTTGACTGAATGTCCTTTTTGTGAAGTAATTATCCTGATTTTCTTGTTAAATGTTATTTTATGCATTACATTTAATAGCCTCTTTTTCTTTGGTATGGTAGAATAATGAGGACACCTCCTAACACTTAGGAAGAGAGTATTTCCTCTGTTTGGTTTCTTCACAGTTTAGCATTCAGGCGTTAGAGCAAGATGTTTCTTTTTTTGCATATCTTCCCAACTGATATATTAGAACAAACTAGGTGCAAGCTTTTTAGCTTGGAGGTGTTTCTTGCTTCTGTGAACAGTGTTGTTGTATCTTTTTGGATGATGTTGTGTACATTGCTTGTATGGAGCTATTAGGTACTTCATGAATAACATTTTGGATGATGTGTACTTTGCCTGTATGGGGATTTTAGGTACTTCATGAAATAACCAAAGTCGCTTCTATGCAATATTAGGTTTGCAGCATTCCAAACCTGTGTCCATCTGGGATACTTTTCTGTTTGTTTGTAAGTGCTTGGTGTGCTCACTGCTTGTCTTTGAGCACATGCATGTATGAGGGTGATGGTTTCAGCTGGAGTACAGCTAATTTTCTTCAGGGTGGCTGGTATGAGGCTGTGTTTGGAATTTGTTGATCTTTGAATTTGTTGAATTTTGCTGAACACAGAGCTGATAATACAGAGGTGTTTCTGTTGTTGCTGAGCAGGGCTTGCACAGAGCCAAGGCCTTTCTGCTTTTCATACTGACACACTGGTGAGGAGACTGGGGGTACGTGGGAGGCTGGCAGGAGACACAGCTGGGACAGATGACCCAGACTGACCAAAGGGATATTCCAGACTATGTGACGTCGTGCTCTGTAGATAATGTGGTGGGAAGGAGGAAGAAGAGGGGGACATTTGGAGTGATGGTGTTTGTCTTCCCAAGTCACTGTTGCATGTGGTGGGGCCCTGGAGATGGCTGAACACCCGCCTGCCTGTGGGAATCAGGGAATTCATTCCTTGTGTTGGTTTGCTTGTGTGCACAGCTTCTGCTTTCCTTATTATACTACATCAGCATACATTGTAATAGTTATAATAGTGTGTATTTTACTAAACTGTCAGGTTTCTTAATACCCAGCAATCCTTATTGTTTGTTTCTGAGTCACAAACAAGGACAATGTGGCATGGACTGTACTTTGTGATAAATCTGTCAATGGATTCGCTTTGCATTATGTATTTCCTTCTTCAGTCTTCTATGACATAAATACAGTTTCAATGCTTCTTTCCTCTCTCCCTCAATTTTTTTTATGAGAAAAAAAATTAAAGACAAAGCAATGTTTGTTGCAAAGTTTGAGTTCTGTAATGGCTGTGTGTTGTAAATTCTCGAAATTAAAGTTTTGCATTAGAAAAGTTGAAATGTATTCATCCTGTAGCAAACTGGTATTACAGTAAATGTAAGGAAATTCTTATAATGATTAATACTGCATTGAGATTTAGAGAGGTTCATTGTGCCAGGAAGTTGAAAGAACTTTTAAGCAAAATGTGAAGTGGGATCCAAACTATATTTTATCTTTGCAGTGAATGTGTTTTATGCATGGAGTAGTAATTATTTTTTAATAGTAGCATACATGATTACATCAACTGCAGGGGAGACGCTGTAACAACAATCATAGTGACAAAGAACAGCCATGCAGTTGTGTCACTGCCGACATGACAGGGCATGATACCGACAGTGTGTTTCAATGACTGGACTTCAGCCTTGTATGTTGGAATCCTTCTGTAATTTAAAAAATATTTATTGAACCTTTTTTTCTTCCACCACACACTTCTGAGAAAGATTTTACTGCAGTGGACTCCAGAACTTAAATCTCTGTCCTTTGCCTGACTGCCACTTGAAGACATGGCAGACATTGCAAATCTAAGGGAAATAAGAGCCCTGCCCTTGTATTAAGTGTTTTCACAGAGGATTGAGAAGTACGAATTCCTAATGGAGAATATTACTGTTGAAACACACAAGCCTTAAATTCCACTCTAAGAAATCTGGAAAAGGTTGGTTTAATGTTCCCTCCAGACAGGTGGGTGAGGTATGGAATTTCTCTTGCCTCTTTCCTTTTGTTTATATGTTTTTGAGTGTAATCTTGGAAATTAGAAAAATAACAATTCTCTTTAAAAATTAAGTGTTCTTGTAGTGACTTCACTACTTTCTAAGCCTACTGAATCATTGTTTAGAAGCGTATTATGTATAAAATTACTTTAAAAATTTATAAGCCCTTCTCACTTTTATAGGTTTAATGCATGCTAATGGTGTTTTGGTATCACAAAATTATTTTTCAAGGCTAGCTGAAAATGTGATTTCTGACTAAAAAAAAGCCACATCATCTTGATTCTTTTTCACCCTTTCTCTTTCTCCATAGCATTTTAGATTAGTATGTTATAAAGTTTTGAAAATTTTGAATATTTCTGGCATTTACAGTTTTGCCACAGGGTCTTAATGTGAACGTTTGTTTTTACGGTCCCCAGAGAACCCAACTGGAATCTTTGTAAGATGATAGTGTGAGTTCCTTTGCATTTTTTAATACAGCTGTGGTGATGTAGGATTTATATTACTAATAAAGATCCCATAAATATCTATTCAAAACATCTGTGTGATTGTATACAGTGCCTGGCAAACAGGGTCGTTGATATGACATAGATGATGCATTATATGCAATTATTGTTGTAGGACAGTTAGCTGGCTGTATACACGTAGGACATTTTGTACGTTAAAGTCTGTTTCAGGTCCTTAACCTGACCAAGTTAAATAGAAATGTCCCTCCCCCTGCCACCTTACTCACTCATTTGTCAATACAAAAAATAGCTTTCAAAAGCTGAGGCATGCTGTTTGTATTCATATTGCAGTCCTTGGCTTGCCATGCTAAAGAGGCACGTGGCTTGCCATAGACCTGGACACATCCACACAGTGATCTGCACAAAAGCACGAGCTTCTTGAGCCTGGTTATGAGAGAGAATTGCCTACTTGTGTCATCTTACCTGCCGGGCTGAGGGGCCCTCCCAGGAGGCAAGGCTTGTGAGCTCAGGCTCTAACACTGTGGCCACTGATGTGGCCAAATGCTGAGGTAGCAAAGAAAGTTTATGATTGTCAGAACTGTGGGCCAAGTGGAAGCTTCTATCAGTCTGTAAATCCCTACTCAAACCTGTAGAGACAGAAGCTGAAAAAGCTCTCCTTACTACTTTGACTGTATATAAAGGTCAGGAAAACAGTGTATAACTGAATACTGTATAGAACATCCTGAACATGGCTCTAAAGCATCTGACGTAGATGGATTTAGTACTAAACTTTTAATTTGTTTTAACTTAAGCAAAACTATTAATGCTTTATTGGAAAGTTCTTATTTGTATGTATCCATTACTGTATGCATGACTCCAGTTTATTTTGAGTAATCCTTAAATTAGGGCTTAATCATTTGGGGGAAGATGACATAGGTTTAATGTTGTCACATCTTTCATTGTTATTGCCTCTTTCTTAAATAATATAATTTGTGACAAATGTGAACATTAATTACAGTTAACAAAGAAATATAACTTGAAGTGATCGTATTTTAAAAAACACCCAATCAGTGAGATTATATCTTACACCAAGCTTTAACTCAAAGTTCAAAAGTCAGAAATCAAATACCATCAGTTATCAAATTACGTTAATGGTTCTAATGAAAGCTTCTGGTATTTTGCTCAACACTGTGTTGCTATTATGGTAACTAATAGGACAAGAAAAGCTGATGGCCATGAAAAAATTAAAACTGACTGCCAGAGGTTTTTTGTTGGGTTTTGGGGTTTTATTTTTGGTTGGTTTTTTTGTTTTTTTTTTTTTTTTTTTTTTTTTTTTTTTTTTTTTTTTTTTTTTTTTTTTTTTTTTGGGTTTTTTGGTTTTTTTTTTTTTTTTTTTTTTAATATATTTGACAATCTGTTTAGTCACTCAGTTACTATGTGGCACACTCAGCTTTTTCATCAGGCATAAGAGGGGTATAAATTGTATTTTATAACCATTTTAGACCAGTTTTGAGTTGCAAACCAAGAAACCAAAGAAAATTAAAGACTGACATTTTGTCATAAATCTTTACAAGAAGCTCTGCAGCACTTGGTACATATATTAACCTGAAATATCTGTACATGGTTTACAGAGTTGGAAAAGGAATAATTGATGACAATTTCTGTTATATGAATTAGATATAAATGTTTGGAACTTGAAATTGTTGAGGGGCAGATTTATTTTGGTGTGTATTGACTTGAAGGGTTGAATGCTGCAATTGGCAAGTTCAAATAATTGTGAACCACCTTGTGTACTAATATGGTTTAGTATTAGCTGAAGCTTTAGTAAGTTTCCTAAGACATCTGAAGGATTTAATTTTATTAAAATAGGAATCTTCTTTTTTCTTTTGTTTTTGATAGCTCTGGAGGATCAATTCTTAATTTCCTTGACTAAAATTATTTCATAATGTTTTGTGAAGTAAGTTATAGCACTTTGTTAGAAATCCCTAAATGTCTTGAGAAGCTTGCACATTTTATTTACATACTTAAATTACTGATGGGACTTGGAGCATTGGCACTATATGCTAGTCATTATCAAATACTAGATTAGAGATGTACCTCTTAGTTTAGATCCTTCACCTTTTTAAAGCCCAAAAGCTGTAATCCAAAATAATACAAGTAGAGAATATTCAAGGATATAAATAACAATTGTTACGTTTGGCAAACACCCAATGTTGAGGGAAGCAATCTGGGTCCAGATTTGAAGACACTTCCGTGTAGGCATCCTAAGAGCATTTTCATGGCTGAGATATGTATGTTAAATCATGTTGTGTGGTGGGAATGCTATTGAACTAGGGATGAGTGGGAGGAAGTACATAGATGGTAGGTAAGGTAAGTCAGCTGCTGAGGATTAAAGAACTTCCCTGTAGTTATCAAATGGTTTTCAGATGATACCTACAAATTTTGATTTTGATTTCCTTTTATGTGTAGAACTTTCTCAGTGTGTTCTTTATGTCAGTGGGTAATATTGATGGAATTGCAATTGCGTACAGAAAGCAACCTTTTGCTTACTTTGGGTTTAAGTATTGTGAAAGAACAGTGTGCTAATTTGACACCTCCCTCCCCCAGGATTTTTTACTTAGAAGAGATGCAATAAATATTTTTAAATATTTTTAAAGAAGAGTCCATTGGACAAAGGGAGAGAAAATGATCGTGAGTTTATCTTCTTTTTGTAATACAGGGAGTGAGTAAATCTTGGACTTCTATTTTTTTTCCTCCATAGACAGGCAAAGGTGCTTCTCAGTTTTGAAGCAGAGGAACCATCTTGTAGTAATTTTGAACCTGGAAGCTAAAGCAGGCATGATTCCTGAAAATGCGATCAGTATGGAAAATCTCTGTACAGAAACTTTTGAGTATGTTTGGTGCAGAGGTTTCAGACATACATTTTGAGCTCTCTCTGATGATGATCTGACTGTAAATTCACATCTTGTAGTCCAGTGATATTCTTGTAACAGTTAACTGGTGCATTGTAAAAGCTGCAGGAAGTTAACAAGAACCTTAAAGCTAATAAATAATGTTTCCTATTTTTAAAGTGAAGGAAACAAATTTTATCTGAAAGAGAAGACAGAAGGAGCACCTTCTAATGTCAAAGTGATAAAAATAATGCTGCAGATATTAGTGTTAGAGCATGCTACTGCCAGTGAGCTTGTGGCAACCTCAGCCTGACTTTCTGAAATGCAGTATCAAAACATCACAGTTCTGGTGCGGGTTCTTAAATTTTAATGCCAAGTGTGCAATATACTATATCTTGCTATGGACACAGTGCAATCAAAGTTGTATTCTTAAAGCTTTAACTACACTAGTTGTTTTGGGTTTTGTCTGTTAAAATCCATTGTAAAACTGCAGTCAAAAACTATAAGAGCATCTTCAACTGCATTAAATACTTTTTGTTTTTTTGTGCATTTAATAAATGTAGGGAGTTGTGTGTACATCTGGGTACATACATATACCAAATTTATTTCATCCACTATTTACTCAAACAGAAACTGATAAATAATACTTTCACATTTTTGTTGTGTTTTATTTCTGCCACACCAGGGGCTCAAAAAATGAATGTGTCAGTAAAGGATTTGACAGTGTGTTACGACAGTCATCAATCCAGCAAGCCCTGTAGCCATAAATAAGCTTCATACAGTGCCACACTAAAGAGGACAGTTTTTCTTCTGCAGGACATTGAAAATGTCACAGCAAGGGAATTGTTTGTGCCTGTCTCCACGACAACACCACCAGCACTTATCATTAACTTTCACACCAAGATTTTAATCAGTGGTCTTTGTGGCATGAGACCGAGTCAACATCAGCCCAAATTTTCGAAGCCGTTATTCTAATTATGACAAGAAGCTATAGATTGATGAGCTTAGTTTTCTGCAAGGACTGGTGGCAGTTAATTCCTGTGACCTGTGTGCCTCCAGTAGTCTCTTTTCGAGATGGAGTCTTGAAAGTTCGATTATTAGTGACAGGTTGTAAGTGAGAAGAAGCTTATCTCTCCAGAGAGTGTTGATAACTTGAGACAAGGTTTAACTAGGAAGTAGTGCGACAGTAGATGGCAAAAAAAAAAGAAAAAAAAGGAAAGAAAACCCCCACCTTCTCTATCTCTGGCAAGCACACTGTAATGAGAAAATACAGACAGCCACAATTTCACAAGTTGTAAATTCTGGTAGTCTTCAACTGTAAACTCTGGCGGAGCTAGTTTCAGTCAGCTATCTGAAAATGTGTGAAAATATTTGTCCTGCTTCTTCTCCTGCGTGAACACACAGTGCTTTTCAGCAAAAGCATTAAACATTCAGAGCCTTGGTATGTGCAGTTCCATTAGGTTTGTAAGTCCCTGAAAAATGAGAAGAAATATGACATTTCCTTATGTGAAAAAGAAAAATAGAAGCACTTGCTACCTCATTTTCATGTGCATTGAGACTAGCCAAACCAGTACTATCATTGGTGTTAATATTATTTATGTGCAAACAGTGTGCTCAGAGCTGTACAAGTCAAACAAGACAATGTGTCCTTGCTCTGAGGGGCTTGTAATTTAAGTAGACAGACAATGCAAAATGCACTAGGAAAACCTAGAGGAGAATTATGTCTGAGTTAATTCATTTGTTTGTTCTCAGTGATGGGTAGGCAGTGTAATTTTTGCTGACTTGAATGTGTGTTTGCAGAAGGAGTGGTATCAGAAAGGTGAGGGCTCTGCATGTGGATTGAACAGGAAATATGAGAGCAAAAATGTGCAAATATTCTGTGGAAGGATTTATTAGTGGAGGAAGGAAAAAGATTGTTGGGTGAGTTAAGCATAAGTATACTTCTTTCTGAGAGAATAAATGGGGAGACAGGCAGAGTAGTTATTGAAGATCATATGGTTAGGCAGTGGCAGAATCACAACAATATCTCAGTAGTTAGGAAGCCCTAACCAGAGATGGATACTACTCTGCTGATTAATCGCCTTTTGTCTCGATTTCTGTTAGGGATTAAGTAACTTGTGGAACTGTACCAACAAGGTGGAGAAATAATTCTGGAAATCACTCACTGAGTCCCTACTATTTCTTCTGGGTTTTTTGCTTTGCATTCCTCAAAGCATTTTGGAGAAATGGATGTATAGGAATGAAGTCCTGCTGAGCTCCATGACAGAAGCTTTCCTTCAAGTGGTCTGGAAAGACCTGAGCTTCTTCTAGGATATCCAGATCTCATTTAGTCAGCATAGGCAGAGATGTTCATTCTTAAGTATGTTCAAAAAATTATGAGCATAGCCAGGTACTAAATACCTAGGAGAGCAGGCAGAAGAGCGGATAAAAATAAAATAATAGAAGTATTAGGTGGCTTGAGGAAAAACAAGGACTGCAAGAAGCACCCAAACATGTTTACTATAATGAACAGTAATAGTAGAAATTGTCTGTTGTATCCCTAATTCTACTGCTCATTAAATCAGAAATTTCACTCTTTAACTGCTGAGTGTTGTAAACATTAAAACTGTTGACCTAATTTGCTGTGGGAATTAATAAATTCTTAAAGCTGTTTCCTAGTGGGAGAAGCTTTCAGTTTCTTTTAGTTTCATACTTTTATTTCCTCCGTTGTTTCATTGCTATGGTCAGTGAGCAATGGGACTTCACAATGTGGATTGTCTTGAAGGTTCAGCAAATTGCATGATGAAGACTCTTCTTTGCAGTAAGGATTTTGAAAGATCCATCTGCTTTTGAAGGATGAATAGTGTTAGAGAACTGAACGAAAGCAAGTTTTGAAAACCTTGAGTGCAGAATACTTTCTTAAATCTGTTGTGCGCTCTGTCCTGAGCCTTTGATGAGACTTGTGTCTGAAAGTGTTCAAGTCTTCACTGCAGCCATATAGATGTTAATTGCAGTTGGGGCTTGTCCACATTTTCCATATAAGTGCCATTTAGTTGTGCGTAGCCTTTACTAGCTGGGGACTTGCCTGTGTTAGGGCCCTGTCTTGCCAGTTGTGCCAGCATAATTCTGCTGGCAGTCTCCTAGAGGAGAGCAAGGTGTGCCAGAAGAAGGAGCATTTTCATTTACTGTTGTTGAAACGTCTTGAACAAATGCACATTCATGCAATCTGACCGTTTCTATACCACAGATTTTGCTGGCATGGCCGTCATGGAATTTTGTTCCTCCCACTTTTCCAGCTGAGTTAGCTGTTCTAACAAACCTTTGTGCCTGCTTACAGCAATGCAGGTGCTTCTGTCTCTAAACTCCACATTCACAGCTCTAAGACCCTTTTTTTTTTTTTTTTTTTTTCCTCCCCAGTGAGTCAATTTTTTGTATTTAGAAATGAATAGAAACTGTAATATTTTGATGAAACAAAAAGTAACTGGAGCATAGGAATATTAGGAGGTGGGGAAAGGAATCCTTCTCTTCACATGCTTGGATGATACTGGAGATAAGCAAAAGGGAATGATCATAAATGAGGGACTATAATTAAGATTAAACTAGATAATGAATAAGATATTCTTTTGTCAAGAAGCACTATTTTGTATGGTGACAGCTCTAGTCCACAGTGACAATAAGATTAAGAAATTGTATAAATGAAGCATTACAAAGTTATTACTAAGAATTTGTTTCAAAATTGTTGCTTCTTTTGCAGAAACCTAACCCAGATTTCAAATTGCCCCTTAGACACTGCTGAAGCTCAGCTCTCTTCTAGCTGCATATGGTATTCAAAGGATAAGTTTGAAATTAAATATGATTTGCAGAAGCAGAGGTTTGCTGCACTGTTCTAAGTTTCTGGCCTCTGATTTTAATCTGTTGAAAGTTGATGTAATCAATGGAGCTATTCAGCAGGTTTTGGTGTGTTTTTCTGTCTTTTTTTTTTTTAAGGCCTGTCTGTCCTTGTTAATTAGAAGTGTACATATTGGGAAATTAACTATGAAATACTAAAAATGATAAATTATTTCTTATTTGAAAGTATAAATTAAAGGTTTAGTGTATATAAAATTTGTCATGTTTAATTGCAAGTTCAATTAAAATTCAGGATAATGATGATTTATACAGGATTCTGTGTAATTTGATATTCATTAGCTTAGCCAGACACATGCTGATATTAGCTCGTTAATTATGTTTCCTTTTGTTGAAAGCAGCCTTGTGAAAGCAATCTGCTCAAAGTTTTTTAAACTCATTCTGCTAAATGAATATTTGGCAGCTGTTCATGTTATTGAGATGGTCACTGTGGCTACACTTCGTTCACATAGCATCAATCATACCTACTGAATGACAAACAAGGGTTTCTCGTTACAAACCCATTTATGAAGGTTATGGTTGACATTAAAGAGCTATTGCATGGCAGCATGATATTGCTTTACAGTAATGTTAGAGTGTAACTACAGCTAGAACCGGTCTCTTCCACACAACCAGAACAAATACAGTTTAATGTGGGACAGGGGAAGGAAAAAAAAACCAAAAACCCTCTTTCAGATGCAAGTAATATAATCTGTGTATGAAGTAGTGAGCTGCTTTCACATCTCTGGAATGTGGAAGGGAACACTGTAAAAGTTGTGAGACATTAATGCATAAAAAGGCAATGTGTGTAGCCTTCTGGGGTGTTAGGTCTGTGCTGTTCAGGTGTTCTTAACACTCTTTTCTAAGTGGAACTGACCTGAATAATTTTAGAGATGGATGTCATGAAGTAGTTCCCAGAGAGAACTACATCCAGCTGGGGAGGGGAGTTATCCTTTGGGAGAAATCAGCTCTGCTCTGGAGGCCTCTAGCCTTTGCATTAAGTAATTTTGCAGAATTGTCAAGGCTATGGGGGATTGAGCAGCTTAACATTTCAGGATCACTAGAGATTTTTATCTGAAAATATTTGACGTAAATGCATTTGCTATTTAATGAAAAGACAAGTATAGCTTTGAAGGATTGATGGCATGAAATTGAATTCTTTTGTTTCTACTAAAAAGAAAATGCAGCAAATATACTGAGGGGTATGGCACTCAAAAGGAGTTATTGTTTCCCTGAGTGTTTGCTACAGGAATAGGAATATACACATATCTATTTTGGAGTGCTGTGTCTAGCCTCTGTCCTTTCCCTTAGCAGTCAGCAGTGTCATGGACCTGTTGAGATTCTGGTTCTTGGATCTGAAGAAGTCTTCCTTCTGGAGTTCCTCAGTCAGTTTTATATGCTGAGTAAACTCATGGACTTTGGCAGCAGAAGAGGTGCTGGACTGGTGTACATGTTAGACATTTTTTTCACCCAAGTGAATGAATGTTAAAACTCAGGATCAAAGTGTTGGACTGAGAGCAACTTTTTTTTTTGATGTCACTTTCAGAACTCACTCTTGTGATGTGCTCTTCATTTTTCTGCATGCCATGACACCTAGAATAATGAGAAACCTGTATTGCTTTCAAGGAAGGAACAACAGCCAAAATCAATAGATTCTTGTCCCACCCACCTGCATCCTCTAAACTTTTTTTGAGAAGTGCTAATTGTGAATACAGTTTAAAACTCCTCTAAAAGGGGAGATTACAGTATTAAGTCAAATGGAAGTTTACCTGTTCATTACCTTTGCTTGAACTAAGACACTAATACACAGTGACTTTATGTTGCATTGTCAGATGAAAGTTTCACTTATCTGAGCTTGGTTAGCATAAAAGTTACTCTTATATCTATATGTTATCTTTCCTGCATAGCAGTGTGGTGCTAGTAAAGGCATTTTAACTAGGTGGTTCATCATTCTTGATTCTCTTGCAGGTATAGCTCTTTGGTTTGAGAGCCAGGCGTTGTTTCCATATGCAATATGATAGTAGCTACTGTAGGCTTGGAAGAAGAGCTTAATATGAGAAGCAGATGTGACAGAACAGATTTGCAAATCAAGATATTAAAATGCTTTCAAAAAACTTTAAAGGCAATAAAAATTTGGTAGACACAATAGAAACTTCTTAACCTTCTTTCTGTAACCCTGCAAAGTGCCTGGCTTCATGGTTTTTTCTTTCACTTTCTAGGTATCAAATATCCACTTTGAAAATGCAGGTAATTTGTTTTCTGTAATTGTCCTGAGTTCTTTTGATTGTTTTTTGGACATTGTTTCAAGGGTTCAATTGGCTAAAAGTATTCCTGGAATATGGATCGAATGTTTAGACTGTTAGGGCAAATTTTAATGCAAGCAGCTGTTTGAGGTTCCTTGGTTTTTAGGTGTGAGCTTCGTGTGTTTCTTCCTGTTCAGTTATAGAAGTGAATATTTTAAATCAAATTTATATAATATAGGAGTGTGATTAAAATGCTAAATATTTTTCCTTCATTATTTCACTATGAAACAAGCTTTTGGAGTACTGTTTATTATGAAGTGTTGCACATGGATTCTCTAAATCTCATATGCTTGATAAGGAAGAAGTAAATTGTTTACATTTTTTAATGCTTTATTTTTCCACCCTATAATTTAGTATTTCTCATATTAAAGAGGCCCATGAGGAACCAAGAACACAGAATTGCAAGGAAGCATTGGTACAAGACCTATTGAGTGAACCTGCCATTTTTTACCTAGTTATTTGTCGTAGAATTGCACTTAAACTTTTCTTTGATAGCATTTTGATTAGAGAAGAATTTCCCAATCAAGTAGTGCACAGTATTTTACAGAGTGTTCTGGTATAATTTCTGAGAGCTTCTCCTTTTGCTGAATAAGCCCATTTGTGCTGTATAATAGTGCTGTTATAAAGTGTGGAAGAGTCTGATTATGGTAATTGTTGCTATTTTGATTCTCAAGATTTTATTAATTTTAACTTTCAACAAAAGGAAGTATCCACTGATTGCAAGTGACAGTGACGTGTTTATAAAAGCACCTGAAAAGTCACTGTAGACATTTAGAAAAGAAAAATCTTTTTAGAGAGAAAATCTTTCATCCTTAGTAGTAAAACTATGCTAGTAACTGCTTATTGAGCAAGACCTTGTCAGTTCTTTATTGCAATACATTGTTGGGTAATAGTTTTAAAATTATTTATAGAATGGAATCCCAGCTGTGCTGAAAATGCTATCATTTAATATGTTGCCTGTGATTGTCATTAGCTTTTTTTTTTTGCCTAAGGATTATGAAGAGAACAAAGATTTGGCTGTACGTCTAAGACTGAGCACTATATGAAATTTTTGTCAGGGGACTTGTTGACCTTATGTAAAGTTGCCTCTCTGAGAAGCTCTTTATATTCTGGCTGTGGTTGCTATGGCAGTAGGGTAAACCTAACAACAGCCAGCATGCCCTGGTGCAATGTATTTCAGAAGTTTGGCCTCCAAATTGGTATAGTTGCTTCCTGCAAAGTTTACATCCAGTGTAGAAATAACAATCAATCAAGTGAACCAGGTATTTAAGAAGCATAGGCTGATATATATTTGTAACATATTTAATGTATACTTGCATATGTACAATGCAATAAGTCCCTTACTCTACACAGGGTCATACATTCTCTTTTGCTTGCTATTAAAAATGGAAGGCTTCAAGTAAAATAATTTATTTATCAACACTCACAACTTGTCTGTAACTTGAGGTAGAATATTGCAGTCCATTTTAAGTACACTTGCATGAGGTTAGTTGTTTTGGTGTGTTTTTCTAGTGTGGTAGGCTTTCTAGCTCTTTTGTCTTAAATTATAATGTTCTGCTATTAGAAAAATATTGGGTTGGTCTCCTAATATATTCAACCCAGAACATCACTTCAGTGACATTAGTTGTTATTTTGTGTCCAGCTGTGCTCCTGGGAAAGGTAGACTTGATCAAGAAGGTTATGATTGCTGTCTGCTTGCAGGTCTGGCTGACTCAGCAGCAGTATGTGGTTAGTCTGACTTAAAGGAAAAGGCAAAATCCTACTATTACCCTTCTCCTCAGGGACAACTGCCATTCTCCATCAAGAAGACAACCATTCAGCCAGAAAGATTGACTCCCAGAAATTCACCACAATCACTTTAGTATTTTAAATTTCAGGTGGGACTAGAATTGATGGCGGTAAGGGCAGAGGCTCAGAGCCTTGAATCTTTATTCTTAAGTGAGTTAAGCAAAACTGCTAGCTCTGAAGAAGTCTGTATTTCTTTTTAACAGTTAGAAAATAGGATAAATGAGGAAGGGAAAATGCAGTCACTGTTTGGAAGTGGGGAAAAAGACAGTTTAACACTTTTAATGATGAGAAATCGAATCCTAAATTATTATTTAATCCTATTTGGATGTCTGTGTTGGTGTATGAATGGTTAAAAAAAGATATAATAAACACAGAGTTTCTATAGAAAGTAAAATTGTTGAAAATAGCTTTATGTCTAAGGCTTAATTTACTGTCATGTTGATAGTAGAAACCAACATACGTAGTAAGCTGAAGTTACACCTTTTGGTAAAAAATTAGAAATGAATAAATATGAAAAAGAAGTTAAGTGAGATTAAAAGAAATAGTGCAAATCCAAACTAGTGTCGTCTATGAAGTGCTTTGTTCATGACTGATAGAGCTGCTTCCGTGTATCTGCTATGAGAAACTGTTTCCGTTCAACTGGGATAGCAACATTCATACAAAATCTTCCTTTAGTCTGTGTTCATTCATACATGAGATCCATGGAACTTTCCTAATGCTGTAATAATGTTCTTTGAGGTATCTCAGTTTCTGGGATGCTGAGCATTATTTTCATTTTGAAATTGCACTAATTTTTTAAAATGTTTTACAAACACATATCAGACAATGAAAGAATAACAGCAGAATACCAACATCTTGGCTTTTTTTCTTTTATTACTAAATATATTTTATAAAAATGTAGTATTTTATCACATTACTATGTGCATACATTCCCATTTCTGCTTCTTTCCCAACAGGTGTTTCACCTGGAAGCTAGGAAAGGTTAACAGAGGAAATAAATATGTTGTCATTCAGTCACTGAAATGACATTTAGAAAACTGTAACAAGTTTCAATGAGAATGTACGGGGGAGGTCTTGCTTGCGCTTGATTATTAATTCAGTGCTCTTGAAAATGTGTTTGAAGCAGAGCATGGCTTCTGCATAAGCAGAAAAGTAGATTTTTTTTTTTTTTATTGGAGGGGAAAAGTATTGTTTAGAGTGCTACTATAACCCATAGTTATAGGCTGTTGTGAAATTTGGGAAAGTTCTGGTGGTGAGAAGTTACCATTCTTTATTATCATGTTGAAAGTAAGTTTTTCATTGTCACCATCTTTCTGATACATGTGTGAATTTAATCTCTAGAATAAGTGACAGGAACTAAAAGGACATCAGTCTTTGTAATTCCAGTTTGTTGTTTACTCTGCTTGTAGAGCATCACCAGTGATGAAAAGGGTGCAGTCTTATGAACAGTGCTCTTTCTAGAATTCTAAGTGATGGCTGCTATTCACTGCCTTTAATCTGAAAATGGGTTAAAATCACTATTTGTGAAGTGCAAATGTATGTCTGTTTCATGATAGGAACTCATTTCACTTTTTGCTAGCATTTCCATATGTATTCTCAGTCTGCTTCACTTCACAGAAATTTCTGTCCTCCTTTTAAGATAGACGGGAATCTAAACTACTATTAAAAATTAGGTTACTCCAGCCGTCGTGTATTTATAGAATCTTTCTCACCTTCATGAGAGGAATGAATAGGCTTTGTCTGCTTTTGGGAAAATATCACCAGAGGACTGGAGATCCTCTTCTATGAGGACAGGCTACAGGAGCTGGGATTCTTCAGCCTGAAGAAGACAAGGCTCTGGAGAGACCTTTTAGACCATCTTGCAGTACCTCAAGGGGGCTTACAAGAATGTTGGAGAGGGACTTTTAATAGGGCATGTTGTAGAACAAGGTTTTAAACTGAAAAGAGGGTAGGTTTATATTAGATAGTAGGAAGAGCCTTTTACTCTCAGGATGGTACAGTGGAACAGGTTTTCTCAAGAGGTGGTAGTGGCCCCATCCCTGGACACATTCCAGGTGAGCTTGAATGGGGATGTGGATGACCTGATATAGTTGAGATGTCCCTGTTTATTGCAGGGGAATTGTATGGAATAGATAATCCCTAAAGTGAATCCCAACCTGAACTGGTCTGGTTCTGTGATTTTTGACTCTTACAGGATATGTAAAGCCTCAGAGTTTTAATTATAAAGATTGGAATGGTGTGTAGGGTAGAAAAGAAGATGACTTCTAGAGTGGAATGTTTATCAAACTCTGAGATTTAAAGCAATTCTATGAAAAAACGGAGACATTTTCCTTTAAGTCAACCTTTTTTTTTTTTTTTTTTTTTTCCCCTTGGTCATTTGCTTTAGTTTACATTTGACATTCTCTAGGATGATGTATATGGTTTATTAAGAAGTTTGCTTTCCCTTTGAACCAATGAGCATAGCTTCATGAGCTGTGGAATACAGCCCCTCCCCCCACTACCCACCCCAAACCCAACAAAAAAATCCCCCATCCTTCAGATGAAGGGGATAACATCAATGTTAGATTGTTTTTAAGCATTGGAAGACCGTAATATTTTTATGTGCTTGTCAGAGGAAATAGCTAAATGTTCTAAACATTGCTAACAAATGTGTTTAATACCTAAAGGGGATCCTTTATCTTGGAAGTGTGTGAGAGATGGGTTTAAAGGAGTTACCACTAAGATTTATGTTGTTACAGAACTGTTAACTAATGACCCTGTGAAGAGCAGTGTGTGTGTATGTGTATATTTATTTACTTAAGTCTATGAGTGCCTTCATGTAAAGTAATATGAGATACAAAGAGCAAAAGCAGTTGTGGGTTTGTGGGTTTTTTGTTTTGTTTTTTTTTGTTTTTTTTTTTTTTTTAGTAAAGATATATTTGAGACAAGTTTACTAGTAAGATAGATAAAATGGGAAGACAAGTGATCCTTTTAGTTCTCCTTTATTAGTAAGTTGTACAGTTATTTCTATTTGCCATTTTCTCCTAAAAAAAAAAATAAAAAATGGATGTAATGCTCAAAAAACGTAACACCAAAGTGGAGAAGCTGTGTTTAAAGCTATCCTTAGCTACAGAGGGTGCATGCAAACTCTCAAACTCTATTCTTCCTTTATCATGAAAATTGACTTCACAGATTCATGTGGACAATAGTGATGTACAGATTGCTGTGCAGAAATTGTCTCCAGGGAAGTGTGAATTCATACAGGAAGTTCAGACACAAACATGGTTCAGAAATAGTGAGGTTCTCTGGAACAAGCTTTAATAAGCTTCCCAGTGGAAGTGATGCACAGAAGTTTTAGTATCTGTACCTGTATCTTATCCACAGCTTGAAATGGAATACAGTTGGTATTCGTTTCGTTAAATGGTAAATGTTCTCTTCTACATAATATCTATTGCCACAGTGAAAGTTTGAAAGTACTGGCTGTACGTAATTCAAATAAATGAACTCAAAAGGTAGAAAAAATTGTTTATGCTGAGGTGCAAATTGTAGATGGTAACATCAGTAGTTCACCAAAGAGGTGTGAAGACAACATAGTATGGGTTGCTTGGGTCAGAACTAGATTCTTGAATTTCTTAAATATGACATGAAAATAAGAATGTTTTAGCCACATAGAATGAGTGTAACTATTGTGTACTTCAGGATGCTTACACTTTTCCTGATTTTTTTTTAAATGACTTTCACATATTCCCTATTTTTCTGCTTGGTGTGATCTTCATTATTTTTCAACTTAGTGTAAAATTAAGGAGTTATGGGATCATCAGGATTGGAAAGGACCACTGGAGATTATCCAGTCCAACCTGCCTGCCAAGGCAAGATCACCCAAAGCAGGTGACACAGGATCCATCTAGGTGTGTTTGGAATGTCTCCAGAGGAGACTCCATGCTCTCCCTGGGCAGCCTGTTCCAGTGCTCTGCTAACCTCAACATAAAGAAGCTCTTCCTCTTCCATCAATGAGGTGGAACTTCTTGTGTTTTAGTTTATGGCCATTGCTCCTTGTCCTGTTTCTGGGCATCACAGAATAGAGTCTGGCAGCATTCCCCTGACACCCACCTTTGAGATGTTTCTATGGATTGATGAGATCCCCTCTTAGTCTTCTCTTTTCCAGACTAAACAGGCCCAGATCCTGCAGTCTCTTCTCATCAAAGAGATGCTCTAGACCCTGAATCATCTTTGTGGCCTCTACTGGACCCTTTCAAGTAGCTCTTTGTCTTTCCTGACCTGTTGAGACTGGAATTGAACACAGCACTCCTGATGTGACCTCACTAGGTTTAAGTAGAGGGGAAGATCACTTCTGTCGACTTGCTGCCCACACTTCCTGATGCACTCCAGAATCCCATTGGCCCTCCTGCCAGCAGGGACACTCTGCTGGCTCATAGTCAGCTTGTCATCCACCAAGACTCCCAGGCCCTTCTCTGCAGAGCTGCTCTCTAGAAGGTCAGCCCCCAACCTATACTGGTACCTGGGGTTATTCCTCCCTAGGTGCAGGACCTTACACCTGCCTTTATTGAACACATCTGTTTATCTCCAAGTTCTTGAAAATTTTTGGAAAATTCACTGAAAGGAAAGAAGGGTGGAGAGATTTAGGCAGACTAGCTCAGTGATGTGGGATAGAACTGGGTATGTAATTCATACTCTATCTACTCTCCAGTGGTCATGTTTTCCTTGAAAACCAGATCCAAAATGGATGATATTAATATCCAGTGGGTTGGACTGAATACAGTCATCTGGCAGATAATGTAGTATTTGATTGTAGCTGTTTAACAGAAGAACAAGAGGTTCAGAGGTTTTGGAGGCCTCTAGTAACCTTAATAGAGAACTTGGAAATTCATTGTGTGAAGTTCAAAATAGGATGAATTGTTATTTGGAGAAACATGATTAGGAGAAAGTGTGCTAAGAGCAACTTTCACCTGCTTCCGTGCAAAGTCACAGAAAAACTGTTCGGATCTGGAAAAGATAAATCATAATAATTCTTAATCAGATTAGCACTTCTAGATGAGCAAGGATTTTTCCTTCGCTTTTGTTGGAGACTACTAGATATTGTTTCATTATAAGGCATCTGTGATGAGGCTATTGACTGAGCAGCTCGATTCTTTTCGTGTTGTCCTTGCCTCTTTGCTTTAAATAGGTTCCAGAAGTCTGATCTTTACCTCTTAACAAGCTTTTTGAGAAATGGCAGGGTGAATCTGAAAAGATTTTACCTGAGGGTGAGAGCTTAGATATGCCAAACAGGCTTATTTCTTTCTTTTTGTAGTCAAAGAGTAACTTCAGGGATGTAACTTAAGCTACATACTGTGTTTGCATACTTATAGCAGGTTTTAATTGTATTGAATTGCAAAAAATACACAGTGGTAACTGAATGACACTTGCAGAAGCATTACTTGGCACTGACTGTCTCGTGTCTTGCTCTAAGAAAAAGCCATGTTGCCAGTTACCAAGGGTAGGATTTAAAGACTGTGAGATACTATATTAAAATATGCCATTAAAAATTTGACTTTCTTATGAATCTTTATGTTCCTAGCATTTTTAACACTTTTGAACTTTTCATTTATAGCGGTGTCTGTTTATATAGATTTGTCTTCCTTTTTGTAAGAATACAAGCTTTTGTGCGTAAGATTCTGCATGGAGAGCACAGTGGTGTTGGTCACTGGACATGTCTGCATACAGTACATTAGCAAGTTGTTTCAACTGCACTTATATACAGAGAGCAAGGAGGGGAGACCAATTCTTTCCTTGTTTTTAAGTGTGTTTGTCTGAAATTGGTTATGAGGCTTACACTAAAGAGACTCCTCAAGAGACTGTTAGTCCTGTGGGGATGTTTTGTTTTTTTTTTTAGTCCGCTGAGGGAGACTCATTGTGGCATAGGACCAAGATGTAGGCCAAGTGGAAATACAGCAAAGTGATTTAATAGAAAAGGTAATTCCTATTCAAACTGGATGGTCCCTTATTCATTTCCTCGGATTATCATCAAATTTATGTCACCAGCAAAGGAGCTTTATTGAGTTTCACAGATATATTCCTTTTGCTTTCATTGTCATTAGTTGGCACACTGACATTTTCATATGTGTCTCAGCTAATGCCTCAAAATTACTCCATCTACAAATGTAACAATTGAACAGATAATTTTAATAAGATTCAGCTTGACTTCAGACTGCACTCCTTCCTTTCTTTATAGAATGCAAATTGTAACCTGTTTTTAAAGCCGTGCAATGCAGTGAACTTTAATGGGATTTGACAACATCATATTAAGCACAACAACTACGCATAATGTACCGAAAAATTGGACGTGAAATTGGAAACATAGCTGAGAACAAAGTAAATTTACATGGTTTGGTAGTTTGAATGTCTGATATCATATTCTCTCATGCAAGCTCCATAAAAAGCAAGGGATTTAACAATGGATATCAGCGGAAAGTGCTTTTAAAGTTAAAGCTGATGGATGGCTTGTCAAAAAAAATAATTGCATTGGTTGGAAAGTCGGGATGCGTGCTGAGGGGGAGAGAACAGGATATACAGAGAGGATGATGGGAAGTGACAGTGGTCTGTCAAGAAGCTGTGGCTGCCCAGAGAAGTGTGAAGCCAGAGCTATAAGGTGGCAGAGTAGAACAGGCTGTCAGAGCGGGAAAGTGGCTTTAATACTCTGAAAAGCAAAGGAATCCGCCTGTCAGCCTTGCTCAGCCGTGCTGAAAGAGGAAAAGAACATGGCATGAAGTTAGAGACATTAAACGGGAAAAAAAGAGAGGCCAATGAAAGCCAGTGAGGAGGGGTGGTGAGCTGTTATGTTTTTTAATAGACAAATGACACATTTCTAGGTGCAGCAAGAAAGCAAACTGTCTAAGAAATTTAGAACTGATTAGAGGCTGTTTTGAAAAAGAAAGACAAGATGATCAGCATCTATTTCTGGCATTTTTAAATGTACCACACAGCCCTGTGACCTTCGCTTCACTTCCCTCTTGTGTAACTGTACTTGCCCATTGCTTCTCTGAGAGGCAGAAATGGTTTTGTTACGGAAGCAGCTTTGTCCCTGTATGCATTGGAAGAACTTGGGTCCTCCAAAAGTAATTGTCTCAGAGGTCTCTTTTTAGCCATTTATAAGGTATTGGCTTATAAATTTGGTTATCAACCTAACCAAACAGTTTTTCCTTGAAATTTTTTAAATGCTGAGATTTATTTGGCTATATCTCATTACGATTTACACCTGGTACTAATGCAGTGCCACACAAATTGCAGCACTCATAGATTTTAAAGGTTTTCCACAAATCTGGGAACTTTATTTATATTTCAAAGGCGGTAGAAAAAAAACCCTGAATAACTGTCAATACAGATTTTAAAGATAAAATCAGTAACTTTGAAATACAGTTTCTTGTTATGATCTGTTATAAATATCTTTTAAGGAGAAATGGAGAAAAGAGGAAAATACAAAAATTTAAAAAATCTTTATGTAAATTATATTTTTTTTTTGGTATAGGATAATCATTAGAAGGCACTGTGATTCATAGCTGCTGTATGAGAAAGGCATTAGAAACACAGTCCATATTATAATTTTCAGTGGGTTGCTTTAATGTAACTGAAGAAATAATGTCCAGTGGAAAAATGCAAGTAAAAAGCAAGGTACAAGTTGTTCGCCAGCATTCAAGAAATGCCCACTGCATGTTAAAAAAGTTCTGGAGTACAAGTTGAAACATAGTGAATGAAATAGAAGCTGCAAGGAAATCTTGTCAGGTAAATTTCCATACTTCTAAACTTGACTTAGTTTATGATTGTAACAGAAGTTATAAAATGCAGTTAAGTTTCTGGGTGTAGCTTCACGGAACTTGTTCTCATTGCTACTAAGGCTGTTAGGAAATAAAATGCAAGTTAACAGTTCTCTTGTGAAATAGAAAAGGAAACAAAGGCCATAGTTTTTGATCAAAAGAACTTCTAGATTTTGGGTGAAATGTCATTTATAACAACAGACTAATTCAAATATGGAGTTTTTAATATGTCTGTCCATATAATCTTTTATGTTTTATTTCTGTTACACTGTGTTGAAGGGAGAATTCATTTTTTATCTACAAACACATATTATCTAATGAATGGAAAGCATTTGTCATATTATTATAGTATACAGATTAAAACATCATATAATTGGTTGCTCCCATAGCATACTTGCTTTTTTTTGTTGAATATCATGTGTCTGAAAACTTATTACATCCTGAAGCAGAAAGCCCCCAGTTAAAATGTTATAAGCATTATGTGACTAGTCCTTTGTTGAAACAACAGCAGAAAATTGAGACTATATTAGCACAATGGAAAAACCTAGAGTGTTGCTAGGCATTTTAAACATATTTTTAAAAAACTGTATAGAAAGACAGCATTGTTTGCATTTGAGGATCAACATGTTCATTACTTTTAGGTATTAAGCACTGGATGTGTTTGCTTTGGGAGATACATGGTGGTCCAGTTTTTAAGCATTTTCCATGCTGGACCTAAAGGAACGGGCATTTTGTTTCTTTATGAGTGCGATTTCAAAATACATAATGAAAAAATCAAATGAGAATGCTCACTTCTCCCTTCTCTCATTACTCTCTAATGTAATACTACGAAACTAAATAAATGAGGAAATTGTAGTAATCTGTACCTTTTATATCTAGATATTTTATAGGCTTCTAAATGGGTGATGTTGCAACAGATGGTATTTTTTTTTTTATCCAGGCAATTTTCCTAGGGTGTCTGTTTCCACTAGATATGAGTACATGTCGATACATATATATATATATATATATATATATATATATATATATATATATATATGTATATATATGTATATAAATGTATTTATATAGTCTGAGCAAATGCGTGCATGATGAAACTCTCTACTTGGACAAAATGAGGACTCCCGCCCCAAACCCCAAACCAACCAAAAAAAAGAATCCCACAACACTCCTTTATTTGTCCCCTTCTTTAGTCAGTAAAAGTCCTAATAGCATGGAGTGAATACAATAAAAAGTGCATTTGCTAGGCACAAACCTGTGATGTTAGACCTAGAACTATAACCTCTGCTTGTTTTTTCTTACTCCTTAGACATTCAAAAAATCTTTACTGTTGCTTGCAATATAGTATTGTTGTGTATTAATAGCTCTTTTGGTTTGCAAATAACACCTCTTTGTGTCACTTTGTGGTTCCAGAAGGGTCATTGGCTTTTTACACTTTAGGAAGATTGCTGCTGTTATCTGTAAATCCATTGCTTGGACAAAAATGGGATTACATGATATGATTTAAAACAGTATCAGCTGTATTTTATTCTTCCATGAGGAAATGACCCTTTACCATATACAGCTTAAATAAATAAAGTTTCTATGACAATATAGTAGCAGAGCATATGCCTTTGTTACCTCAGAAGTACCTGAATAAAATGTCTTATTAAGCATAGGGGGAATGAAAAGAATAATAAATCAAATTAGTTCTCATCTCAAATTTGGAGCACCATATATAATGCTAGTAGTTATCTGTACAGTAAAATGGATTAAATGAGAAATCTAAATGCTAACGCTTAGATGGCAGTATTTTGGTAACTTGGAAATTGGCTTTGAAAGTTGACAAAATCACAGAATATGCCGAGTTGGGACTCACAAGCATCATCGAGTCCAACTCCTGGCCCTGGCACAGGATAGCCCCAAAAATCACACCGTGTGCCTGAGAGCACAGGTGTATTGTCCAAATACATCTTGAACTCTATCAGGCTTTGTGTCATGACCACTTTCCTGGGGAGCTGTTCCAGTGCCCAACCATTTGTCAATGATCTTATAGGTCCTTTCCAACCCAAATGATTCCATGATTGTATGATTTCCCTGTAAAGTTTTAAGATACAGCAGTGTGGAAATGACTTTTCTCTCTCTGCAGCAAAGTCAAACATATGAATGTGTGGGACCTAAAAGAAAGGGGAGCAAATACTGGATTATCTTTTGTAAGGAAATACCTCAAACCCGAAAGGTATCTCGTTTGTCTCATAATACTGGTTTTATATGGAGTTAGAGTATTATTAAGCAGCATATCCTGAGGTACTCAGCTACTTATATGTGTTCACCTAAAAGACTTGAATGCAGAAACTGGTGGTAAACTGGACTCTGAGAGATGATGATGTACATAATTTTGATAGAGATGTTGCATATTTGCTGTTATCCTCTGTGAGAATATTGCTTATTTCTAGACAAAATTCTTTCTTCCATATAAATTCCATTGAGAGAGTAAAACTTACACGTTGGAACAGGTAACTTCTGGCAAGTCAGGAATCAATTTTCTAGTGTTGAAAATGCCCTGATCTTTCATTTCGTTATGCTTTACTGCTGATCTGCCCGCCCAAGATGCTCATATGAATTTCATAAAAATAATTTTGAAAAATTTATTTCCGTAATATCCTATGGGGTATGTAATTGCTTGCAAATAGGAAGTAGAAGATCAAGCTTCTGTTTGAATGGCTTCAGGTCAAATTAAGCTGTGTGACACATCAAGAAATTTAAATCATGCATCTCAAAGACCTCTTTTCTCGCACTTCCAAAGTTTATACGTATTTTATTTTTGGTGTCCCATTATATATATTAATATATATATATACACATATATATATATATGTGTGTGTGTGTGTGTGATTACTGTGGGGATTAAATATATCAGTCGTTGTAGAGAAAATATGCAGAAAACAGCAACAAGTAATATTGCAGCAATAGACATGTTAACTTGATTTTTATGTCTTTTATGGTTTTGGTAGGGAGCCAGACACTATCAAGAAAAGTCCCACTTACGGTGAACTAGAAGGGAGCAGAATTTTGAAGGTTTTTCAGCAGACCTCCTTCCACTTAGTAAGGTCTTAGAAGAGCATAGCTACTGCTTAGTTTGTCTAAATATAGCTTTTTACCTATTAGAATTTTCATGTATTAGAATATTTCCTTTATTTTATTAAGTATGAGGGAAGACACATCTAAATTGTGTATTTCTAGTTGGTGTAAAGGATCAGGTTAACAAATGTATTGCATGTTAATGAAATGAGGTCTGCTCAATACTTGAACCTCTATCAGTTGTACGTGCAGTCTAGGTTTTTCCAGCCTGTGTTTCTCTTGCTAATTATTTCTGCTAAGGGTTTTGGTCAAATTTAGGTATGTGAGCTGGTATGAAAGCATTCTGTCATGCTGAGAAGGAACAGTAGTAGGAGTTTGCATCTTTCCATTTTAATTTCTGGGAGAAATCACGCTTGCATGACAACAATGCACACTTTTCCCATTTGTGTTATTTAGTAGGGAAGGGCTGGATGTACACATGACATGGGGCAGTGCTTTAATAATTGAAGCAGTTTTGGAATAAGACTTCTGGACTAGTTTAGTGTACTGAAGGATATCTCTTTGAAACCTGGTGTAGAGATTTCCTCTCTTGTCATCCCCTTAAAGAGCTAGAGGCAGGCATGCCTGGCTAGGTATTAGATAGGGACTCATTTCTAGCCTGGGACAGAAAACAAGAATAAGAAGATAGTATGGAGTAAAAGCTTGTTGCTTTTGTCAATACCTCTTACAAAATTCAGGCATTTCTACCTGATATCTAGTAATGATAGAAGCACCTTAATAACATCATTTGAAGGTCTGTTTGAAATATTGGTAGAGGGGATCAAAGCCCTGGGAATTTGTTCAACCAAACATGACTGTAGCTACATAAATAACAGATGCTAACTTACTTTTCTTTATTGAACAAGTCATGTCTTGAAGGCTTCTGTAACTCACTATGAACCAATATTCTGCTTAGATACTGTTTTTATGTAATATAATTTCATATGCCTTAAACCTTGTCAAAAAGGTCATGCAATTCATTACTATTTCTATTCCAGGTGTTTGGGTTTTTTTAACAAAGAAGTTTTTTTTTTTTTGTTTGTTTCTTTAGAGTCCCTTTGTAACAAAACTGAATTTGTTATGTTAGATTCTTCTTGTTTATCTAGTTTCTCTTATTTTTAATACAGCAAAATGTTTTCTTAGCTTTCTCTCACCCCTGCCCCTGTAGGTGTGGGGTGTTTTATTCTACTGAATTTGGTGTTTCCTTCAAGCAAGTAAGGACCCCTAAAGATACAAGGGCATTGAAAAATATAAAACTGGTCAAGATAAATGGCAAAAAACACCATGCATAAATAAAGTACCCCCTTCTCTCTCTCCTCCCCCCCCCTCCCCCAAAATGAACAATGATTGTGTGGTTGAAGACCTGGCTGAATAAGTATGTCAGGTACTGATTGGAAGAATGATAAATGGAGTGACCTAACAAAGGATTGACTTCTCCAAAAGACAGGCCTTTTTTAATGGATGGAAAGGGAGGAAGCCTCATTTAGAAGGGAAAGGCTGTTGGCAGTGCAGATATGACAAAGGGGAAGTCGACAACCATTGATTTACGTTCGGGAATGACAATTGAAAAATTCAACAATAATCATGACAAATGAGAAACGATGCAGTCAGAGGAAAAAATGCCAATACGTTAAGCCTGAGAAGAAATGCCAAGGTCACAAGAAAAGGTTCCCAAACTTCTGCTTTTGACAGCCTTAATGGAAATATTGGAAAAGATTAGGTGTACAGGTTAAAAAGTATGGTTTGGAAACAGGAATTGTAGGCGATGCTAATTAGTGTTTGTTCTTTTCAAGGTGGTCATATGTGTTGCCTATAGTAGTATTGAGTCAAACTGATCATTAACAGACTGCTCTCCTCCAGAGTATAATTTTTTTTTTTTTTGAGCAACTGTTGAAATAAATTAATAGCAACAGGCAAACAATCATGTTCCTTTTAAAATATCACTTTGCTGCTCAGTGAATAAAGCAAATCTGTGGATTTCTTTACCCCAGTCTTATGCATAGTATGAAACTTATTTTAAAAAAATCATTGAAGTATGATAGTAAATAAGATTATAAAAGATTTAGATGGAGTGTTAGGTCAGATCTGAATAAATAAGTCTGGCATATGAGAAGTCTTTCCTAAATGTAAATCTAAATGGAATAGCAAAATCTTGTAGTGATGAGGTTTTAAAATAAACAGTGCCCTGCTCACTTTTGTTTTTCAATTTATTGAAGCAGTTAAGGGAATGAGCAGACCATGTGTATAAAACAGTTTTCTTCTGGTGTATTGGGTTTAATTATGTTATTAAGTAATTTACAAAATTGCAATATGGAGATAGTCACTAGTGTAATGAAATGAGCAGCTCTCTGTTTACTTGAAAACCTGAGAAAACAGTGCTGGTGAGAGAAACATGCCTACCCAGCGTATCTTATGGAAATGAGTAGGAAGGCAGCGAATATCAAAACCTATTTTATTTGTGTAGTATTAAGTGGCACAAATTGCTTTCAGATGTATCTTTGCTAATACTCTATGATATTAATTTAAAAAACCCCCAGCATTATTTCCCCCCAATGAAACTGCCTTTGCACAGGGCTAAAAAGAATAGTTTCTTAATCAGAAGGAATGATCAGATTAATAATATTTAATTATTGCAGTACATCTCTCAAATTAAACTCATTTTTAACTCCTGGCTTGTAAAGGGTTAAGCCCTCACGCACAAATAGTAATTTAGTATGCAGTGGTCATTTTAACCTTAAATGTACTGCAGACAATTATACCTTTAAAAACAAATCTAAAATGCAATCTGCACAATAATACCTGAGCTCAAGGGTAGGAAAAAAGACACACAAAAAAAACCTCACCCCAAAAACAAACCTAAAAGGTTGTAAATTGCTAGAACCTGTTATTTGAGGTAAACCTGGATCTGTAATGGGTTTTTACTAGTCCACTTATACCTGTGACTGCAAAGTGGAATATAAGGAAACTAGCCTCTTTAGATTAAACATTTTCTAATCAGCTTTATCACTCATATCTGAATTTATCTTATTTGAGGAAAATGCCAATATATTAGCAAGCATATATGATACACAAGGTGACCCTACCAACTTAATGACATAATACATTATCCTTAATGAAGTCAATATCTTGTCTTTTAGCTGTCTGTCTATTGGGGCGATTAATTGCAGTGTCATTAAAGTTAGCTCTCTTTTCATTTGAGCTTGACAAGTCGCATAAAACTAATGTTCTTAGTTATCAGCCACTGGAATAGGATGGAGGATGGAGGAAATTGTAGGACAAATAAGGGGGTACTGCAACAGCTAACTTGAAGGAATTTTTCCAATGACTGTTTTCCAAGCCTTCTATTGCCGACTATGCACTAATAGTTGAAACATTTGGAACAGAATTATCCAGATTGGGGGTTTGCTTTTGTGTATTGAGCTTGAAGTAGAACATAATGAACAGCAAACTGAGGCCACTGTGTTATTAAGACATCAGGACTGAAAAATTTGCAGAAATAGCCCCATGAGTAAAGTTAAATGAAATTATGTATCCTAAGTTAATGCAATAAACAATATAAAAATATGTATTTATCTCTTACTGTAGAGTTTCTCATTTATCAGAGCGTGAAACAAATATAAAGCAATTTAGGAAATGAGTTTATATGAAATAATGGCTTTGCATCTTTGATAAAACAAGTTTCAGTCACTAGCGATGCTAGCAATGAAGCTCTGGTTCCCAGTGCTAATTGTAGTGCAAAAGCATCACTCCCTGCCTTCCCCCTACCTCTGAAACTACAAGACAGGATGGCTGTAATTTACAGTGTGTTATCTTTGTCTATAGCGGCAAGATGATATGAAGTAAATCAAGGTACGAGTAATGAAAGACTGAAAATTTATTCCTTGGAGCACACTTTAAAGTGTAGTATCTGTTATAGTGGCACTGCCTGAAGACCCTGAAATGAGACTTGGATGAAGGGCAATAAAGAAGCATAGAGGCTCATGTTAATGTTGTTTGTCTGAGGTTAGTAATTGGGTTCCACTGATGAGTTGTGTGAAGACAAAGTGAGAATCCTAGCAAGTATTGTAAATCTTACATTGTTGGAACAAGAAGCAATCCTAACAAATATTGATCCTTCCTGTGCCCAGAGGCGAGGAAAAAAGCAGCATGCTGCTGAGCCAGTGTTGTTTCAATAGCACCAATTACCTTAGTGAGGCTAGTGCTCTGCATGAAATCCCACCAGGCTCACAAATTGTGAATTATCAATGATTAGGCTTTTTAGATATATCCCTTAAAATCATGCCAGGTTAGCTTTCTGTATCAATTCTCTTTTCAGACCCCAAAACATATCTGTTAAAAGCTTTTATTTTCAGCTTTTAAAATGCTGTGGATCTATTTCAAGTACACGGTGTACACTTAATCCTTTCCCTCCCATATAACCCCTTCTCTCCCCACTCCCCCTTCTCCCAAAAAAAAAAAAAAAAGGGGGAATGATCCTGATCTCATGACACCTGAAAATATTCTTGGTAATATTTACTGAATATTTGTTTAACTTGTGTTTTCTTGTTTCTAATTTACGTTTAGTACTAGAAAAAAACATACATTGCGACAGTTTTAAAGGCTTATTTTCACAAAATTTCACATTCTGTATCTGAAACTGGTTTATTTTTGACTCTAAATTCATGTTTCTTCTAGAGAAAACTCACAATCATTATTAAATAATTTACGAAATTACAGTGTGCTGAAAAATTGATGTTCGGCTCAAAATTCATATGCCTGTGCTTCCATGCTTGCTTTTTGTCTTATCTCATTTGAGCTTATTTGTCCATATAAAGGAAAGCTGTCAAAATTCTGTATGACGGAAAGACTTCTCTAAATGTGTGAGAGAGAGGGTGCCGATAGTAGTCTGGATGTTCAAACCCGGCCTTGTGACAAGCCCCTGTCCTGATGAGATGCAGGCATGTGCATGCTGGGGGCAGAGTGGGGGACACAGGGGAGTGGGACATGCAGCAAGAGAAAGTCCTCCTGCCACCTTCCAGTCCTGTGCTCTATCCACTGGAGCATGCTTTTGTCTTTTATGATGTCTGTGGTTATTGATGATTTTAGAGCCTGTGGGAGCTTTATTGTAAATTCACAGAATCTCTGCTGTGCTGTGTGAAAAGGAGGCCTAGTAAGGCAGAAGTGTAGTGCATCAGTGTATATAATTGCTGCTGTTTGATTGCTTGATGGTTGGCATTTTTAGCCTACTACTTCTGCCTATCTTTTGGGGAATACCTTCTATTGTGATGGACCTTCTGGCAGGTGCTCTCTTCAGTAAAGGCCTATCTTTTATCCAGAGGAAGGGTTTTATAATTTTTTTTATCCTCCCCCACATTATCTCTTAGATACGTCTCTTAGACCTGCTTTTGGGTTCTCCTCATGTGTTTCTGATTTGCCAGGCCAACAGATTCTCAATTGAACCAGTTCAGAAAGTGGCAGAGCAACGACTTATGCTTAGTCCCATGTGCTGTGCTAGCTGAAAGGACATGAAGTAACCTCAGGGAAAGGTTCACAGTTGGGATTTTTTCTTTCTTTCTATTGGCTGGATGGCACACATAGACTGGTTGGGTTGGCAATCACTGGACAGGAGATGAATAGACGGAAGGGATGCACAGAAACCCACTCTCTGTGTTAAGACATGGGTGTGACTGGCAGAGTGGGTGTCACCTAGGACTGAGTTGGCTGGATGTGCATGTTCCTAGCACCTGATATCTGTTTTGAAATGCCCTGTAAGTGTTTGGACATGAGCTTGCTAGAAGTTTCCATGCAGGTTTGGAAGATGCTGTTGAAGTCTTTGTGTCTTTGAAGCATTTTCCTGCAGAAGATGAGAACCAGCACCCACCATTTCATTGCATGATTCTTTCCGAACTGATCAGAAGCCAGCAGCAGTTCCAGTGATTTAAAGTAGTTGTTTGATAGGTTTGAGAATCTGCACAAATGGTATCATAGCTGCACAAATAGCATTATGCAAAATTCCTGCCTTTATTATACAATAATCATAACATAAAAATGCTGAGCTTTACTGCTGAAATGGAGCTGTGAAGTTGTTGGCCTGTATATGTGGCACTTAATGCTCTTTAGTGTTTATTAGTATGGTACACATAGAGCTGAACCTTCTCAGTGTTGAAACATTTTAATTGCGAGTGCAGAAAGCACCAGTCTATGTTCAGTAAAACTACTCAGAACATTATTGAAACCATGTTTTTTCCTGGGGTTCCTGCTGGAAGGAATTCTGCACCACTTATAATATTATTAAATATAGCTTAATATAGCATTAACTGAACTGGGGCTTTGGAAAGAGAAGGTGGCTACAGTAGTGGTCCATTTTCAGTATGAAAGTTTCTCAGTGTTGCAAGAGACTCTTAATGAGGAATGAAAGTAAGTATATCAACAAAACAATCAAGTTGGTTTCTTTCTTTTACTGTTCAATTGCATTTGTCTACAATTCTTGAATAATATAGCTTTCCCAAAAGGAAATGCTATGGGTTTTTTAATATTTTGTGGATTGTAATATATCAAATTGAACTATGAGTGATGGACCCTCAGATTAGAAGCTAACTGATAGTGAGCTATCACATCAAAGCTGCAGGTTAAGGGAAGCTGCTCTTTCACAGGAGACAGCCTTTTCTATTTAAGGAGCAATGCTTTTTCTTCATGCATTCTAGTCTTTAAACTGTATAGCTTTGATCCATCATTGTCCCTGTGACAATAAAATACTTTTAATTGCTTATGTTTAGACATACAAAACCTGTGATCCTCCTAGCCCTACATGCCAGCAGCAGTTCCCTCAGTAACTTCAATTTTGTATCAAATTCTAAAGAATGCAAATAATTATGATGGCAAACAGTGACTTTTTTTTTCTTTAATTAGCTCTTAGATTTTCAGAATGGGATAAGTGTTTTATCATTTTACCTTAATCTGAGATTGATGAATCTTTCTCTTGATTTAGAACTTTCCAAGTTTACTTATCCTGATCATTGTCCCACCCATGTTCAGCAATTTTAATGGCTGTTTAAACGCTTTCTTTAGCATAGAATATGGTTGTTTCCCATGTTGAGCTTACTAGGGTAAGTGTGAAATATTATTTCCTTGCCACACATTTGATTTAGTTCCTTTTAACACTTTCAAATTATTTAAGGCATTCTGATAATCTCTGAAAATCCAGATGGCTCTGGAAATCTCAGCCTGGCACTGTACAATATCATTTCTTTAGTTTACACTGCCACCACAGGACACACTCAGTAGCTGGTGCATTTTTTCAGGTGTTTACACTGAGATATTTAGACACCTAGACTTTGTTTCTTCTTGAAATTTAATGCTGTTTCTGAACCTGCTTCTGTAATCTGAGTCCCAAACTCTCTGAACTTTAACACTAAAATTTACCTTTTTAATTACCTTGTAAACCATTTTACCATGTGAGATTTCCCTTCAAAGAGGAAGTTTATTCTGGGTTCCTGCAAGTAATTATATCACTACACTGTAAAGATTCTTCTGGACTAATAGTTGTGTATATTTGAATTCTTCAGATTTGTGATTTTTTTCCTCAATGCAAGTAAAGGATTACCCTTCTCCCCCATAAGTGTGTATGCAAAATCTGCATCTGTTGGCCACAAACATCTCAAGTGCAAATTAAGAATACATACTATGAACCCGATGTTTATTTACAGATAGAATGATGTTTTCATGTTTTTATGACACAGATAGGTAGTGAGTATTCATTTTTGCCACCTCGCTCCAGATACCCATCATAAGAATGTAGCTGTTAATCATACACTGATCTCTTTTCCTAAGCCTCAACAAGAAACTAGGGACCACTAAAAACATGCTCCCTTTCATTAAAGAGGAAATTATTACCATATATTTTTGTAATAACCAGTAACATTTCAAATTACTCACATTTATAGCTTGTAATCAAGTTTATGTTTAACCTCTAATCCCCATGAAGTAGGTAATGACTGGTTTGTTAGTTAACCACTCATGGAAAGTTAAGGGCAGTTAACAATCTACCAAACCAGTCATTAACTACAGTAGTGACTGATTTCTCAGGTGTTATTGGTGTTATAAACTTCCTTCAATGGTTTGTAACAGAAATATTAATTTATAAAGGCAAAAAAGCATATTTCAATTACTATGCTGTGACAGGCTGAAATATTTGCTAGTTTCATTTTATTTCTTTTCTCATCTTACCTCCACCCCCATCTGTGCACTAATCAATATGCAGAAGAGGGGAGAGGTACTGGCAGTAGTCTTTGAATGTAGGGTCCTTCCAGAACAAGCTCAGTGGCAAGTGCATTAATGGGATTAGTATAGACAAATATGGACAGCCAGGATTTCAAACACTCTTGGATGAGATTTCCTGCTGATAGGTAAACATGTCCTTGGTATCACTCAGAGCCTATAGCAACAGTGTCATGCATTGGTGTGTTGTGATATAAATGAAAATGATTCATCATGACATGTGTTTTAATTATGTGTTTCATTTCAATACTTTTTGTTCCATATTATAAAGCATCCTAATTAAAACGTAGTGTTTCACAAGCGTCACTTTGATGTAAAATGAATGAGTAGACTGTTTAAGTATCACACTGAGGTTAAAAGTAGAGTCAAGCTAAGAATTTTCATCACTTACCCAGGTTAGCTCTCTCTTTGGTTTAAATGCTTTAATAATGAATTAGCTAGCTGTTAAATACCTAATTTCTCCAGATGAATAGCTGCTAGCTTTTCTGTTTCTAAAATTGTGCAACAGTATGGTTCATCCATCCAGCATATGGGTTAATCAGAGCTAGCTTATACTAGTAATTAGAACTTTGAGTAAGTTCCTGGTACCTGATCTCACATTTGCTGCATGTTCTAATTAATCGGAAGCCCATATGAAGCTTAATTAAGAGGACCCTTTTTTGGATCCCGGGTGTTAGACGGTGTTTGGTATTTTCCATATCCCATGAGCTCTAAATTTACAGAAAAGTAGACTCTTGGGGTTTTGGTAGCTTTCATGCTGCTGTATCCCTATTTTGTGTGGTCTATTAATCTTAGAATAAAGATCTTTTTTCCTCTTTATGTGAGAGAGATCAAAAAGGAAAGGAAAAAAAGTAGTCAGTGTATTTCTTCAGGAAACAAACTTTGGTTTCAATACAGAAACACCTGAATTATATTTAAGTTCTTTCAGGATTCCCATTGGATCCCAGTCTTCCTAAGCAGGAAAGAATTCCCAACTGTACATTCTTACATTTAGGATAGAAGGTATCAGCATGAAGCAGTTAAAGTTCTCTCTTTCTTCTCTTTTTATTATACTGTTTCTCACTGAAGCTGTTCTTTCTGTTCTTCCTCTTTATATAGAATCTGCCAATTTGGCAGAACACTTGAAAATTTAAAATAAAAGGTAGGAAACCCAAAGTACTCTTTTAAACAGAACTTCCGGTTTTAATGTACTCTCTTCTGTGTGTAAATTAGCAACACTTTTGGTAAATACAATCTAGAATTTGAAACTTAATTTAGCACATTTCTCAGTGTGTTCTGTGGGTGTGTTGGGGGTTTTTTGTAGTATAAATTATTTTAGGAAAGCATTTGCTTTACTGGAAAGCAGGCTCACTGAGCCAAAACATCCGGTCTTACAAAATGTAGGATGTGTGAGTCTTTCCAAACCAGGATGTGTATGGATGTATGTATGTATGCAGGCAACCCCTGCTTGGAATCAGTGCCTGTGTGAACAATGTCCTTACAGTTAAGCTGCTGGAAGCTCCTCAGATGCTTGCGATTGATATCTGCTACAGCTGTGTGTTCCATGGGGAGTGGACATCACCCCAATAGGTACTGGTCTGTATCTGCTCTTTTCATGTAGGTCATTGAACAGCTGTCAAACAGTAACAGCTTTAGGTCGCAACCAGCTTGGCCCATGTTTGAATCAGTGACCGAGAGGTGAAAGGCATTTTCCGGCACTATCAATCCCCTCAGACATCAAGTTTCCCTCACAGGCTTTCCACTGGAATTTCCACCAGATAATTGTGTCTGCAATTGCCTTTAATGTGACACCAGATTCTGTATAAAAAATATCTCTCTGACCTGTCAATGAAAGTTCTTTGATTTGTATTTAGCAATATATAGAACCACTTTACAAAGCATCACATTTTTTATTCCTTGAGTATTACATAGGTTAAAGATAGCCATACTCCAATTGTAGTTTTGCAGTTACAGGCTGATCTACTGTACTGTATGTCCCTTTGGGGAAAAGAATGTGAGTTCCAGCCACAGATTATCAGGAAATTCCAGCCAAACTGCAATTGCATTGTGATAATGCAGTACTTTGTTACTGAGCAGGTTAAGAACTGGTATTCCCATTATATAGCATATCATGAAATAAATGTTATTGTTAAGCATAAGGACAGGACGCATTAGAGGTATATCTTTTATTACACAGTCTTCATTATAAAAGAACAGCCAGTGCTAAAGTGTTATCCAAATGATAGGTAGAGGTACATTGTTCTTGTGCTGCTGTCTCTGATTAAGACTAGAATAATGCACCATTCCTGCCTTTTATGTCCATCAGGAAACAAGACAGACCAAGATAAAATAGATGAACATGTGCTGGCAAAAGATTAAAAAGACCAGTAGTAGAATCTATTAATAATTCTCATATTTAGGATTTGCTTGATACTGTACTTACAGAATCTACAACATTTAATCTCTTTTCAGAAAGACCAGCTGAGAGAACCTTTTTTCCTCCTCTGAGTGATAGGCCTAGATTTTCGGAGGCAGCACATTTGTCTGTCAGAGCTCTTGGCTGGTGTCGTGATTTAGTTTCCGTCAAATGATGCTGGTGTCCGGTTGATGATATAGCCTTGCTGGATATGGGGAAATTTGTTACCTTTAGCTTTGACAGGAAGATAATTGCTGATGGTTAACAGAACTGTGCAGAATCCATTGGTTTTGCAGCAACACAAGCAATGGAATCTGCCTCAAGAAGTCAGTCGTTTCACATAAACTTGTGTATTCTGCTTCCTAAGAAGCCAATTTTTTTTTCTTTTCTTCTTGCACCAAAGTATATCTGTGTGTTGGTAGCTATGGAAGCTTGTTGACCTGAACAGAAACAACACGTCTTGCAATGACCAAGATTCAATGATGTAACTTTTTTTTTTTTTATTTTTTTTTTGTTTTGTTTTGTTTTTAAGCACAGCGCTTGTGATCTTTCTTTATTTAAAACAGTTGCTAAAAGAAGGGGAGGAGTTGCTGATTGCTTGCCTTTGCTAACTGAAACCATGTTCTGTTCATGTAACTTGTTAAATGTAAATGATGAAAATACGAAAACTGGTCTCAGAGTTGGAAGGTAATAGAAAAAAAATTAAGATAAAGCAGTAAATAGTTAAAAGATTTTAAAATCCACTTAAAATGCTAGAACTGAACTTAAAGGAATTACTGTAAATTGGTCAGTGGAAATATCTTGTGACCACTTTCTTAAAGTTTTTGTGGACAGAGGTTTGATTGGATTTTTGCCAGAAATAATACAGTTCTTAGCAATATTTAATCACTATATCAATGTGCCTTTTCCCAGATATCTTATAGGGATAACACCATCTTTCCTGTCTCTTCATGCTTATTTCTAAGGTCTGGACTGTGAGATACAGAATTGCCTGAAAAGCTTCTCCCACTCTTCCTCCCCCATATGACAGTGAAAAATAAATGGGTTTTTAATAGCAGGAGAAGCAGAATCTATAAATGGAGTGACCAGCAATATCATTTCACTCATCTTATTGGTGATATTTTTTAATAGTCCTGGACTTCTTGAATCCTTTAAACAAGGAGGGCTTAGACTGATATTGGTAAATATTTTTATTATAGCTCTTTTTCCAAGAGGGGAATTCTGACAAAAATAGAATATTAGGCTCATGCAGAGAGGATTATCTGGTCTCTCACAATATGGGTAATATATGCAGTACTTTGCTTCTAAAACAACTATTGATTTTGGGGTGTTCACCTTTAAAAGGTTTATGCTTGGATTAGCTGAAAACCAGACTCACCTTCATACATACTTTTCTTCACACTCACTTTTCTTCCTAACAACTTCTAGACATTTCTCTACATACTACCTTCATCACTTCTCTTCAGTTTCCAACAAGTGTCCTTAGATGCTTTTTTTTTTTTTTCTTTTTTTCTTTTGCCTCTGAAAGTAGGTTTCCCTGCAAATATTTTTAAATTCATGTTCTTCTTTTCTGCTGACTTTGGGCTGTGTGCCTGTCTATGTCCTTTCCTTTGGCTGCCTACTTTCCTCTGTTCCAGTCTGCAGCAGCTGTGGATGCAGAGCTGAAAGAGCTCAGGTTCCCCTTGCATGTGTGAGCAAATTTCTTTCTGCATACCTTAAATTGGTGAACCAGAAAATGTTAAGATTTTGGTAACTGCTGACCCTTAGCTTTCATGCCTATATCTTATATTCATGTCTTGTGAGGAAAGAGATTTGGGATTAAACTGCCTTTTTTTTAATGTTATTTTTTTATTAACCATATAGTTTGATTCCTCATTGTGTTAAGGAAAAGGGAAATTCACAAAGTAATTTGAATTTTTTGGTCATTGAATTAGTGTATATTTTCATACCAACGCTGGATTACTACAGATTTTGTGTAAACTTCTTGTGTAAAAATTAGTTGCCACTATGCATTAATTTCCCAACAGAGCTGCAGTAAGGAGTTTGTCATTGTAGACCAACATGCAGGAAGTACTTCTTCATTGGTACCAATGTTTGAAAATACAGCACTTTCTCCATCCCAGAGTTGTGTTTGTCAGAACTCTATCCTAAGATTCTGACTTAAAAAATCTGTAGCTGACCTACAGCTCTTGAAATGCACTCACATCTACCTTGTATAGGGCTGATTTAGTAGTTAAGAACATGGGAGTTATGGTGTAAAGTGGTGGAATAAAGAGGATTTCACAGTAAGTGCCATGCAGTAGAAGCTCAAGTTAATGACTTTTTAAACAGCTTATGGGAAGAAAGAAAACTGTGTTGTATTCTCAGTGAGATGTCACTGAGGTCTAAAATTAGAGAAGTTATTCTGAAACACCTAACCTTTCACTTGAGAAACAGAATGTTTAAATTGCATATTGTGCCTCAAAGTTTCAGTCCCCTCCCAGTGCCCCCCTCCCCCCAACTCTGCATCGTTTTATTTTCTTTACTTGGTTTTACCACTGTATGACCTCGTGTTGTATTTTTTCTGAATGACAATGAAAGTAATTGAAAATATTGATTGGCAGTACAGTTAAGTTGTCAACACAACCATTTAATTTGTCAGGAGGACTTGTTAAATTGTCAAAAATCATATAAAAAAACTCCTTGAGTCACTGATGATATACATTAGAGATGTTCACGAATCAAATGGCCCATTTTTGAGATAAATGTTGAAGAAAAATTCTGAAATGTCTTTCTCCAGACTTTTTTAAGGTCAGATTAAAAAAGAATACCCTGAAAATACCTGGCTGTGTGGTAAACATATTCAGTAGAGCACCTGGACATGATATTACTTTTTTTCCAACTGCACTCTTACATACTTTGTATTTATGATAGTCTGGATTGAAATTTGGCTTTACTTCTGCAGCAGGTGTGTTTATTTCAGCAGTTTGTTTTAATGTTCAGAAACTTTAATCTCAGGTTTTATATGTAGGCTCTACCAGAAAAGACGATACTATTAGTGTTTTATGAACCTTATCTTTGTGTTAGGATAAATATTGCATTTTGTCAACATGAAACTATGCAAAAATCTCCTTGCACACAGTTTGAATCTGTACACTTAATCTTGGATACTGGTGCAGCTTCAGGGGTGCTACAGTTCAAATGAAATGGTGCCAACTTCTCTGCAGTGTCCTATTATTTTCTTCATACTATAATGGTATTTTGAACCATAGGTGAGATTTTCTAGGCTGTCTCAGGCAGCTATTTGCACAAATCCAACCAATTTATAATGCAATTCAAAGCAAAGTGTTCCCACTGACCCAGGGCATTTTTGCAGTTTTTCCTGGAGTTTTCCTTTTTTTGGGGCTGGTGGTACTCCAGAAGGTATCCAATGCTCTTGTTTTCCATTGGTTTTGCAAAGCCAACAGGCAGAAATGAAAAGTGTATTTCTTCATTCATCACCGTTATAAATCCGGATTCAGGTAAAGGAAGGTTTTTAGCTTTCAATCCTGCAAGTTCACAAAAGGATGGATTTTGTTGTAAAAGTGTTAGAGAAAAATATTATTGTTTAAAAAAATAACTAAAAAGATTAATTATTTTCTCTTCTATTTTGTCATTTGGTCCATGGTGCTTAAGAGTCTTGACTTTACAGACAAAAAGTGCTAAGAAATCTGCAGATTATTCTTAGGAAATAATAGGAATCACATTTTAGGATCAAAATTTGTATAATGTAAGACAACAATATTATCAAGACTTTCTGAAGTATTAAGTGATGTTTTGATCTCAGTTGTGGAGAGCTGTAAATGTGTTCATGCTCCATATTATCAAGTGCTCCTAAATGAAAAGCATTTGGATGTTGCTTGCTTTTCTCTGTTGATCAGAATACAGCATTAAAAGTTTTAAAGACATTTTAGACTCATTTTGCCAATCTAAACACAAAATGTACTTCCAAATTTTTTTTCTTCTCCGCCAAGCCCTTGCCCTTTCTTTTCTATCTGAAGGAATTTTGCTTACCTGACAAAAAAAAATCAAGTCATTTTAGTATGTGGAGATTTGCATCTGTCTGCTACTTTGCAGATTTGTTTTTGTAAGTATTTTGGGATATAATACACTACATAAATGTATAAATACACATAATTCATTATTACCGCTTATTTTTCTTGAATAAAAAGCTTTTGCATTTTGTGTTGGAGCAGTATGCTAGTTTGTGAAAATACTCGTATTTTAAATGTGCCTGTAGTATTTAGAGTTGCAACTGTTTTTTAATAAAATAGACTGTTCTAAACTGAAACCCATTTCTCTAAGCAATCATTCTTCAACTTAAAGAGCCATTAAGAAGAAAGCAGAGATCGGGTGCTCTGCAGCTGGATTTAGTAAAGTGGAAGATTGATAAATAAATAAATAAACAAGCCCAAAGCGCAGCAATGTGGTTTAGGGAATAGTTAGCAATAATAGCTTGTCTTAGGTCAGAGAATTTCCACCTTATCACATCATTGTGTTAAATAACATTTTCTGAAATATTGTTTTGCCTTTTGAGGTTATAAAAAGTCTCCTTGTCTTCCCCCACTGTAGAAAACTATACCATCCTCACTGTGACAGTCCATGCCCCTCCTGCTCACATAAAATACTTTTAGAAAACCCTACAGTATTATAAATACAATTGTCAATATACCTTAATTTATCAAAGATCATTTTAAAAAAAAAGCTTGCATGTTTTATAAGCATGTTAAATTAGCCATGTGTTCATTATATTGGAGATTTTTACATTTTAATTATGATTTGTGATGTCCAAATTATAGGTCAGTGTGTATGCCTTTGTTGCAGTGGCTTTCTCTCATCTATCAGTTCATTTGAGCTCTAATATTACTTTCTTCTAATAAAATTTTAAGCTCATCAAGTCAGGACAGGAAAATTGTCCATGGATTGGTCTCCTACTGAGTTCCAAGTATTAAGAGGGGGGTCGGGTGTCTTCAGAATTGTTCATTCTGCTTGCAGATTGCAAGGAAGCTTTGTGCCTCAGAGAAGCAGTTCTAACCTGAATGTTGGAGGATCCTGACCTTAATTGTTCAGGACAGGGACAATGAATCTTGATCCTTGGAACAGTCTTAGCTATTCTGGGAAATGTAGTCATCTCAAAGTATGGCAGTTTGGTTATTACTGATTAGACGTGTTTCAGATGAGATTTCCAGGGATCGGTGATTAACATACACCATCCACAAGTAATATTGTTTCAGGGTCGTATTCTGCAGGGATCTTGCTTAGCTCAAATCCTTAAGTCACTGCTTTCTTGTTTAAATATTAGATGGATGTTGGTACAAAAGCCTGCAACTTCTTTTTTTCTTCTTTTATTTTTGCTCTCCAAGTGGGTAGGCATACCAAATTACTTATGGAAAAGCTAATACAGCTGAAGGTATTACATAGCAGAGTGTGCTGACTAACATTCTCCTGGGAAGTGCTTTCAATAGAACACACCATAAATCCGTTATTTATGAAAAGAGTTCTGTTTCTCTAGAGGTGTAATTTCTTTACCATTGCCGTATGTAGCAGTCTTTATTTCTGTAAATGCTTTAGGTTGGGTAAATTCTGAATTTGTGATGCTTTGAAGAAAAATGGCATAAGACATTCACATAATAGAATGAGGAAATTTTGGTACGTGCCAAAATGAACATACATGTGGAAAAGTTGTGGTGGCTTGCTATTAGAAGATAACCCAAGGTGACAACTGGACCTTAGAGTTCATTGCCTAAATGGAAATGTCAACATGGCAAGCACAGTGGCTGTGAATGCTTTTGGAAGTTTTGTGGAAGAATTTGATGTTTCTCTCTAGCCTTGGCATTTCCAATAAGTTTCCAAAAGCCAATTGCGTAGTGCAAGATACGTATTTAGTGCTACAATTATACTAATGCTAATTATACTATTCTTTTGAGGATTTCCCTTCCTGCATATTTCTGGATGTAGTATGCCCTGTTGAACATTTTCAACCTGTAAAATGTGGAATATTTCCTGATAAGTCACCTTGCATGTTGCAGGTGCACAGTGCTTTGCAAGGCTTGATTCTCTTTAGGGGAAGTGGAGAAAAAGTGATCTCAATAGTGCTTGAACTCTAAAAAATGTTGGAGATGGAGCTATACCCATTTGACTTTTGTAGTTTCCAGTTTTTGAACAGGAGAGATAAATGTTGCATGCTAACCTAAGCTGCATAGGCTTTCAGTCTACTAAAATTGCAGGTCTTAGCATGATTCCTTGTTGTTCTTGTAACCAAAAATGCTTACTTTGCTCAGAACAGCCTATTCTGTTAAAAAAACCCCGTTGTATATGCTCTGTTCTTCTGGGTTCTCATTAGCATTTAGAGAAGAGAGAAAAGCCATGTCTTTGTCCTCTACATACTATATATACTTAATTGTAAGCATTTTGCATGCATAAAGTCTGATGTTTGTATGTAGCACTTTGCATTTGAGGACTGTGACTAACCAATCCTTCTATCCAGCCTTGATTTTTTTCTCCTTAGCATGTAAAAATGGAGATAGAATGGCGGACTCCTGAATAAGAAAACTGGTTTAAAATTGATGCTGGGGTCAATTTCTACCTCTGTGTCAGGCTGTCATGGGATCTTCGACAAGTCTGTTAGTTTCTTGTGCCCCAGTTTTCAGTGTTTAAAACACAGCTATACAGCTAAAACGTCTATTTATTGCCAATTTTGTATACTGTGCTAAAATTTATATGTAGGTCGGGGGTTTGTTCTTACAATCTCGGTTTGGCCTCTTCAAATGACAGTGGCCTTGCTCCCAGAGTGTAATGCAATCCACAGACTGATGTCTATAAAGAGATTTTGGTCTTTGAGGCACCTAGACAGTACTCACAGCAGGGAAGGAGCTGAAGAATCTGGCAGAGTAACAAATTAGTATTTGTCTACATGTTTATGTCTATGGTTAAATAATAAATTAATTTTTTTGGTAGTTATTTCTAAATCTCATACTAACAATGTCTTAGACAAATAGCATTCTAATGAGCAAAAGACCTTGCACTGTTAGGTTTGCTTGTTTGTGAATGACTGATCCATTGTGCCATTAAAAAAACAGTTAACTCCGTTAAGTGGAATGGCACAGTAAATTTTGAACTTGTACAGAATCACTGTTTCACTCGTCATTGATTGCTATTTACTTATTTATGTTCATCAGTTACTCTTTGTGTTGTCATTCTTTTATGGCTATGTCAATGTGATAAAATCATATATCTAGCTGTCTCTTGCATCCTTACTTACAAAATCTACTACATTTTTCATTGTGTCTTATATTTTTATATCAACTGCTCAGACAGGTGCTGCTCCTTCCCTTTAGAAAAAAAGTATGTTCCATCAAAGTGTTTAGTTGTGGCTTCCTTACTTGTGACTGTCATTTTCTGAAGAAGGGGCTCTAATGTGCTTTTTGGTTTATTGTGGCGTATCTGGGGCCTATTAGCCTGCAAGTGTCAAAAAGTGATAAATTAGTGATAGTGACTCACACTTGTGCTATCTACACTCGGAAGTGAGTTTAAACTACTTTCTTCTCCTTTTCATATGATCTGCAACAAAATTCAGATAAAACCCATCTTCCACACTGACTCTAACTCTGTAGTCTTTGACCCTGGGACTTGGTGACGATACAGTATTGCATTAATTCTTGCACCATTTAGTCTCCTTATCTAATGGCACAGGCTTATTCTTTGTAACTAACAACAATGAAGGGTGCCTTTAAGAAATCTCCAGTGAGCATTGAGGCATTACAGATTAGGTCAGTAGAACTGCTGCTAGGTTGAGCATGATGGATGAGTGGGAGAATGAGTTTCTGCCGCACAGTATTGTGAAATCTTTTCATTGTCACCAACGGGCCTATGAGGGGCTGATGAATGAGGGAGCAAGTGTCAGAAACGCCCTTCCTTGCCCTGGTACACTTTTAATATCTCCCAGAGCTACAGGATGAGTATTGATAAAAGTAAAGTTTAAAAATAACCATGGAGTGATAGGTAGCAATGATTTAAGGAGAAAATGGCAATGGGGTTAGAGAGGGTTCATTTTGTAAAAGCACACAGAAGAGGAAGCTGAGCTGTGTGGATCAGAGAAGGAGCAGTAGGCTTTTTATAAAAAGTTAATGTGATGAGGATGGCGAGTTCCTTGATGGATGAGTTACTTCCATCTGGTTGCAGTATCTGTAATAAATAGCTGTGCTCATGTTTGACCTCTCCCCACTTACCAGGCACATCTTTGTCTTTTGGGATATCCAGGGTGGAACTGTCCATTACAGTCGGGGGGAAGGGGCAACAGGGAAGGGAGAGTGACCAACATACAGAGCTTGGGAGGTTATAGGGTTGAACATAGAGCAGGGGGAAGTGATGTCAAAATTTTATAAGGCGAGCCAGAGGGAAATAGTTCCATTGCTTCCTGTGCAGTGTCATTTTAGAATAGGAAGCATATTTTGAAATGGTTTCCTACATAAAAAGGTAGCACAGTCTGATTTTTCTTGTTCTAGATTTGTAGGTGAAGATATTTTTTGCCTTGATTTCGGTTTTTTTTCCCACATTCTTTTTTTGTGTCTTGTCCAGGGAAAACTTGACCAAAAAGAATTGTGTTCCTTAATGTAAACTCTTAAGGGGAGGGCAGTAAGAGTTCTTACTTATTGATAGACTGTGTCTCTGCCTTTGGAAATTTTTATCAAAGCAGATATACAGGAATGAGCCAGAGATGTCTTTTGCTTGTCATTAAGAATTTCATTCTGGAAAGAAATAGTTCATTATACCTTCAAGAAATGTGCTCAAAACCTAAAATGTGGTGTTAGACATCACGGTATTGTCAAAGCCTTCAAAAGTAGTGTGAATTTCTGGTTTTTCCTATCGATTAAGCTACAAATGGTATGTCAGTAGAAACACTGAGTGAAGAACCTGCATGAATCATGTGAGTGTAAGGAAGTCAAGGGCTTGCACTGCAAACATTAAAGCTAATTTTCCTGCCCGTGCATTGAAATACCCTTTTTGTTTGCTTGTTGTTTTGGTTTTTTGTACCCCTCAGAGACCAAGATTTCTTCTTCCCCTCTATTTCATACAGGGTGAATTACATAGCTCTGAGGAAATGAAATAAAAGGACTTCAAATTACTTAGCATTTGTTTTAACACGTGGCATTGTATGAAACTTACAGCTGAAGATAGTTTTGAGCTCTTTTTTTTTTTCCATATTGACACTCAAAGAATTGCATATCACCTAATGCTAATATTAATTTGGCAGCACATGTTATAGTGGTACTCATGAAGCCACTATGATGCCTGCACTGAAGGGATGTAAAGTACAGGCATATCTGCTTGCTCAGTGACGGATCCATAATATCATTCAATACATTCTGAAAATCCTTTTGAGAGGCTGTGTTTATTCAAGGCAGGGGGCTACATTTTGAATTTAGTTTCAGTTTAATGTTTAAAGAGTAGAAAAATAATTACTAAGATTAATTTTCAAGTTATGTGATAGAAACTGTTACCCTTAAAAAGGTACTCTTTTGCATGGGTGTGTATATTGTGTATATGTAATGTCATTAAAATGCTTAGTGAAGGTTATGAGCTGTAGTCTTGGAGTCCCAGTTGTACTTCATGACAGTAGGCTGGGTTTCAGTGATTGAGAAACAGAAGTTAAAATCAGTTTTCTCCTGAATTACCTGCATCCAATGTTTATGTGGCAGATTTCTTCTCTGAAAATAGTTTCCTTTGCCTTTAAAGTTGGTATAAGAATGAAGCTGTTTGACATTTGCTGGTTGAATAACGTTTTTTCCCCCTAATCTCTTACAATTGCCATACTGTCTTCTGTCTTCATATTCTCCCAGTCTATTGTATTTCTTTGCACTTTGTGAGATATCTTTCCTGCCTAGCAACTGTTCTTCAAAGGAACAGTGGTAATTACTTCAGTAGTTTTGGTTAAGTTGCAATGATAACCTTGCATACTGTAGTAGTAAAAAATTATGGTATTACTTAATACTATAGCTGATGGTATCTAAGATTACCATCCTCCTGTGGAGGTGGTGTGGTGGGAATATGTGTGGATGTTTTCTTGCTGTAGTCACGTCACAGAGGTGAGTGTTCAGTGCCTGCTTGGTATCTCTGTAAGTCAGAGGGTTTCTCTGGGTTCCCTTTGTGGTCAGTGGGCACCAACAGGCTACTTGAGTTCAGAGCAGAAGCCTGACTTCTATCCCTTGATTCTCCTCACTGTATCCATGGCTTAAAGGTCTATTACCTTTAAGCACTTAGAAAGCCTGAGGGAATTACTTAGATACTCTATGAGGAAAGAGCTCAAAGCATCCTTTTAGCACCAGTTGCTTGGACGCTGCATGCAGGAGTGCTGCTGTGCACATGTGTGTTGGAAGGCCAGAGGAGAGCAGAAGATGTCTGCAGTGCCAGTTTACCCTCAGCTTCTCCTGATCAGCTGGAAGGGTCTATATGGAAAGTGCTTTTGCTTCATGATTGCACTGTCATTGTGGAGGATGTAGGAGGTTCTTGATAAGCCTCTGGCTGCATTCTTGCCACACTATTTGTTGATCTGAGCAGACACAAGCTCATGTCTAAGCTTAGAGAGAAGTTAAGATCTTAAAAAGTGGGGATCACCATTTCTATGAGTAGATCTGTGATGCACGTCTTGTGTTTCTCTTCCACCATGAAGCAATTCTTGTTCAC
>VZTJ01000539.1:749674-812161 GCA_013397795.1 Orthonyx spaldingii
TGAATGAACCCTTGACCAGTGTTGAACATAACCCAGCAAATGTAACAGTTATATCTATTGTGATATTTTGACTTGTATAAAATCTGCATTGAATTTGGAAATCCAGTCATCACCTGGAAATTTTGTCATTTTTCAGAAGTACAGTTATTCTTCCAAATGAATCTCCCCTGCCTACATTCAAATGATAATGTCACTTAAGATGACTCCAATGGATGCCTGACAATCAATGGATTTGATTTTGTCCCCAAACACCACAGAAGGTCTAACAGAATAGGATATTTGGGACCTGTCTTACCAACTGAAGCACACACTCCAGAATGTCAATATTAACTACATAACGAATGTGTTTCTTCTAAGATGTTAAACAGTGAATGGAGGAAGCTGAGATAAGCTTTGTTATCCATCCCAGCCAGAGGGAAATGCTTTGACAAAAGTCAGGAGCAGAGGACTGAATTGTAACTGAGATGGCTGTCAAGCTCCCAAGCAAGGCAAATTCCACGTGTTTGTGTGCTAGAATTGCTATCTTAATTATTTTATCCTTCATTTTTGTCAATGTACTTTCAATCTGGCAGGTATCAATTTTTACAATGTCCAAAATAAACTTTGCTCATCATGAATTGGGAATATCTTGGACAGTGAAAAAATCACTCATCTTGCAGAAAGATTTAAGTATAATCCTCCATGCCCTGGCACCTAAAACCCTCAAACCTCATTCTTCTTTTTCTCTCTCTCACAAAACCAACCACCAAAAACTTCTGATAGAAAATCTTGATTCAGATTTGAGTTATTTCTTTCCTTAGGACGCTATGTTTCATTTGTATTCAAATATGTTTTTTGTCTACACCAGGGAGTAGAAAAGAGTTACCTTTATACTGGAAGGAGTTCTTAATTTTGTCTGTACTCTGGTGGTGTTCTGCTGCAATACTGCAGTCATTTTTAAGAATCTAGAAAGATGGTCTAGTTGTGAAAACTTGGCAGTGACACATAGATGCTAGAAAAGCTTTATCCTACTCGTTGAAAGATGGACAAAGCAATTTACTTTCTCTCCCTCTCTTTTTGGTGTTTTTTCTCTTTAGTGAGGTAGGACTTTTTCTTCCTATGTGTGCCATTGGCAGCTACGTGTGAAGGTAAGGGTGGAAGTGGGACAGGGTGTGGCTTCATTGTAGAGCTGTTTTGAGCCACTTAAGTCCTCTGAACTTCATCAGAATCTGTGTCAGGGTGATTCTAACAGCATTGGTTAGGTGATAACATTGTAGTCAAAGCTTTCTTTAGTGCTTGCAGATTGATGGCTAATGGGCTTTGTTGGGCTATTTAAGTGGAAGTTTTCCACAATGCGATACTAAAATGGAGGTTTTGAGTGAAGCTTTTATCACTCTTTCACCAGTCTCATCAAGAACTTCCCTTTCCTTGCTGGAAATGGAATTTCATGCTGTGTATTTCTAATACAAGCATTCCATCAATCAGCAATCTAGTAGAAGTTTGTGGTTCTGACTAAAGAGCATTTCACATGCTGTGAAGTGGTTTCATAGTCTGCATCTATGTCTATCCCAGACCCTATGGAAACTGTTTAAACTGGAACTTGCTTTCAATTTACTATGCTCAATTTTTATAACTTGATATCAGACACGTTTTCACAGCTGGTTCTCAATGCCTTTCCTGCAATTAGAGAGATTATGTGTAGGATGTGTTTGACAAGCGGGCAGTGTCCAAAGTCCATGTTCTTTGTGTGGCACTAAAATGCCAGAGTAAACAAATCAGCAATGAGTGCAATTCCCAACCCCAGGAAAAAGGAATACGTGCTTGTTGTGCAGTGCATTTGTGTTGTCAGCAAATCTCAGTTTGCTTGGCAAGGAAGTCCATTTAAAAATAAGGAAAATGAAGTACTAAGAAGTGAATTGTCTTAACATAACAGACTACAATTGCAATCCAGTCTCCTGTGTTTGGAGTAGCATTAAACATTATCTCCCTTTTGAAAAGAATAAAAAAACTACAAAACCCAGATCCAAAACAATTACATCTGGTAGTGATTTTTTCATAAGTAGAAGAAAATGCTGTAACCTTAAGACATTTTTGTGAACTTCCTGATTATTATTTGGACATTAGAACTAGGTAAAAAGTGGGACACTTCACTGTTTGCTATTGGACAGCACCCCAATGTGCAGGTAGTGAGCATTGCCATTGTGTTTATACCATATTATAGTGAAGTTCTGATTAGATAAACATCCCTTCTGGTACTTTGGGACCAAGTAGTAGTAAGTACCAATTCTGAGGCCAATTCTGTGAAAAATTCTGATTCTTAGCCAAATTCAAAATTTGATAATCACTTCCTACTCAAAGTGAAAAGTGGAAACTGAGAAGTGACAGCTGCAATTCAGCAATGGCCGAAGAAATTGGAGCTTAGCTAAAACGTCAAAACAAGTCTAATCTGCCTTGCTGATAGACCAAGAGCAATGTTAAAAAAGGTATTTTGCAATTATTCTTGAATTGATTTATTGGTTAAAATTTTGAAAATGTAGTGGACAAAAAGGGTTTTATGGCACACATGGTCATTGTATACTGCACTTTTTTGTAAAGATCCTTGGTGTTTGTTTGTTTTGATGTTTTAAATGACATTTTAAAAAAATTACAATTATGCAGAAAGGAAAATTTTGGAAGATAATGGCTGCTTATTATTTCAGTGAGGAAAATTGTCATGTGTATTAGACTCATTCAGGACTTAATCTGTACTTTAGTATTATAGGACAAGAGCATGTGTCAGTTAAAGTTGTTAGATTTGATGTACTAACTCATGTACACAATTCCTAATTCAGTGAGCTGATCAGCATTTATAATGCTGGTGTGAGTTGTGATACTTTTCAGAATTATGTCATAGATTTATCAGTGCAGCCTCAGTTATTGTTACAGTTTGAAAAGGAAAGTTAAAAACTTTATAAAAATATTTTGGAGTTTTGCTAAGACTAGAAGACAAAGTTCTGAGCAACTTTCTCTTTCTTTTTAACCCCTACCTCACATGCTGACAGGGACATCAGTGCTGCCAGCATTTTTTTTCTTCAAAAATTTTCTCTCTCCATCTTTCAGAAGAGTAATTTTTGAGGCAACCATGACAGCTCTGTCATTTTACTTACACCTCTAAATTTCTCCTTCTGTTGTCAGTCACCAGTCACGGTATCTTGATGATCATGATTGATGGCAAAATATATGAGAATTGTAAAAAGGGCATTGACCATTGTGTCTAAAACAATCATTTCATGTTCTTACTTTTTAAGTACAGTAAGAAGTTAGAAAAGCACCTGTTTACTTTTAGGTCTCACATTTATTTTTTGCATTTTGAAAAATGGTGTAGGTATACCTATAGAGATATTTATAAATATCCATAAATATCTTTTTAGCATACTTAAAAGTTGTTTGCACATGTAGTTGTGGTTCAGTACTTACGATATTTTGCTAATGTTTTACTGTTTTTCAAATTTCCTTTTAAATTACTAATTTCCCATCAGACTCTAGGGTTTAAATTACAAGTAAGGAGCTGAAAGAAATAGCAAAAATAATCTGAGTCATGTTTTCCTTGAAAGAGCTTTATGTGTTTTTGGAAAGTAAAATATACGATTTATATTGTAAGTAAATAAAGTATATTTGGGGAAGGAGAAATGACTATTGGGCTTTCACGTCTTCAAAATTTTGATACAGAAGAGGAGAGAAAACATCAAAGAAAGCATTTTTTTCCTGTCGGTCCTAGCATGAAGTGTATTATAAATTATTTTAGAAAAAAAAAGAAAGCAATCTCTCTGAGTTTGAGTGTTGTTCAATGGCCATTGGATTTGTTCATTTATATGAAGTAATTACCTTTTGAACTTTGAAAATCAGCATATTCCAGTAACTGCTGTGTGTGCCTGTAAAACAGCATTATTTGAGGCTAAATAAATACCACTTGCACTCCATTACTACTATGGATAGAGCCTTGTTTGCTTACAGGCATGTATGTATAGCATCTATCTTCCACATTTGGGTTTCTTTACAGCTATGAGTCAAAAATGCTATTTTTACTTTATGTGGTGATTATTTGCATGAGAGTTCAGTTTGTTTTTTAAGTGATTGTAAGTGTCAAAACTATGCAGGCAAATTGTTTAATATGAATATAGTCATACCATGAAAAAAAAAAGTCCTGCTTAGCATATAACTTATTCTGAGCCAGGAACTGATGGAAGCTGTATCTGCACAAGATCTCTTACTGATACAAGCTGTGTGTCCAGAAGGAAGCTGACTTTTGGGGTAATACTCTACCAGCTAGACAGGCAGACTTTTTTATATCTGGGTCATGTATCAGGAGAGCTGTCAAGTTACCCACCAGTGTGCAGTAATTTTTACATGTGGGTCCTGTGGAGACTGGTGCTGTCAAGGGAGGCATCTTCTAGATGGTAGTTATGGTCTAGGATTTTCAGAGGGCTCAGAGATATTTACCTGCTCCTTTAGGGATGAGAAGTGAAGATACTGGAGAGATGCCAGTAGATTCCAGTAAATTGTTTTGAAGAATGCTGCTAAGTGAAGGAGTAGAGATTCATCTTTTCAATTTGAAGCAGGTCTTAAAAGCGTCTCTTACCACAAATTTAAAACATGGTCTACTGTTACCGTGAAATAACTTGAAAAACTTGCCTTTGCCATTTGTTTGAAATGAAGATTGTGCACAGCTTCAGCCATAGATTCCTTGCTGCTGCTGCAATGGGAATGGGTTGTAACAGGTACTTTGTCTCTTCATGGTACAATCTGTCTTTGAGCTTTCCCTGGTTTCAGCTCCTATTGTGGCTGCAAATGGCATGAGTTAATGAAACTCATGTTGTGAGGTTGGATAATAAGTTTATCTGCAAGACAGTATGGAAGTATATTCTACTTATAATAGCACATGTGCATCCCATCTGGGTTGATCTGGGCTACAACACTGGGGATTGAACTGTGTGTATTCCAGGCTAAAAAATGTGTGGCTGCAGTAAAATCTTACTGGTTTTTCTTAACTTGTTTGCTTGAGACTATTTGCAGAAATGCAAGAGAAAACCCCAAAAAAACCTCTTCAAAGGATCTTGCTGTTTCTGCAAATGACTCCCCTACTTTTTTTTGAACCTACAAGGTGGCATTTTGTTTCATAACAAAGTTAAGTAATACTAACGTTACTGATGACACAAATCGAGTAAGAGAGAAAAAAAGAATATTGAGTGAATACAAAAGGTGAATCTAAGACACATGAATCACTTGATTTGTTCTTTGACACAAAAAATTCTGACCAAGTTGTTTAATGACATGAATGAAAGTGTTGGGGGGAAGGAGGTTTGGTTTAGATTGCTATTTGATTTTATATTAAAATTGTAGAAATCTGTTTTGAGGATCATTTTTTGAACATGGAATCATGGGAAATATTTTGTTTTCCCTGAGAGCTGAGGCAGTGTATTTATTTCAAGTTTTATTAAATGAGTTATAAATTTTCCTAGCAATTTACTCATAGCTCAAGAGGTTTAATTTGCATGTGTTGCCTTTTACAATATGCTTTTCGTAATGTTGCAGATGCTTCTTCCCTAGCTTCAGTAAACAACAGGCAGTTGGCCAGGTTTTTGACTGAACGTTTGCCAACTCTGAGAAATATTAGTTAACTCTCTAGTGGCCATTGAATGATTTTTAGCTGACTTTATCCAAAAGAATCTGTGAAGATTAAAAATTATACAAAGTAAAAAAAATAAGGTAAAGAACAAGTAATTTGCTGGACTAGACACAGGAAAAGAGGTTTATTTCTGCATTTCAATAATTTCAGTTTTTATTTTTTTAAGCTTTTATTTCAAAATTGGTTATTTTCAGAAATGTATTTGAAAATTGGTGATGAAGATGATGTTAATAATAAACATTTCTCCCATCAGATTAATGAGGATTCTTTATGCTTGTAGATGTTCAAATACAATTAGGTTTACCCCTAGTGTTTGCTTTCATTTTGAAAAGCCTTTAAGGACAGTTTTCTTCTTCAACACAGTAATACAGATCATAGCAGGATTATTTTACTGGTAGGATGACAAATTGTTTCATGAGCAGTGGAGGTAAAGAAGTCTAGTTTCTAGCAGATTTAGGTTGTATTGTAGATGATGTAGAGCTCAGCTCCCATCTCTATGTCACCTGTGGTACTTTCAGCTTTCTTCCAGGTTTCTTGCAAACTTTTTAGTTCTGTCTCTTGAGCAAGTCCTGTTGTATTCTCTTCTGATCTGGAGCTATCTGTGTGCTTGTTCAGCTGCAGCCAGTGCAATGGATAGTGACCAAATCTGCATTTCTTCCTGTTAGTGAGAGATTCAGTAGTGTCTTACTTTCTCTCATTCAGCCTCTCACCCTCATGGTGCTTCTAGGAATGTAAGGTGATTTCAAACTTGGTTAAAATTTGCTAATTTGTTCCAAATCTATGGTTCGAAAGACATATGCAAGAATGGCTTGTCAGCATGCTTGCATAAGGAAATGAGGCCAACCATGAATAAGAGAGAAATGCCAAACATCTTCTTGAATGATGTGCACTTGGAAATAATTACAGGCAGTCCCATGATTAAATACTGTCAGTGTAAGTGGGGCAACAGGACAGACTGCAGGATTGAGTTGAGTGTGAATTACCTGACTTGACACTTGCTGCTCTTGGAAAACCTGTCTCTCTGGGTCTGTGAACACACTTGGGATAACTGTTTTGAACAGGTGATCATAGATGGAGCATGGTGCAACAGTCATTTGAAATGGGATGGTTTTAAAGGTAGAAAATTCTGAATCCTTTTGATATACATCCAGATTACCCAAGGCTTGCTCTTTGGGTATCCAAGCTTGCATTTTTATTGGTGTTACTTTTTGCTCCAAAAATGCTTTGATCATGTGTCGTTAGCTTTGGGCTGAAATTAAATACAGTGAAGATAACACAACATCAACCGTGCCTGATCTACTGCTTTCTTCCTCATACTCATGTATTACTTCTCCCAGAGAGTTCCTCATTTGTGCAGAAGTGCAGTCAATACCTTAAGCATGAAACGGATGAGAAGAAATTAAATACTCTGAAGAGCGGATGATTGTTTGTACACACCCTTCTAAACTTCTTTTCAAGCTCTGAGGTAAAATATTGTCTATCTGAGAAAAAAAGTTGTGGTTTTACAAGTTTAGTGTTAGAAAAGTTGCCTTGTGTTTTCTCAAGCAAATTTAAAATGAGGCTCATGTGGTGCTACTGTTGGGATCCAGAGAAGATGAGCATCAGGTGTTCTGTCTTTCTTTCTGGAAACACCATGCATGGCTACTGTGATGTCATAAATTGATGTCTTAGTGTGTCCAGCAGGAATTATGTGCCCTTTTACTTTCCTAACAAATAGCACCTATGACCAATTGAATTTCACTTAGACTGGATGAATCTGTTTTCCCCAACATTTCTCATTTTCTGCTTCCCTGTCTTTTCTCTTATATGATACTGAGGAGGGAGGAGCGTTGCTTAGCAACTGGTTGGAAATGGTCAATATAGGCATAAATATTAAACCTTTCCAACCATGGTGAGAAAATGGGAAAGTGTTCCTCTTTTTCCTTGGGGAAATTGAGGCAAAATGGTAATGCAAATTCCTTTTGATAAACAGGGCAAAACAGGGACTTCAGTTTCTCTGGAACTCTTGTACATGGAGAAGGAAACCTTTTCTTCACTAGTAGATAAGAGGATGCCTGTGCAGAGTCCATGGACCTCCAGTGTGATGTCTCGTTAGGGAGTGTACATGTGTGTGTGTGTGTTTGGTTTGGGGTTCTGTTGAGGGTTTCTCTAAAAATTGTGTTGGAGCCCCAAACTGTTAGTTTGGAGTTTGGAACTAACTCAGTTATCTATTATCACTAACTACAGTTATAAATGATTTTTCTTTTTGGTCTAAATGTTTTTCATGTACCTTATAATTTTTAGATGGAAGACAGTAGGAAGTACAGTGCATTACTACTTGTCATCCTACTGCAGAAATTATGTAAGAACAATAAAATCCACTATGGTTTAGTGCTCCCACTGGAGGAAGAAAATATGTGCCATCATACATTGTTTGAAAAAAATTGTGTTTATTAATTTGAATGAATGTCTGATTTTACTAAGACATTTACATAATACTCATGAAATCCAGTCTTAAGAGAAGTAGAGAGACTTGAAACTATGGGTAGCTACTGTAATCTGTTCTAAGCAAGCAACTGGAAGTGCACTCCTGCAGTTTGCATTTATCTAATTAGTGGCTGGAAGACTCAGTAAAGTCTGTGAGTGTGTTTACTTTGACACCAAGCATTTTGTGCCCCATAGGCTTAGGAAAGTGTGTGAGCTTTAAAATACCTTGCCAAAGATCATTTATTAATCATTTAACCACAGCAATAGAAGTCTGGCCTCTGGCTCTCTGTCCCAGTTGCCCAGACAATGCTTCTCCATGCAGGTAGCTTCACACCATCTGGGGCTCCCTGCCCCATGGATGTATGTGGGTTGTTGATCCCAAGCGTTACTGATTGCCCAGGAGTGTAAGCTGGAAAATAATTGGAAAAAACATGTTGGCCTGGTAGCTCCAAATTTTACTCGAAGTTGTTCCTGGAATACTGTGTTTATTGAAATTATATGTGCAATCATATCCCAATCATTTCATAACTAGGAAATGAGAATATTTCAGATTTTTCAATAGTATTTTCTTGAAAAGCAGCCTGTGTGAATTTTGATTGATATGACACTTTAGAACTATAACTAAAACTGTATTTGTTACAAATGAATGACCACTGAATCAATTTCTTTAGTATATATTTCTTTAGACTTGCATCATTAATATTCAAAGGAGAATGTCTTTTACATTGTGCTGCAGTTTATACTAATGTGGGTTCATTTGCTTTCGTATTATTAAATCACTCTTTTCTGTTGAAAAGATAAAATGAAGCTGCATTGTTCATGTACTCTGTAGAACTGTAGCAATGTGCAGTTTGGTACCTACTGCATTTCCAAAGCAATAAATACATGAATAAAAAATCAAAGGTAGTAGACAGGATTTTACTTTAATTTCCACAGACACAGCATGCTATTGTTGTAAAAGAAATCTAATAGCGAGATAGAAATTTGCTTGTATTTGCCAACTGTTTTTAATGCAGCAACTAGTGTAGTCTGTATTATTTTTGGATCATCAGAAAGTGCAAAACCACTCCTTTACTCAAAATTAATGTATGTATTAGAGCTAAATTGACTCTTACTGCATAAAACTATTTTCTGTATATAACTTTCTGTGTATAAAACTACTAAAACTATTTTCTGTGTATAAAACTTCAAGTATTTTGCTCAAGCTGTATATTTCACTGAAAATCTACTTAGAACCATCAACACTTTTTAAAATAACAAATATATGCCATTTGGAATTCTCTGCTTCTATCTCACAGTCAAATATATGTTTAACTGGATATATGTGACTGCTCTTTTTGAAGCAATTGAGAATTGCTCTAATAACTAGAAATTTAGAACGCATATGGCTTTATGATGGCTTTGTTGACTTAAATTCTCTAATGGGTTTGCTTAAGAAAAACTCATGGGCAGCCTGAATTCTACCTAAGGAGCCCATTTACAGCATTTCTCTTTGTCTGTGTCTGCTTGTTCAGAGGAAACTTGCCAGAAGGAAATTCAGCCCTCAGTGCTGCCTCCTTAGATAACTATCAGGGTCTTGCTTTTCAATGGAAAAGTTCATATTTTTCTGTAGAATTGAGATTTGTATTTCCCTATACACCTTAAATTTGAAAATGGTTTATAGATAGATATGTGATGTCAGCCATAGTTTATTTTAAAAATTAAAAGGCTTCCTTCTACCCTTCCAAATAAATGTATGAGCTCTAATGTAATACTTTCTTCTTTGGTGTTATTTGCAAAATATCTATAATGAATCTTAAAGAGGGGGACAAATCTCCTTGCCAGAAAAAAGACCTTCAATAATGATTACTTGTAAAACTAGGGATGCACCTATAGGTGCACCAGTCTTCTCAGTAAGAATTTGTTTGGAAAATGGCATTTTCCAAAAAGAGCATTTTTAAGTATAGCTGTACAGAGTTGGCTGATATGTTTTGCTCTTAATGCTTTAATCATTGAAAACTTAAATGTATATATTTATCATAATAAATTCCAGCAAACTCTTGAATCTGATGGTGCAATATTTTACATATCTCTATACAAGTAAATTAGTTATGATGCCTTTTTCTGGTCTTGGGAATGAAAAACCAGACACGGTAGAAGGGTTGGGGGTTAATTACCTCAGTATTTTAATAGGAATCCCATCCGATGCACCACTTTGCCGAGGTGAAAGGCCTTGCGGTGCCCACCATGCATGCATCCCCCACTGTCAATCAGTATACATTTTATAGACCTAATCCATTAGCATATCTACCAAAGTGGCCCAATAAGGGGTTTGGATGATCTAATTTCTAGTTTACAGAACACATTCTACTGCAGGAGCCATGGCTCCTCAAGATAGTAGGATGTTTTGTCTCCTAACTCTGCAAAACCTTGGAACTATGCTGAATTATCAAACTTAAAGAAGTACAAGTATGCATGCTAATACTTCTGGATACATAGAACTGTGTAAAAGGTACAAAAAGGAAAGAAAAAAGAAATCCTTTCGGCATCAGTTATATATAGTTCTTCATAACTCCTAATTCTCAATTTTTGTCAATATTTTGGACTGCAAATAGTTTACTTACATGCTAACATTAATCACCAATGATGCTGGAAAATGTGCCAGCTTTATCAATACCTTGTTTTATTTTGGTTTAGGATGTGTTTTCTGTTTCTATTTTAAATCTTGTATCTTTGCTCTCACTTGTGTAATACAATCTCTTTAGTGCTTTGAATAAGAAGTGATTTTTGGAGACTCCATATACACTACTAGAGAGTCAACAGTGAAGGAAAAATGCCTAAATATGGTAGAGAAAATGGTTTTGTCTCGATTTAATTGTTTCCTACATTGATTAGTGTCGAACTGCTGTCAGGAGTTCAGTCCTCTGCAATCACACGCTGTGTCAGGTGATGAGTGCATGCATACTTCCCATTCCTACTATTACTTTTTAAAAGGCTCTCAGTGGTTGATTAGATGATTTTCATGCTTGATGTAAAGCTGCACACATCACCTATGTTATTCTGAAACCATTGTATCCAGTTCCGTAGGCAAACGCTTAAATATTCCGGTAGCTTCCGGATCTAAAGCAAGAGGTGTGAAGCAGCTAGAAGAGTCAGAGAGCCATGCTACGCTGAACTGCCTTGGCAATGGAGGCTCCACTCTTGGAGTGAAGGCAAAGAGAAAGATGTAGCTCCTGTAAGTATGTGCTTCACAAGGCCTATCCCATGTGCAGTGAGGTGGCAAGAACCTGATGGTCCTGCTGCTTTAACAAGTACTGTCATTTGTCAGTGTCTTGATGTACATATTTCTGCCTCAGGGACACAGAGAGAAAGAAGGCATTAGCATCTTTCATGCAGGAAGAGCATTGTTGCATTTTGCACATTGGGAAGCATAAATCTTGGTTTTGCCACTGAACAAAACTCTTCCTGTTAATTCGGCAGGCATCACTTAAATGAGAGAGCAGAGAATTGAGCTTTGTATGCTTTTTGTGAAGCATCTTTTATTGACCACTGTTTTCACTGTCATAGGTATTTATAATGAAAGATAGTAATATTGCTGAAACTTCAGGAGATAGTCTTTGTTAGTGAGCAGATCTGAGTTAAAATAGCTTCAGTGGGAACAAGATGTCTGGGCTTGCTTTTTCACTGGTAGAGCTGCAAATGAAATGCTGAATTTAAAGTTGGGTTTTAAAGTACATATATTGAAGTGAGCAGGAAGGGACACTACGAGCTTGTTTGACACCTGCTGTCAGTAGGACAACAAAATACATTCAGTAAGGTTACAGAGACAGTCTTTGGAGGTGTCAAGTTCCATAAATACTTTATTTTCAAAGAGATTTAGAAAGGGATGGCCTAACGCATGGCCATTTAACAACATGTGACATTAGATTTCTACAGATTGCAATGCTTGGAAAATTATGTTGACCCTAGTTCTGAGCATCTATTTCAGCTGTAAAGATACAAAACTGAGTTAAAACTTCAGTTAGTTTTTTACTGAGCTTTAAGCTAAGTTACATGTCTTAGATCTGTCCAACTGCAAAGCGAAGGTCAAGCCTGTCTGCCCCTGCTGAAGTTGTGTCATTTCATGCTTCTTCTGCAGAAACTGGAGTTTTTAAGGCTCTTCACATAGATGTCTTTGGAAAACTTTTATATTGTTTTGGAATTTTCTCAGTTTAAACAGAGGAGGTAGTTATAGATTGAAAAAGGCTGAGCACAGAAAAAAAAACCAGTCATAAAACAAAGAAACGAAAGAATGCATAAAATACCATGGGATTTTTTGCCAGGAAAGAGAAAAAAAAAGAAAATCTGGGGCAACTAGAAATGTGAGATGAAACCACTGTTTTGAGTGAAGCTAATACTGGTCAGGTAACTAAACATGGTAAGAACACTCCTCCAACTGTATGCATAATTTCCTGTTATAAATGCAAGCATATATAAAGTTACAGATTCTAAGGCACCTTACTTCTGCCCTGTCTTTCCACCAACCTTGTCAGTAACGTTATTGTGCCACTCTGATTATGACTTGCAGGGCATACAGTGGTGAGTGACCAGTGTTTAAACATTCGTTCAATATTAGCATGTGTAAGAAATGTAGGATACTTTCATTAATTGGGTGAGGGTTATATGTGTTTCATTTAAAAGCTGCAGTGATCACTAATGGAATGACCTCAAAGTCATTATCTGTTAAGAAGCAGGAGAAAAGATTGTTCGTCATGTTCAGTTGTATTTGTCATTACTTGGGAATATAATTTTCAGATAAAATACAGTTTTAGCTCTCTAACTACTCTAAGCTAAGGTTGGATAGAAGAAATTCTTCCAGCTATCATTTTGTTTTGTCACACTGACTCTGAATAACACTTTTTTTTGGCTAGCTTTTTTTATAAGCTGTGGTTCTTAAATGAAGAACACTCTATACTGCTCCTTTTGTGTCTTCTTTAAATTTTAATAGCCTTTCCAAACATAATGTAGACAGGAAGACTACAAATATTTCAGATACCATAGAATTACTCAGATGTCCACCAACTGGTATGACAAAAATAGTGTGCTGTACCTACCAGGTGCTTCACCAGCACGATTCCTTTGGGATTTTTGTTTTGTCATTAGGTCACTAAGATTTTCAGTCTTATTTCCCCCTTTCCCTTCCTGACTTGCAGATCTTTTTGCTATTGGGAGACCAGACTAGTTGCTCTGATTCACATCATCGTTTTATTTGGTGACTACTCTTGAGATTGTCCCTCAGCAATCTCAGCACTGAATGTGAGCAGAAAAATAAATTAAAAATTTGCTAATTTAGTAATAGAAGTTATTTATTCCCTTCTCTCTTAGAAAGTTTTCTACAAACAGGGATCAGTAGCAACATTGTATGACTCAGGTAACGATGTGCGTAATATCAGCTTCTGCTGAGAATGACAGAAGTTGAGGTAGACTTCAGGAACTTCCTGAACAGCAGTTGTATTACCTGGTATCTGGGTAAAGTTTTGAGGCCTAGCAAAGTTTTATCTTGACAGTTTTTCTGTTATGATTGAATCAAGAGCATCTTTGGTTTGACTTTGATTTTAAAAGTTGGCACCATGGCGAGACCCAACCCTTTTGAGTTGGTAGGAAACAAAGGGCATCATCAAGGGAATGAGCTGTTTGTCCAGGAGACAGAGAATAAGCATGATGTGCTAACAGAGAAGAGATTTCTTCTGCTTCTCTTCAGTAAAACTCTCTGATTTTTCAGGATACTGATGGTGCTTTCCAAGAGCTGAGGACTGAAATACAGTATATCCAAAAGCACTACTCTTTCTCTTTAGGTCAGAGTTTGTATCTGTCGCACATAATGCATTAGATAGAAGTAACAAATACAGCAGTTTAAAAGAGAGGAAAAAAAGCATCCTGGATTTCTACTCAGATTGGTGGTGCATGTAGCTTATTGAGAAGATTTTGTAGGTTGCATTGCATCAGTTGATCAAAGCAAAAGGTAATAAATGTAGCCAGCTAGTAACTATTCAAAGAGGAACAAAAAAAAATTGCTCATTTCTGAAGGAAAAGGAATTAGATGAGTGATGAGGAAGATTTTCATATATCGAATGGTAGCACCATGACTGATTTATATTTTTTTAAAAATCCGCATTTATTGTTTGAATAGGTTTTTTCATTGAGATCATAGAAAATCCAGGACAGCCTCCCTTGGATGAGCCTTCCTTTCCTTAGTATCATATTTGTTTTCATTCTCATTTAATATTTAAATTTCCTCTTTGTCACCCTAACTGGGCATTTATTACTGGTGATCACAGAAGAGGGGAGGTGGATGAAATATTTCAAGTGAGTCATCTGATCTAGTTTGGAATGGTTTCTGTGAGGGAAGAACAACTTTTGATTTATAAGGGAAGGTTGTCTGTTATAAAGATATACATGTTGGAATTTATTATCAAGAATCTGCTTTTAATTTTAGAGATTGTTTACCTAAACTACTATGTGTCAGAGCTCAGGACAAATTTCCACTTAGCATTTAATTTTAGATACTTGCCATAGTGGACAGTAAAAAATGGGTCCCCAGAATTCGTGGCATCATTATGAATCTTACCTTCTGGCAGCCCCTGCCTGCAGTTTGTCTTTGAAATCTCCTTGATGCTTGTTAACCCTGCTCTGACATGTAACAGCTCCCGTTTATTTATTGGACTTTGCTCATTTATGAAAAAGTACAGGAATTATTAATGGTTTAGTATCTATTAATGTATTACTTGGGTGGAATTCAAATTCTAGTATTTATGGTAAACCCCTTTATAATGAAATGAGCACAGAAACAAGAAGGCTCATTCTTAAGGTTAAGTGTCTTTTGCTATAAGAAGAATTGTCTGTAAAATATTGTCTTACCAGCTTTTTATTTATAGCAATAAATTAGAAATAAGGACTTTATGTATGAAGGGAAAAGATTAAGAATATTTGTGTAGATGATAAAGAATAAATAACCTGATTCAGTGAACTGTATATTGGGTACATTGTCATGGAATGTGGTTTTCTCTAGGAAGCTGATACAATTCTACATCCTGCAGTAAGTTCCTGTCAGAGGATTGGGCTTGCATAGTGTGCCAGAGCAGGTAGCAAGTGCACCTTCTGTGTCAAACCTGAACACCCAAAAACTGAAACTAACACTGGGAAATGCAACTCTTCTTTGATTTGGTTTTGATCTTAAGGGCTTGATTCTGTTCTAGCTTCCCTTGTGTGGTGCAGGAGAAACTTACGTTCTCCTGTGCTGTGTAAACCCCATGTTTTTGCTTTCTCTTGAGGGAAGCATGTGGAGCCTTGGGCTTGGATTTGCACAGATAGCATGCTTTTCTTTTTATTTTATAATATAGAGCATAAAGACAATACTGAGTTCAAAACAAAGGTCCATACAGCTAAATACTCTGTCTCTGACAGTGGCCAGCAATGGAAGACAAGAGAACGAACCCAGGGAAATCTTACTGTCTGTTTTCAGTGATTTGCAAGGACTTGGGGGGAAGAGAGACATTAGTGCATTTGAAAGACATCCTAGTTATACGAGCACTGTACAAAAAAACAAGCAGTGAGCAGTTGTGGTATATGTAATAGATGTTAAACTGGGAAAGGACAGAGATAGCTGTGTGAAGCCGAGTGGATGAATGTTGTAGAGTTTATAAATCAAGAGATGATGGGAGCGCAATTCTGTGTAATGTAAATAGCACTACAGCTTTTGTTCATTTGGCTGAACTTTTCACGCTATATGGAACATGTAAAAGAAGTGCTTTAAAGATAATGGTATTTCTCTTCTTTTATAACTTTCTTTTTAGTAGTGTTTTATTCCATGAATTGTTAATGTTGAAAATATTCATCATCAATGCTAAGTATGAAAAATAGTAATCAAATTCCATGGTTCTTCAAATAAGCCTATCCATTACAAAGCATGCCCTATGGCTATATATCAATTTTAAGCATTAAAGTTACACAGTATTATCTTAGCATTAGGTTAACTGTCAAATAAAAATAAAAATTAATAAGCTGGAAAAAAGAAAGAAGAGGAGACATTCCTCATTTAAAATCCTCAACTGATCTGGCATAATTGAAATGTCTTTTAGCAGAAACGTTAGCTTTAACTCAGATAAGACTGAGCTCTCAATACCATTTTTATGGTAGTCCAATATCCAATAATTCTTGGGGTACAAAACTACCAGGTATAAATGCTGATAAGGTCCAGGCTTCCTTCTTGTACCTCATTGACAAGATACATATGTTTGGAATTAAAGAAGATTCATGCAAGCTTTCAATACTGAGATGTCTGCTCAGAGAGACTAATGAGCTGTAGTCCATGTAGTCCCCAGTTCTCAAACTTTTGCCATTTTTGTTGTAGTCCTTCCAAGACACTGTGGAGTTTTGGGCATCTTGGCTGCAACATTTTAAAAAAAAAGTGAAGAACTGAACACTGATTTTACTTTACAGTTCAATAATGGATAGATTTTTGTCTGATTAAATACACATCTAGGACTAGGTGGAGTACAGCTTTCTTTCTTTTGTCTTTCCTCCTCCCTCCCCCCTGCCTTCGTGTTCTTTAGATACCTCAGATAAGGTATTTACTCTCTGAAAGTATCAGAGTAATAGAATTTTGTTGTTGCATTCTCATTCACTTTGATTTAGTCAAATGTGATGTGGGAAATATAATCTTTAATGTTTTTTCCTAAAATTGAACACATCTAAGGAAATAAATTGTGCAAATTCCACCTCATATTTAGTTTGAAATACTAAAAGCATATGTATTTCTTTGATATGACTTATCTTAACAAGAATCCAATGTAAGGAAATATTTTTAATGAGTCAAGCCTTTATGTTTCCAAGCCTTATGCAGAGCCAACCTTTTTTCATCAGTGTTGATTCTGTATTGTTCTAAATTGCTTCTTTTTGTCACCAGTTATTTTGCATATAACTCCAGTGTATTTGTATGGCACTGAAATCAATATGTAGCACTTTTCCTTCTGTTGTTTGTATTTATTTTTTTATATTTGCTGAATGGGCCTTGCTGGTAATGAGATTATTGGTGATAAAATTGTAGTCCTCATGAAGTTTGCACATTTGTGAATTCAAATTCAGCGTACAAAATTCTAGTAAAGCAAATAAACACCCTCCACTTGGTTCACTTTGACACTAAAATATCCCTTTGAGGATGACGTTTTTGCTGGAAGTCAGGCTTAAGCTTTAAAATAAAGTAGCTGTGCAGAGTAAGTTAAGTTTTGATCTCATTTCTGCAATATCTGTCTTACTTAAACAGTTTTTAATATTGCAAATGCATTTCAATATATATCAGAAACAATTTTCCCCTTGCTGCAAAAGGAGCAAATTTGTGTTGTTAATATAGCATATTCCTTTCACTGCTTCCACTATTTATTCTCTGCTTTGCTTTAAAGTATGAGAGAAACTTGGATTTCTGTCCAGTGGGCTGATGAACAGAAATTAAAATGATTTCTTCCCATCTCTAATTTAAAATTAAAATGGGAGCTAAAATATTTTTCTTAATGTACTGTAAGTTTGAACAGTAAGCAAATATTTCTATTCTGGTATCAATCAGAGAATGAGCATAAAAAATATTTTGTCTGCTGGTCATGAGATGCAGCTGAGATAGGAGTGACATTATATCATATTGCATTGAGAGACAGTCAGGTGAAGCATTATGTTGATAGTTCAGAAAAAGCTATGAAATATGAATATCATTGCTAAGTACGTTCTTTAACCTTGGACTATAAATGCTTAAGATTTTGTTCTTTTCAAGGGGGATGACAAAAGACCAAAAACATTTCTAACACAAATGTCTAATGCATTACTGTCATAAATGTTCTCTCAATGTGTATATATAGAAAGAGAACAATGGGCTGCAAGGTACTGCATAGTCTGATAAAATTCACCTACCAGCTGAATAAGTGATCTGAAAAGCACCTCTTTCAGGCCTAGAATTTGTATAATCACGTTGTTCAATTTTTGATCGCCGTCAAAATTGGCTGTTTGTTTGTTGTTTATAATTCCTGTGCAAATTTATGTTGGCAGAGGTCTTTAATAAGAGGTTGCTAACTCCTCTTTCCCAGATATTAATTGTGTAATAGGCATAATTTAACATGGTCAAAATTTGGCAAAATCCCATAAAGCAGAAGCTTGAAATAAATGGCTAATTTTCACTGTTGTGAAAGACTGGACACAGGATAACTCACGGTTCTGTAGCTCTGTACCGGTATCAGGTAAGCAAAAAGCCAATGACATTTGTTGCTGCTGATGGTTTTAGGTTAGTAATGACCCTTTATCAGGTATTTTTAGTATAGGTGTGTAAACAATGACAGCACATGAAATGCATTGTTGGTGAAAATAATGCACATTAGTTTGAAAGAGGTGTTACCATTCATGCATCTGACAGTTCAAAAATAACTGTCCAGTTGTGGAGATGTACCTGTGTTTTATGAATATGCAGAAGAAATGAAGTAAAAAGACTACTCAAACTTTTCAGTGGAGTGACCTTACCTATAAAGGTATATTGAATTTGGTCACCTCATCTAGATTAATAAATGTACATTATATTTGTAATAAAAGTTTGAGTATAGCATATTATAAAACTAATTCCAGAATTGATTCCCATGTAAAATATAGTATGGCTTTTGTCTTGATTTAAACAACTAAACCAAACCAGACGTCACACAACTGTGCTGCTAAGTGGTATGAGACCTGGAAAAACTCAGGAATGGAGCAAGAAGAGATTATGATAGCTTTATGTTAGAATGGACACAAATAACAAAATAGCATGCAGACTATTAATTTGTCTAGAAAAGAATACAGAGCTATGTATTTATAAAAGTTTGGTTAAACAGAGGCATTTGTGACTGGTAAGCATCTTCATGAAGGGTGGCTAGAATGATAAGAAAATCTGTGGTTGATAAAGGGGTGTTAAGAAATGGTGAAGTAACTTGTTTCAGTGTCTGGACCAAAGTAAAATGTGCAGGAAATCTTAATTTCTGCCTAGTCTATTCTGAAGCAATTCCTTAATGTTGTTTAAGACGTTGTGGGGAACTGTATGAACTGAGAGGGATGATCCCAATGCTGTTTAAACCCATTAATATTAGACTAACCTAACCTTGTAACAGAGTATCAACATTTAATATTCTGGTGTTTAAGATTGAGCTAATTTTAGATACAGAAACTGTTGGGTCTTGTGAAATGAGGGAGATGAATCATGAAAGCACTGGAATCTTCTGAGCCATGTCAGTTACAAAGGGCGTGGGTTTTGCCAGTCTCAAGGTAGGTAACACAGCTTATTTTCTCTTCAGGAAAATTTAAAATAATGGTTTATAGAACTCTTTGGTGGTAAAATTAGAAACATGTTTAAGCAGAAAGACATAAAATAAGTGGCTAGGTAATTCTAGACTCTATACATGAGAGCATCTCCAAATATGACAATGATAAAATATATAGAACAAACGAACAACAGAATGATGTAATAGCAATTTTAGTAATGTCCTGAATCAATCCTACTTATCTATAGTATTCAGCGTGAATTCTACTTGCAACAGTGTTGTACCTGTTAGGCAGTTTCATAAAGGCACTATGTTTTTTATATAACACTTTGTCCCTTTAGAAATTATCATGACGCATGTCAGGAGCTTTCACACTGAAAAAAATATGTCACATTAGCTTCCAAGTTTCTGATTGTCTAAATAACACGGTAACTCAACATACAGCTGTCTGGCATTTTGACAGTACAATAACCCATAATTCTTTCTGCCACTCAACACTTCAAGGTTAGCATTTTGTAGTTTGCGCTCAAGGAGTATTCATTTAAATTTTCAAGAGGCAAAGAGTTGAATGCTGTCTTATACTGCTCTTTTGATTTATTTTTTATTTACTTTTCTACTGTATTAAATTTTTTTAACCATATATACATGTTTTTTTCTTTAACCTGCAACTTTCCAGGAGATAAGATGTTCATCTGCATCTCTCTTTTTCAGAGACTGGGGGCAGTGAGTATTTACAGCAGAACTTCCTATAGCATCGTAGTTTGTCTTGCATCATAGGGAAACATCACCTCCTTTGGTATATTGCAGGGGACCACAGATTGCTTAGATACTGAGCAATTTTTTTGTCACCGAAAACTGTGAAGTGAAACAGTAGCCTTTGGGAAGAGCTGCTTTCAATTCCAAACTTACATCTTGAGATTTGGAGTGGAATGGAAATTTTGAAATTCATAATGAGGTGTTTGAGCAAAGTTTTGTTTGTGAACTTAATATAGTTTAATCTGGTTGGAACTGGTTTGTAAATTAATTGGTAATGTTGGGGAAATTGTTCTTATAAACTCTTAGATATAGATTATTTTTCTATTAACAGGAAGTTTCTGTTGAGAAAATGGGGGCTGGTAAGTAATACCAAGTGTACGTTAGACATTTTAATATTGTAGATTTTGGTGTAGATAACATTTTAAATGTTTGGTGGAAGTTACTCCCTATTTAATTGTTCTGACCTGCATTTGAGCATATCAGTATGCATATCCAAAGACCACCTGCCATTTCTGACTGAAATTCTTGGTAAAAATAGCACAGAAAGGTAACAGAGACTGAACACCCATAATTTTTGGAACACTCCACCTTGGGCAAATTTTTAGAGTCATTGTGTGATTAATACAGACCTATATGTATGCATTCATTGTTCAGTGAAGATGTTCAGGTATAAGGCCAAGAATTGTGTTAGTTTTTCACAGATCCACGTATGAAAACTTGACCTAAACATGTCAGAACCTCAAAAACAGCAGTGCTGCTGACATTAATTTTATGGCTATTTTGAACTTAGTGTTGCAAACCACAATACACCATTTGTATTTATGCTCACAATGATTACTGTATTGAAAAATACTTATGTTTTAGAAAATAAATGCATTTTGTATCTTGCAAGGGAATGAGAGAAAAGACAAATATAATATGATTTAGAATACAGGGAAAACATTTTTTGTAATTGAACAAAACCTCCAACCTTTCCATGCTTCCGTCCCCCCCCCGCCCCCCGACAATCTCTGGCTATCAAGAATTAATTACAGCTTTTAGAGAATCAAACCCCCCATGTATTACGAGTGTGTGTGCATGTGCAGAGTATAAATATGTCCTAGAAATGCACAAAAATACATTAAGTGGATTTCTTTTTCTTCAGTGTGATTACTTTTCATATGGTTCCGAGAGGAAAATAATTCCATCTTTTAGGTCTTGGGAAAATAGGGTATTTTTTGAGCTCTTTGAAAGAGCATTTTTACCATGTTTTGACCAAAGGAATTTTCAGCAACATATCTGGGAGAAAAAGGGATGAAATTAACAACCATTTTAAGTTCTCTATTGAGAAATAACCCAACCTGGCAATATTACTGCAAGTTCCTCCCAAACACATGCAAACTTTTACATATCACTCTTTTTTTCTCTTGTGCTATTTTTCCTTTCACTTCATGAGCTAAGGTGGAAAAGAGAGGGACAAGATTTTAGTAGTTAACTTAAAAAAATTTTAAAAATCCTTAACTAGTAGTCCTAGTAACAGAAACTAAATACTGACCTGAAAATGTGACTAAATACCTATGTAAACACTTGACAGTTGTTGTATGAGAAGGCATCTGGGGGTTTCTCACCGAATTCTTGCTGAAGTGCAGTGTTATAACTTCTCAAGGCATAAAAATACATCTGTGGCAAGTGCCTTCTTCAAAGTGTAAACCCCAGCAGACAGTATGAAGCCTATCTTAATAGAGCTTTATTATGCTCCCTTTCCATGTCCACCTTTGTTTTGTCTTTATCTCTTGCTGCCTCTTACTTGCTGAGTTCTTTTACTGTCATTCTCATAAGTTTTGATTGCTCTTTCTGTTGTTACGCTTTTAGACAGGCTTTCTCTCCCTCTAAATCTCCTCTTTATCTTCTGGGGAACATCCTTTCTGCTTCAGGGTTTTCTGTTCTTTGAACGATATTTGTACATGATAGAGAAGACGCTAGACCTCGAGATTATGTAAGTGATTGTGACATGCATGCACTTTTAATTGCATGACAGCTGATAATATTGGGGCATTTGTCAAGGAGGAGTAGAAATATTGCTGTACAGCTAAGGAGTGTGCTTCTTATCAGGGCTTTGTTGATCACAGGGCTGCATTAGAAAGCACAGAGGTCCTGAACTGAGAGAGCCCTGTTGTAGCAGGTACTGCTGGTCAGTGGGTGAACCTGCTGAGCTGTGTGTAGCTCCTTAGATAAATGGACTGAGAGAAAGGCTGTAAGGTACAGGTGGGATGGTGGCACAAGAGTATTGTGAGTCTTTTTAAAGTCCTCCTGCCTCTTCCTTTTTGGATTTCTTACAAGACTTCTTCTTTTCCTGTATGTGGGAGGTGCCAAGTGTTTGGATTTTTTTCAGTTTGTGATGTTTTACATAACCAACTCCTATTTTTTGACACTCTCATAGAACACTTTGCCTTCTATATAGCCTCTTAAAATTTCACACAAAAAAAATTGTTCACAAATACAGCATTGAGAATGATGGAAAGATCAGGTGCCTGTTTTGTCTCCTGCTGGGATTGTAGCTTGCAAGTCTGCAGGAATACTTTTGCTTAAAATTTTTGTTCATAAGAATAATAGTATGTTCCAAAGGGTACACCTGATGCATTTATTCATCTCACCTGGCAAAATCTCCTATCCTATCAATATGTCTTCACCATTTTTATTTCCAATACCTCTCTGATGTTTAAAAAACCTTTGCCTACTGTTCTTATATTGAGCCTATATATTAGTTAACTCTGTGGACCTGTCACATCATGTCTTGGAAAATTGACTATGAAAGCTGTGACACAGTGTTTTGTGATGCAATTGGCTACCAAAAATAGGTTTTAAAAAATATATACTGTAAGAAAAACAAAAATTAAGAAGGAAAACATTGGAGACTGTGGATTTTAAATAGATATAATTATATGTTTCTTGGATGCCTTTTGACTTACTAAAAATAAAAATAAGATTGAAACAAAGCAAACATTTAAGAATGTGCCTGCAGCTTCTCTTCTCCAAGTAATTGAATACAGGATTTCTTCTCTAACCCTGTTCCAGCAAGAATATGCACTGCTTAGGTATTCATTTCAGTGGCATTGACAATACTGACAATATAATTGACCTAAAAAGTTCTGGATTTCCTGTTAATGCACTTTCGAAACGTACATCAACTACAAAAAAATCATTTCTATCTACATTTCACTTGATTTCCATTTTCAAGAAAGGAGGTTTCATCATTATTATTCTATTTGAATAGCACTGATATCTTGAGAGATGGAAGGAGACTTCTATTGTATGCAGGAGTACTTTATTTCGATATTTTCTTTGTCTGATTATACATGATAAACACACATTAGTGACATTCCGTGCATGTTTTGAAGATAAATGGGATATCTCTTTAAACCATTCCTGACACTTCCTAACCTGTGGGCTTAATGGCATATTCTTTCTTTGATTCAATAATTTGTCTGTCAAAAAAGCTGTGCTGACATTCTCGTTGTTGTGGGACTGAAATGGAAAGAAATCTCTTATCTTTAAGATAATTTTTGAAAAATCGAGGAGAACATTTTAGGATAAAAATGTTTTAAAAATGATTTCAGTTGGAAAAAAAATGTAAGTGTTGACATTATACCAACTGCTAGATGGCAGGTGATAAAAGGAAGAATGTTATCTAAAACTGTAAGTCCCCTTGAATTAATTAGGGAATGTGTGAAATCTTAGAAATGAAGACAGTTTCTACTACTATGCCTTGCATAAGTATTAGTTCTGTCAAATAACTAGTAACTTTTAAAATAATGGGCTATAGATGTTGCTAAAAGAGTCTGGTTTGCCAAACCTACGTAGCTTCTCTGTGTAAGGCAAATATTAATATATGCACACACAAACGAACCTGTACTTGTGTATGTATATTGTCTGTGTATGTATTTATACTTGTATGAATATACTGGTACACTATCTAAAATAATCTACTTGGCCCTATTTTATTTATAGAACTGATACAGAGAGGATTAATTCAGACAGGCTATGCAGAACCCTTTCCTTTTTCCTAGTACAGTCTGGTGTAATGGGAAAAGAAAAGGGCGTAAACTCTGCATGAAGGAAGAACTAACCCCCAACTCTCCAGTTATATCTGATCAAATAACATAGAACAATATTGGAGGCCAAAGGTTTTAACACTGTTACATGTTTGTGGTAGCTGCCTTTCTGCTTTGGAAGTTTTCACTTGAACCCTGTGAGCTAGCTCTGAGTTCTGTCTGCTGTGCATGGCAGTATTTTCTTACCTTTTTTTTAGGGGCATGACAGACATAGCAATTCTAGTATTTTTTGCTCATAAAATACTATGCTTTTATTAGAGGTAGATTAGGCAATAGGCTTCAAAAGAGAATTAGCTAATTCTGAGTGTTTGAGTACTCAGGTCTTCCTTTCTTCCTTGTTTTCCCTGAATTTCATTTTTGTCAGTGAGCACTCATCAGCACTTTTTTCCAGAGGATTTCTTAGAGCTGCTGTCAAATGTGCCTCTGGCTGGATGGCTGGCTAACAGGGATTGATCTTGCACGGGGTGTCTACCTTAATTTGTCTTCCCTGATGATTAGTCTTGTCCTGTTTACATTGTAATTGTGAAAGGCTGACCTGATGACTGTGGACTGTAAGTTACAATTTGAGGCTTAAGCTCCTTGGTTCATGATATGCTTGCAAGGGCTGGAGAGTTCCAATGTGTTCTGAGATGCTTGTCACCATGGCAGGCTTCAGAAAACTTGGGTGGTTTAAATATATCAGCCAACCAACTGCTGCCACAATATGTGGAATTCATAGGAAAGGAGCAAAAGTGATGCAGACCTGTTGTGAACTAGGAGAGAGAATAACATAATTACCTGGAGTCCTCCTTCCCAAGGTTCATAGCAAGTAGAGTAATCAGATTCTTACCTAACTATGCTCAGAGGCAAAGCAAGAATATATTGTCAACAGCTGACACAAACAAGATGAAAACCTCTCCCTCAAATAATTCTTTCCCTCCAAAAAAACCCCCCAACAACCAAAATCAAAAAACACAGTCCTAAAGAAGATGTGGCTGTGTTGGTCTAAAGTAAACCAGTTAGAGGTCAGAACACTGATATGAACTTTGTTTATGCCCTCAGAGTTTGAAACTTCTCTCCTGTAGCTGAAACCGTTGTAAATTCTGGTTATGGTGCTTTCCAGATCACCTCTGACACCTATGGTGGTGAGTCCCTTTGGTCAGTCTCACTGGAAGGATATTCCTTCGCCCTGTGTTCTCAGGGTTGAACAACAGTTCTTGAGAAGTTCTAGGGATTAGCTGTTGTGGAATCTAATAAAATAATTTGCAATATAGCTGTATTTAGAAATCATGAGATGTGTATTGCCAGGTTGGTAGTCTGTTAATGTTTATGGAAATGTCTGTCTCTTAACTCTGAATCAGCATTGTTCTGGAGTGTAAAGCTCTTGGGTGTGCTAATATGCTCTCAATCCTTTCATTGTACTATGTGATATATTTAAAATAGGAGAGTACTTTCAGGAAAGATGTTAATTTACGAGGAAAATATGGGTTTTCCTAGTAACAGCACAGAATCTAAAACCTGAGGTCGTATGGGATTTCATTGGCTAGTTCTGAAATTAGTCAGACTTCTGGGAAAGCACAGTGTCATATTTCTATACGCTGTGACTTTTCCTTCACAGTTCTTTTTCATTCAGATGGAATGAAGTCTAAGGTCTGAGTAGTTTTGGAAAGAGTGTTACAGATGTGATACCTGGGGAAAAGGTGGTAACTTTTCTTCTTGACAGTGGTGAAACTTGTGCCCAAGCTGAAAAATTGAATTCAGCAGGCTATCAGCATTAAGAAACACATGTTTACATTTCTGAGGTCTGACATCACAAATGTTAATCTTTAAACCTAGACTTCACAGTTAAACAGCAAAATTTGCTGGTAGATTAATTGGTTGAGAATTTTTTAATGATGGTATCTAAGGCTAGGATCAATGTAAATGTTGTTGTAAGCTTATCTATTTTTAATCTGTTCAGTCTGAACCAGAGCTGGTGGTATTTCGTTACCATCATCGTGAAATAGTAGCAGTTTGTGTATTAGTGTCCTCTGGAATGAGACAAAAGCTGTTGATCTGATTGCATATTAACCTTAAGCTACTATTGCAACAGTGTTAAGAGATTCCATTCATGGGAAATGGCCTGCATAGGGTTGACTTATCTGCCTTTGCAGGAACCAACTGGTGAAGCATTCAAATAAAATGATCACTCATAGATCCCTCAAAGAAGGAGTGGGGGAAAGAAGGGGGAGGAGGAGCTTCACACAATAAACAAAGCAAAAGCACTCAGTCCTTTTCAAAGACTTATAAATATTTAATAATCATCTGTCTACGGCCAATCTAGAAAAAGAAATCTTTAACTCAACTGTTCTAAAGGTCCAAACCTGAATATTAATTGAGGTGGTTTCAAAGTTCACATTACTTAGTCTGGCGTTTCCTTGGAAGTAAAGGCAATATTTTCCTGGGATGGTGTGGGAATCTTTCCAAATGTAGGCATAACTGTAGCTAATTTGGATTTTTGGTGGGGCAAAATAATGCTGCATGAGACATTATTTTTTGCTACTGTAAAAAAACTGGTCACTTTCATTTTAACCAATGGTAAATCTTGGCTGCTGTGACTATGTACAAAATTTTTTATGAGTGTATATATGTATTTGAAAAATGGGAAATGATACCATCTCTAACAATATTAACAAGTTTTTAGGAACAGCCTTTATTCTCTCAATCCCTTCTTCTAGATTCTACCACTGAAAGCACCTGATTCAAGTGTCCCCTTGGATGAACCTCTCGTATCTCACACTACCCAATTTTGACAGTCTAAGTGCTCAAATTGAGCCATTTTGTTCTCTGTAAAATAAACCCAAGCCCATTATATGTGATTTTTCATTCACACACCCCTCCCCTTCTCTTCATTTTCTTCCTCCTCTCCTTACTACAGCTCTGTTAATGTAGAGTTGCAACATTGTGAGGACCAGTGTTTTCACTCCAGGCATGTCAACTTCAATCTGCTGCGATTTGGTGTGAAATCTGTGCCATGGTGTGGGGCAGAAAGGTCAACCCCCCCATAATTGATGTTGCTTATTCATCTGCTTCCCGTGTATTTTTCTCTCCACACACTGGCCTTTGTTTGGATAAATTGTTTGAAGATTTACTGTAGTTCTTAAAGCCTGAGAAGCGGCTCCTGCTGTACGACTTCAATGTCCCCGCTAGGCAGGAGACTCAGCTAGGATGACACATAATGGCATTTAGACAGAAAGATCTTTTTCTCCCAAGACAAAATGTAGAGGACATCATCTGGCATAACAATTAGGACAATTTTCAGACTAATTTACTATGGAATCGCTTTGTACAGTCCCCTTGTACACTGATATTTAATATGCTAATTGCTACTAAAACCTGAAATATTATTTTAAAGAGTTCACGGACTTCAGAAAATCAGTATGTATCTGAATGGGGGGGAAGAACGGGATAGGAAAGAGAGAGAAACTTCTAATGAGTGTGATTTTTAAAATTACACATAAATACTTTTCAGATTATTAGGAAAAGCCTCAATGGTCATAAAGAATCTTAATGTAGTAATTTATTGTATTTTGGGTTACCTACATTTGTTCTGCTTGTGTTAGCAAATGGCATCATTTGAGGAAGGAAAAATAAAAGTGCCATTTATATCCTCGGAGGGGCTTGATGGAGATCTAAAAATAAGTTTTAGTAAATGTAATAAAATTCCTTGCATTGTCAGATTTCCTTTAGTGAGCATACATGTCAATATTTGAGCTCTGTGGTAATAAATACAGGAACGCAAAACTACAAACTTTGAAGAATGTCTGTGTCCTTGTGGCTTTAGTCCTGAAAAGAGTGCATAATTTGCTGAAAGGAATCTTAAAAATAGGAGAAATAGTTCTTTAGTTAAGAAGGAAAAAGCTTTATCACCTAGTAATCCTGTCTGGAGATTGGATAAAATAGTTTGAAATCATTGTTTTGATTTCCATTGACTGAAGGCTAGAGTAGCTTTATTGGTTAAGCTGTTAAATCATCTGTGGTTTAAACACTTTTTTTTCCTGATGCACCCTTGTTTCGATTGACCTTGAAATGCATTATCTCATTCTTTTTGATTTTTCAGAAGAAAATGTCTGTTGCATCAGATCATGTGAAGCTGTCTTAAAACACTGAATACATATGCTTTACTACTATTCTTCTTCAAGGATAATATGAAAGTGTAATTCATGAGCATTTCTACTGCAACCTGCTAGATGATATCTGCCCCTCTTAGTGATTCACTAAGGAGGGTCTACGTGGAACTACTGAGCAGAGTCTAATATGTGTGTGGCACTGTGAATACTTTAATTTAGTTATAGAATACAAATAAACTGCATCTGGAAAAACACCTGACGCTCTGTTTTCTAAGGTGGTCAATATAGTATAATGCTAAGATGTTAGAATTCAGAAAAATCATTATCTTGATCAAGAATAATGGATTAAAGAAAATTCTTTTAGAACTGAAAGTAATTGACAGTAAAATTCAAATAACTGAAATGATATAAAATGCCCATTACTCAGGATCTAGAGCAAGTTCATGGTAGTGCATGCAACTGAAAACAAACTTCTCACACAATCATACTGGTTTCATATTCAACAGAGAATAATTCTGTTCTTGGGCTGAAAATCTTACTAGCTGCTTTTTCAAGCTCAAATGTAGTTAGCTGCAACATTTTTATATTAATATCATGCCTTTTCAATATTTTCTTGTTACGTGTCTATCTTAAGGACTTTATGTGAAAAGAGTATGCAAAGATTCTTATTATAGAATTTGTGTGTATCTCAGGTATTGGCTGTAGAATTTACTTTATGGATGTGGAATTTCTATGTGTTCTTGTTTGTGTTTGTTCTTTAAATTAAAAATTCTTGTCCTTAACTGTGAAATCTAAAAAACCTGTACAAATCATCTGTCATTTTAAAGATCACTATGCATAGTGGATATACGTGAATTTGCATTTTGGACAACAATAAAAATGAGATACAAAGATCAGCAGGAAAATAATGAAATTTTATACTGCTCCACCTAATTTATTAGACAAGATGATCATTAAAATATTGGTGCTAAGAAACTAGAGCATTGAAAATATAATGACATCTTTCCAATTTATTTTTGCATATGTTCCATTTTGAAATGGGTCTGGGGGAAATCATATTGTGTCTTAGATACCTGCAAACAAAAATTAAATGAAATGCTTAGCAGAAACTACCCTTCCTTTGGCTTTAATCCAGGCTGTTCTTATTCCTTTGAATAGTGAAAAAACTTAATTCATTCAAATTGTTCTCCCTTCCAAACTTGGAATATAACCTTACAGCTTAAGGCTAGTTTACTCTTCTTTCTTCATTTAGAAGTGTTTGGAAAGCCTGAAAATATAGTTTCTCTCTCAGGGTAGTATGCTTTTCATGTCAGGTGAGGAAGCAGCACTTGGATTTGTTTAGGATTACTTTTAGTGAAAGGACAGGGATGGCTCCCTGTATAGTTTTTGGAGGGGCACTATAGTAGTTCTAAACAATTTAATGGCCTGGATGGATGTTTTGCAATGGCTCTGTCTGCTTAAAACTCTTAGGAGTTTTGGAGTAGGCTGGTTTAATGGAAGAATTGGAAACACAACGCAGATCTGATTGACTGGGCTTTCTCATAAACAGCCTTGGCAAAAATGTACAGGTCCTAGGACTAGAAAGCACATATTTTAGGTTCATTTCTATGTCTTATTGTTATGTATTTTTACGCGCCTTTTCTTTTTGAAAATAATGAATATGAGGAACATGCAAAGTGGTTTTTTTTCCAGACGGTTTAGATCTACTGTTTGTGGAAAAAAAAATCCTACAGTTTTGTGACATGAGAAATTGAATTTTGGGGAAGGTTTGTTAGTGATGAGAAGATTAGATTAAACAGTTTTTAGTTATTTATTTTATTTAAACAAGCTTTGTCCATTGTGTATAAATATATGAGACTCTAAATTTGCCAGTTAGAACACACAGTAAATATAGAGAATAGCAGCATTCTGAAATTATGAATTTTTAATGCTCTCTACGTAAGAAATACATTTCATGGCATAATTTTTGATGCCTGTATAATACCAGTTGAAACTTTGTCTACTCTTGTAGTCTTTGAAGTTCCTATCCATTTTATAAGTGCTGGGTAATTCACATTGAGGTGCCTTGTTATCTTACATACATCTGGGCCTGACTGGTATTGCTGGTAGCAAGATAAGTCCAGTGCATTTCCTGTGGGAGTAGGATTAGTCATATTTGTTTAAATGAAGTGGGAAGTCAGCATTAGTGAAAAGTGCCAGATTGACAACTCTTGAAGATGAGCTCCTGGGTCCCGGTGGAACAGGGAAGAGAATTGCTTTGCTTTACTGATGTACCTCTGCCCTGACCTCAGACAGTTCATTGCTAATAATTGGGCAAGTGTAGGCTCCAAGCTGCTTTGGAACCTGTCTTCTGCTTTGAATCTGATGGCAAGCTGCCAGCTGAATTTGCTTGGAAAGAGCTTCCTCCCTGGCAGCTGGACCAAGACTAGAAAAAATATGGTCACTTTAACCATTGATTAGTCTTCAGTAACAACTTGGGACAGTTTAGCTCGCTGCCGTTGTTCTACTTCCTGCTTTCCCTTCCAGCTCAATTTTAACTGAATCATATCCCTGAACTGCCTAACCATGGGATTGCATGAGGGTCGGGGTGCAGCTGAAGGGAGGAGGAGGTGAGGTCCAACAGTAAAAGCAAAGAATAGGAACATAAGAATGTGGCCGTCTAGGTTCAGAGTGGCTTAATTATTATAACACTGTAACATTGCAAATTGGTGGTCTGAGCTCAGCTAAAACTAATAATTTGGGGTGAAAATTTCTAATATTGAAGTCCTATTATGGCCAAAGAGATTCAACTCAGTAGTCTCATTCTAAAATTAATTGAAAAAATATGTGTCCAAAGACATACAGATTCCTACAGAAAAGAAAAACTTCTTTATATGTAATCCCATACTATACTGAATTATGAAAATGACCCTTGAGTTGTTTGTGTGATGTGGTTATGTTGACTGTATTGCACTGTGTCTGGTAGTCCCACTATGTTTTCAAAAGGTTGGGTCCATCTGTGTCTGCTGTTGGTTGTTTTTTTTCTTTCTTCCCCTTTTAAAAATCTCATCCTGAATGAGTTTTGTAAATATTCAGTCTTGACTTCAGCTTGCAGTGCAGTGTCATCAATTATGACAGACTGCTGTCTCTTCTCTCCACTCTTCATCTTTTCCCTGTCAAAATGCACCCTTTGGCAGAATATTTTTCAAGGGCTAAATGTAAGTCTAAGGGAGTCGCTGTCAAGGTATTTTTCATAATTTCGAAAATATTTTCCTCTTTCTCTTGTTTATAATTACTTCTTGGAAACTTCCAATTGAAATGCTTCTTTACTGGTTTTTCAACACATGCATGCTCTGCTGAGAGAGCAGGGCAGATTTGGAGGTTATTGATGTATTTTTTTACCCTTTGAGGTTGGGGGAGAAGGAGGGAAAAGATGATATAGTATAGATAATATATTCCTCCCTTGCCCCCCACCTCAATAAATATTAAAGATTTAATATAGGTACCCAAACCAGGTCTGATATCCCTTTCATGGGAGGGCTTTCCTTCCCTTCCTCCTATATGTTAAAAGGACAGCTGCTCGTGGTCCTTGCATCCCCTAGTAGATGAATAATGAAACCCTAAGGCAACAGCAACTGTTTGCAGTCTGGAAAGAGCCACAACTGAATACCTAGGGAAGATACAGACTTTTTTTGTCCCTTTTCTCTGCTGTTCTGATAACCAAAGACTGGTTTAGATCCCAAGATATCTAAAAAGCCTGTAATGTAGCCAAGCAAATTTAGCTCACCAAAAAAACCCTATGCAATATTTTCATTTTACTTTTTGATCTCCTTAGTAAATATTGAGATGGCTTAATTTGTGCAGTCTCTGAAGCATTAAACGTGACACTCATTTTCCTACTTTTGCTATAATATGTGTGTTAACTTTGCCTACTGTGCTGCCAGCATGTAATTTTATTGTGAGCTTCATGATTATGGATTTTCTTTTCCTTAAAGTTTCATCTCTAATTTTTGGTTCATGAGACAGTTTTGGCTGTTAAAGAAAGAATCTCTGATGAATATGAAAGCAGTTTGTACATGCAAAAACAGGAATAAACAAGAAAAGGTCGGATGAAAGAAGAAATATAATAAATTGGGAGTTTGTAATTTCGAAGCAAGCCTAATTTGTTTGCACATTGTGGCGATAATTCACCTTTGTCCATGAGAGTGGCTCTGATAAAATGAAAGGTATTTGCTAATAGAGTCTACTTGTCAGGCATCCTCTTTCCATATAGGTTTCTTCTCTGTAGCTCCCTTTTCCCTGCAAAAGATTTGGGGTTTTTGTGTGTTTGATTCTTAGTAAAATTTCTTTCCTCACACAGTTTGGATTTCATAAGATGAAAGACACAAAGACTCTCTAGAAAACGTGTTGCTAGTATTGATTTTGCCTAAAAGTCATATGCTATTTTAGTAATAGGTGAGAATATGGCAGATTGTTTCTATCACGTTACAATAATATCACTTTTTCTTTAATGATGTTAAATGTTGATCTTGGATATGGAAAGGTACATACATATATATTCACTTTTTAAATTAGATTCTCTTTTCCTCTACACTCTGGTCCAAAATTCCAATTTTTTAAAAAATTCAGAAGTTGTAATTCCAAATTTAATTGAAATGTGAAAATTTAACATTCGGTAAACATGAAAACCTGTCCCCAGGATATGTTAAATTGAGCATAGAAAAAGCTGTGTTATTTCTATAGGCTGCTCTGATGGAAGAGACTGTGTTAATATGTTTTTGCAGGACTTACACAGTTGCCTGGTTTAGCTGAGGTTTCCACATGATCTGTTGCTCTTGGGTGTACTGAGAGCCGAGGTATGGTATGCCCTTAACTTGTACTGGTTTTGCAGCGATTGCCTGACACTTTAGGGCAAGGGTGGCCATGCCCTAACACGGCAAAGAGACTAAAGCTATTACTTTAGGTGATTCACAGATTATTGTTCTGGTTTTGCTTTCTTGATTTAGCTTTTTGAATCCATAAAAATTATTTGAAATTTGTGTATGTGAAAACCTGTTTTTCAGGGAATGGCAAACCCAATGGCTAATCCAAACCTTTTCGTCACTAAATGGCTAGTCCACACTCCTGCTTGTAGCGCTGTTGGTTATTGTGCATGCACAGAGGAGGAGTATGGCCTGCTGGTTAAAATGGGGAACTACTAGGATACTGAAAAGTACAATTCCTGGCCCTGTCATAGAATTTCCGTATGACCTTGGGCAAGATATGTCAGATAAAACTTACTTCACAAGGACATAATATAGCTGAACTGATGAGATTGTAGTGCTTTTAAATCCTCTTGAGGAAAGTTACACAAAAAGAAATTACTTCTATTGTAGAATAGTTGTGAAAATGAAGTAGAAGACCTGGCATGATTAGGAGACAATTTATTGACTTTTCTTTCTGGCTATTTACAACTTTTCTACCTTAGCTGGGGTAAGAAAAGTGGATGCACTGTGGGTTTGTTTCTGTCCTTGATGTGCACGTGCAGCTCCCATTAGTGCCAGCAGGAGCCCTGTGCTTGCATCTCGAGAGGAGAATAGACCCCTGTGTGTGTAATGATAAGTTACATAGCATCTTGTGGCTCTGTGTATGATTTCTGATCTATTGTGCCAGAGATACTACAGCATGAGAGAGAGCTGCTGTCATTTTCAATAGGAAGTGAGAAGTTTAAGAGCCTGAGAACTGTCCTCTTTTTTGAATAGCACTTTTGCTGCATGAAGTGTAATTTATTTTTATCACAGCAGGCATAAAGCTTCCAGGTTTTCATAAAGAAAAATGATCCATATAGAGCCCATGTCGATTGAACAATCATTTGAAGACCTGTAAATTCAAAACACAGCTCTTTCTCAATGCAAAGTATTGTTCCTTTTTCTGCTGCAGCTTTTAATTTTTTTAGTCCTGGAATTTCATTAATACTTTAGATGTATTATAAAAAAGTGCTTTAATGTCAGTAATTATATTTCCAGCCATCAGTTTGCCTGTAGCAGGACACATTACTTAATTATAGTAACCCAAACTTCCTTCCAAACAGGACTTTCTGTGCTTTCAAAATTTTTCAGGGCAGTACTTACTAATTTTTTTAATTTTTTTTTTTTTTAAGTAACAAGTGGGTATGAATCCTTAAATTTTAGGAAGAAAGTGGAAAGGAGAGGAAAGGATTGGGGAAGGGGAAGAAAAGAAAGAAATTGTTTTCATCTTGCCTGATACACAAATACACAAAAAGAAAAGAAAACAAAGGAAGACCAGTTATTAGTCCTACAACTTGTCAGTTTGGTTAGTGAACGGTTGCCCCTCTCTCTTCTGAGATAATACAACATCTTAAATGATGTCCATTCTTAAATGTAGAAACCCCGCATTGTGTCTGTTAATGCGTAATTGGACTGTCTTTTAATACAAGCAGAGGCACTTGTTTCGGAATATAAACCCTGCACCTCAACAGGTCAGGAAGACAGTAAAAACCTGTTGTTTGGCTTTGTCTTGGGGAATAATGGAGTCACTAATCTACTTGATCTCTCGGAGTCAGATAAAGAAGAAAGTGAACGATGCATACATTTCAAAGATGGAAGGCACTTGTAAAAGCAATTTCTTTGGAAGGAAAAAGTAGAGCAAAGGCTGTTGGAAACCTTTTAATTAGTACTAATTACCTCAGCAGAAAACGTTGGAGGCTTGAAAGGATTTGTGTCAGCAAGTGAAAGATCAAAGATTGCGACGCTCGCATTTTAATCTGTTGGCTATAAAAACGAATAAGGGGGTGGTAATGGGGCCCATGAGAATGACAACCCAGGTGGTGGAGGCCTTAATCCCTTCTTTACTGCTAGTGCCTGAGGCCTAGTTCCAATTACATAAGAAGATGATTTAATTTTTGCTTTAATTTTAACAGAAATTAAGTTTATTTTAGCCTTCAGTGAGAACAAGACAAGGTTTCCAGACAAAATCGTCTCAATTTATTTCTTTTAATGTTTTAAGTCCAAGCCTTTACTTAGCTTTTTTTCCCCTAAGTGGCTGAAGCTGCTCTGTAGAAGGCCAGGAGGCAGCGAAGGTGCTTTGATGTGGTCCCTGCAAATGGGGAGGGGCTGACAGCGGGTCACTGGTGGCCACTGTGGCGGCATTTGGGAATCCGTAGTGCCCTCTTTCTTTTTTTTTTTTTTTTTTTTTTCTTTTTTTTTTTTTGCTTATTCGTTGTTGGTTTGGTTTTATTTGGGTTTTTTTGTTTGTTTGCTTTGTTGTTTTTTTTAAGAAACTGCCTAATTGTGTCAGTGAAGAATATTTTGTAAGCGTGCTTGCTGTGATATTTCACTTCTGTTTTCTTTCAAAACACCCCATGTGAGTTCACATGGGTGAGGTAAATAACTTTTTTTTTTGGTGGCTTGGGCAAATTATGTGCCACTCAGAAATCTAACTGTCATCAAATTCCACTATGGTCATAAGAGTGAGCATATGGCTGAGGCTGAAGAGAGGCTGGTGGCTGCAATGTAGACATCAAATGGATAGATTTATGTCCAGGAATTTCCAGCACTTCTGCACAGCCAGCCCCAGCCCTCGTGTAGATGCCTCTTGGCGTTGGGTTTATAATTCAGCTCATGAAGTCAGGTATTATCTATACACAGTGAACTGGTAGGGTCTGAACAATTTTTTTAATAATTGAACTTTTACAAAAGGTTATATTACTTATGCTCTGTGGATTCAAGCATGGTAAGTTGCAGCCACTCATGGTTTTGTTTTTGCAGGTAATTTGCCTAAAAATTTGGAGGCCGTGGCAACACGAATAGTCAGGCCTCTATTTTCAATTAAAACTTTAAATGAACTTTGAATGACATACTTTATTAAGTTTTATACTGATTTTTAAAATATTTTAATGATGTTAAATTACTTCAGCATCAGGTTCTTATGATGTATGATTTTATGCTGATGTGATAGAAAGTAGTGCTCATTCTAAAACAGATTGTTTTGAAAGAAGTCTTTTGGTCCCTCAGTAGGTCTTGTATGTATTGGCATGACAGGAAAACATGAAGCAATCTTTTCAAAGATAGGACTTGATGATATTAGAGGTCTTTTCCAACTGCAGCATGTGCACAATTCCATGAAAACCCAGGTGTCAAAGTTCAGTGTTGTCTTCCTTTTGCTTGACTTTTCCTAATCTCTCTGTTGCCTTTAAGCATGCTTTGGAGAAGCTTATACTGAATCTCATTCTAGGGCATGGAAAAACACCTGGACTGAGCCCTGAGCCTTTTTCCAGAGGAGTGTAGGGGAGCAATAGCAGCCTGGTTTTTTGGGGAGTGGCTCTTTCCTGGCAGATTGCGCCATCTCCATCATGGCTGGTGACTGTCCTTGTGAAGCTACTCAGAAGGACCCAAGGTGGTTTTCAGTTTCTCCAGGAGATGTTGGGGCAGTCCCTTTACTTTAACATGATTCTGGGACTTCTTGTATTGCTTTCTGGTGTGAATGACCTTTGAATATATATGGGCACAGTGACCAGCTGAGGGTGTATTGATACGATCTGTGTTTTGGTAATAATTCATCATCATCATTTTCACCCCTAGACTATCAAATCCACAGCTGTTGGACTTTCAAAGGTGGGCTTTATGCTGGACTCTAATTTCCCAATCATGTTTTAGACAATCTTATTAATTTTAGGAATTGAGGAGGAGGGAACCAACACAAAAACAGCCTGTCGAAGATTCCATAGTCCATCTTCTTAGCCTGTAAGATTGCTAGCTGCTATTTTTTTCTGCCAGTGTTTTATATGGTCCAATTTTAAATATACTTGAAATGTAGAAAAGGAGGATGCTCATGGAAGGGCACTAAACAGCATTTTTTTGTTACATGTATTTCCCTTCTTTTCTTTGTTTTATATCAAGAACTAATTGAAAGAAATGTATTTGTAGCCTACCATGTACATTTCTGGGAAGTTTTATTTACTCATATTTCAGTGTGACAATCTTTGTAATTGTAGAGTCTGAATTCTTGTTTTGAGCAAATTTTTTGCTTATCTGATTACTTTATGCTTCCATTGCTAAGGCTATGTGTTAATATCACTCCTTGTTTTGTATAGTATGAGCAAGGAAAAAAATAACCAAAATGAACATTGCAGTAAACTAATAACTTTCTTTTTTTGACCATGCATTTATTGTTCACTTAATGGTAGTGGTTACTTATGCAAACAATTTCAATGCATGTTGCAAGACTTTAATTGAAATGCAAAACCCCCCAATTTGACTATACAGATTGAAGGAACAGATTATATGAAAGTATTTTGAAAATCAAAAAGATATAAGGACACACTTATCTCTGAATTTGAACTTACGTATCTAAATTTTTGCAGGATTGCTGTAAGGCCCAGTAACACAAAAAAGTTATTGAAACAATTAGTACTGAACAGTTATCATGCAAAAGTGCTTGACTGAGTATAGTGTGTGGTAACGATTCCCAAAAGTCATGGAGTGTTTCCTTGCTTTCTGCTCTTTGCAAGAGTGATTTATGAGTTTACAAGTTCCTTCCCAAACTCTGTAATTACCCTGACAGTTTCCCAGGTGGACTATATCCAAGTTGGTATAAAGCAGTACTTATTGCAGCTGGACCTTCTAATTCATCTTTAGTTAGGTATAGGACTTCTTGTTCTTTTTGTCTTTATTTAGGTTTTTTTTTACTTCTCAAGAAACACTGTACCATAGTAATTGGTACTACATTCCCTTCAAGTACCACATATGCCTGAAAGTAAAACAAAGCTCTGTTTGGTAAGGCTTAACTGAAAGCTTTTCATTTTATGAATGGAAACAAGGACAAATACAAAGCTTGGTCTTTGCATATACTTGGCAGGTCACCTTTCCCCTTGTCGAATCCATCTTCTCTAGGATTCCTGACTTGAATTCCAGCAGGTACCCCTTCAGGTCCAGGTGTCTTAGCAATTGATCTTCTCAGTCCCACCGTCACTTCTGATTTAGTACTACCAGAAAATTTGGTGATCGTGTTTGGGAATTGTTGGCGGCTCTCTGTTTTCTATCAACTGAGTGGCTCCTCCTTTCCCTGAACACAACTATTTCTTCTTTCTCCCTGGCAGTGTCAAACTGGCCACTTACATCCCACTCCAGCTGGACTTGTTCTTCTCTGTGGCATTTGTACCTTCTTGCTAAGTGTTGTACAAGATGCAAGTACACACTTCACAGATGATCTGCGGTATGCTGCTGGCTTTCTAGAAACAGATGAAACAGGATATAACGTTAACACTGATGACAGACTCAGTAACACAGTTACTTTGTTTAAACAAGCCCATAAAAAAAGTGTTTCCCCTCTAACAGCTTTTCTGGTGTTGCAAACTTCCACTTGCATAATGTACAATTCACTGGAGATTGTGCAGGCATAAGCAAAAGAAAGAGCTGTCTCTTGCTTGTGTATACTTGCACTTTAGAGTAAAGCACATCCATGTGGAAGATGTGCTGTCTAGCAGTTAGGTAGTCTCCTTGAAAGGATACTAGTTCTTCTTAATTGGCTCAGTCATGCAGAGACTTGTATGCTTTTACCCTAAGTTTTATAGGTCTAATAATCTGTTTACTGGCTTTTGGGACTTAAATGTCTGTTATAGTAAAGAGGGGTTTGAGTGCAGAAGAAACATTGAGGAGTAAAGGTGAAAATTTGCCTTGCACTTAGACATCATTAAAAGATTTTCAAACTATACTCCAAAAGTTAAATTTTGTAAATTGTTACAAAAGTACCTAAAGTTACCTTTTTAAGGCACTAAAGGCTGGAGCATTAAGGATACTGATGAGCAAAATGCTTAGGAAGAGGATATTAAATGTTGTACTGTGATTAAAAGACATACTGAAGAATAACCTAGATCCTTACTCCAGAAACATAATAGTGTAAATTATTCTTTAACACAATTTAAAAATATATAGCAAATGAGAAGCATGTGTGAACAACTTTGTTGATGTAACTGAGGAAATTCTCATTTCAATCATCAGAAGATATGTGATTTTTGGAAGTTCACCAACACTGGTTTACATGTTGGTTCAGTTACTCATACTTTTTTGAGAAAGGGTGCAGTTTAAGTGGATCTTATTAAAAAGAAAACTCCCAAAACATTAATCTCATTCCAGTACTTTATTAAATCTATTTAAATATGCGTTCAAATATTTCAGAGACATCAGACTGAATGTTTAGAAAGATATGAATGCAGTGGCCATTAAATTTTAATTGTCTCTAATCTCTTGCTACTATGGCAATAAAAATAAAAAATTCTAAGAGGAATATTCTATATAATGCATTATTTGGTAGGAATATTCTTAGTCAGCAAAACCATGTAAGCAGTACATTTTCTGCTTTTCCATAATTTGAGAATGTAAATCATGTGCTTCTAATAATCTTTGTGTTTTTCTTAACTGCATTTATTAGCATTGAGAAATCCTTCTTAATATTACTGAAAGTGAAAAAATCTTTTAGTTGTCTTCTCCTTTTTCCCCCTTCTCAACAAACTTCATGAAAAAATTAAAATTCTGCAGTGAATCTACTCTATCTTATTTTGCTGTACCGTTCTGAGGTATTCTGATGAGCCTGGATAAGCTGATGTGGCCTTTGGGGAGAGACACATCAAATATAGGCAGACAGCTCCTGTGTCTGGTAACGAAGACTGAGGAGGTCAAAACTATCCCAACAGGCCTGAGCAGGTCAGTCAGAGGCAAATGTTGGAAATAAGATTTGGTGGGGAGGGGAGTAAGAGGCCTGGGTCAAGTCCTGTTCAAAAAGTCAGCTTTGTCAAAAGCTTCAGTCACATTCTTACCTACAGGCAACCTCTACTGATCCCAACTCATTAATCGAACTGGAGAGCCGTCTTGACCCTGGCTCCTTCCCTTTGAAGTGTGGTGTCCTCTGCAGCATGAGGAAATAATTTGCTGCCTGATTCAATGAGCCATCAGTAGAGCCAGCAGACCTAATGACATGTGAGAATATTAACCTCCTACCACGAAGAGCTGTGAATCTTGAGAGGCAGTCTATAATTCACCCAGCACTCCTGAGCCTTCTCTTTCTGTCTTATTCTTGCACTCACTTTCTCACTCACAGGGAGAGAGAGGAGAGACCCTCATGTCGTAAAACTTTATTTCCTTCTGTAGTGTGAGCCTTACTGAACTGCTTGATAATGAGTTACTTTCCTTTTGCAGTTGGATAAAATTTATACTGAAACACCAGATGTCTGTCTTGCATATAATAATTTCTGTTTAAATTTTGACATGGGCTACATAACTGACATCAAGGCAGTGGTAATCACAATACTTACCCAAGCAGACTATTTTGTTTCCTTATTTATTTTTCATCATCGGAGGAAAAAGCAAAAGCAAGAGAACAAACAGCATAACAATGCTGTTATTCTGTATGTGTTTTAGCTTTCCTCAATCAAGAGAATCTTTCTGCAATCCGTTTTTGTTTTTGTTTTTTTTTTTTTTTTTCCTTCTTTTTTTGGTTTACCTAAAGAATAAACCAGTTCTGCGTGGCCTAGTACTGTGTGGTGTATGCACACACAAGGGTGTGTTCTCACCCTTTGATTCTTAAGAAAGAAATAGATTGTTGGTATAATCCCACTGCTTTAAAAGTCAGAGCTGGTTTTTCTCTTGTTGACTCCTTTAGCATTTTCATAGATTCAGGACTCCATGTCTGGTAAACTTCAGAAAGAGCGACAATGTTATTCATGTGGCTAAATCATGAGAAAGGAAAAGCAAAAATGTCCCTCTGTGTATTTACTACTCAACATGAAAGTGGTGGTGATTATCAGACTGTTATACATTCATATACAGTAAAATACTCTCAGAGTTCTGTTTTTAATGACTTTTTATAGTGCTGATGGGTGCTGAATAAGGCCAGAATTTGGAGATTGCAGATGGGGAACAGTACCCAACATAGCAAATCCCAGATCAAAATGGCTATTGCCAGCAATAGTCTGTGTGTACTGGAAAGGTTTTGGTAACTGTTTTTGCTGTAACTGTACTGTCAAATTTGTCATCCTTGGTGGAAACATAGTTTGCAAAAGCAAATGAAGTTATAGCAAGTGTGATCACTTATGATGGTAAAAGATGTTTCTCCACTGGCAGTGAAAGTTAGTGATGTAGTTGTGTGGCCAAAATCTTTTTGTTGGAAATTGAGCCTGAATTCTGTTTTGTTACTATTATAAGGTTATTTTGATTCTGAGTTGTTGGTAAAAACTGTTTGTGTATGGTGTGGATCTGGGTACAGGTTAAGATACTATGCAGAGGGGCTAAAGGAGGCTAGAGACACAAAGTCGACTAGGTAGCAGAAAGAATAATAAATAAATGTCAGTCATATGCTGATTAAGAAGTACTACAGTGTCTGTGGTATGCACCTATGTAGATCCCTGTCTTTAAGTTGTTCTAAAGATATTTTTTAACATCAAGGGATTCAGTATTATGCCTATTAACAATTCTCTGCTATCATGCTTGAGCAGTCTATTAGTCGTTCTCACCTCTTGTAGCTGGTCACAAAGGCCAGTCCCCTTGCCTCTCTCTGCTTCATCTTTTTTATTAAGTTTATTAAAACTAGTCAGATTATACATTCTTATGGCACAGGCTGTGCTTGGTCCATTCATTATGGTTTCTTATCTTGGCAGGCAATCTGAATTGAAAGGCAGCTAGTCCATTATGCACATATGAAGCCCATCACTCCTCCAGCAATGGCCAATTCATCAAACATTTATCTTTTGCCCTCTGAGCAGTACGTCAATTTGCTTGTCAATCCTCAGCCTTGGTTGTTGTGGAAGATGGGAGAAAAATTACTTTTCTTTTCCCCCTTCCCACTGAACTCTGGTAGTCGAAATGGGCTTTACTCTACTCACTCTACTCCCCCTCTCTTTGTGGAAAAAGGGGAGGGGTCAAGTTGCTATCTGAATTGCAGAGTGACAGATTGATCCAAGATACAGTAAAGCTTTCATTATGGCACTGCCTTTGCACTTGAATTTGCTCATATTTCCATTATAATACTGGTTTTTAGGGGGTTTATAAATAGGTTCTTGACTTGGCATGTGGAGCTGAGAGGAGCTTTTAAGAATAAACACATTACAATGTTTTAGCTCTTTGTGGTTTTTTTTGTTGTTGTTGTTTGGTTGGTTGTTTTTTTTTAACAGTTATAGTTTGTAAACCATGGCATGTTCTTTTGCTATTTCTAATCACTAATGTTTCATTAAAGTTTTTCAAGTTCAGGAAATGGCAGTGTTTCCATTTCTTTTTTAAATGTTGTTTCTTTTATTAGGATTGAGTTCCATGTTAAGATCGGGGAAAAAGACAAAGCAAGAGTCTTGCATCTAAGTTTTTGTCTTAACTCCTTGCTATTCTTCATCAAATACTTTAAAGAATTTTTAGCAGAAGGATGTTTAAGTCTGTACTTAGGAATTTTAGGGAAGTGATAAATAATTGAACTGTTAGTGATGTTTTTTCCAGAATGCCCTAAGAATATATACAGTCACTTTCTCTCTGCTTGGTAAATTTTTGCACTGTTTTGCAAACTGTTTTTTCTTATATGATACTTGTTTGATGACTAAGAACTCATTTTCTGATCCGTTTTGTATTATTTTGAAATATTTTATATGGCTTATGTGAAAACTGTCTTGCCACAGGCTATAGTACACTGATTGTCATTTTATTTAAACAAAATTGTAACAATAACATAATATAAAATCTTGGCATATTTAATCCTAAAGATGTAATATAAAAACTTAAGCAAAAAGCAGCCTAACATGAAGGATAAAGTTAGAGCTGTATTATTGGGATATTCTCTTGTGCAGAGGTGCTTTAAATACGCATAGTGAAATCTGAGACTTTAAGAGGTTCATTAGAAAAGAACTTGAACCCCACCACAGTCAGTCTGGTTGCTAATTTCTCTTTTGCTTTTTTTGTTTGCTTGTTTGTTTTATTGAGGGTTTTTTGTGTTTGGTGGTGGCTGCTATTTGTGGTTTTTTTTTTTTTTGTCAATTTTAGTAGAGTCTTGACATGAGAGAATGGTGGTTGAATGACTGAATGGTTGTCTGTAATATGCTTTTGTGAGCTACTGAAAGCTGTTATTGGGCTTTGTAGTTTATTTAACCAGGTAAATAATCCAATTCTATGGGACACAGCTCTTACAGTTTTTTACAGTAATGTTGCAGTTTCTTAAAATTTCATTGCAAGATTTTAGACGAATAGGCTATGTTCATCCCTCCCAAACACATGTGCTTCATGGAGTCTCACCTGGAGGTGTGTCTGATTCACCTTCTGGGAGTGCTCATCTTTTTGTGCTGCCTGTAAGGAGTTATAAGTAACTGGGCTTCTATAGACAGATGACATGAATCTGCATTATTGCTTTTCAGACAATGCCATCATTTGAGGAACTGCTGCTTAATAGCAAAATCCCTCTCTCAAGAAATGTCTGCATTTCTGTTGTATAATTGGTAGGAATGTTTCTGAAATGTTCTTTTAAGATCTAGAATTCAGGAGGCCTCATCTCTTTTTGTCTGTCTGTTTATTGACTCTAATTTGTTTGTGTTTTCTTTGAGGTTTTGGGGTGGATGCTGGCTTCTAAGGGTTTAGAAGTTTGGCCTTCTTTTCTTAAGCAATGGAAATTGCTGTGTAAGACTCAGAAAAAGGCTATAAAAGAACAGATGAAGAGTCTGAGTTTTCATGAATCCCCACCATTTTGATGTGCTTACATAGCTGTGGTTTAAGGTTGTTGTGAAAGATGTTTTCACCCAAGTCTTTATTCATAATACAGTGTCTCATATAGTCTTGCATACTTCAGTGTATAAGAAAAGGGGAAAATCAAGGGCATGATATTTATTTTCTCGTATGTCTGGAAGTTAAGTATGACCTTTATTTGAAAAGATTAAGAAACTTATTGTAGGTCCAGTTCATAACAGAAGTTTAATCTTTTCTTTTGGAGATCTGCTTTTCACAGGTATTTAACGATGCTGCTTGTTCATTTCTTTTAATTTCTCTTTAGATGATCATATTCACAGCTGTGCCTCAAATCTTATCCAAATAGTTGCTCCCAGGTATTTTCCATCTACCAACAGAAAGGTGGAAGTAATGCCAAATGCTACCTCTAGGTAGCCTGCGAAATACTAACATTTCCTGTGATATTACACAAAACAAAGCATTTGTTGCTTTACAAATTCTGGAGGTTCTTTACTTTCACTGGCATGCTTTTTTTTTTTTTTCTTCTTTCCTGCCTAGGTCCAGAAGTCATGTCAGAGCTGTCCATTGAATACTTCATTCTGTTTCCTTTTTATTTCTACTATCATGCAGGAAACTGTGTAAAATCACTATGTAGAATGAAGAAAAAAAAAGAAAAAAGTATTCTTGAATACTGTGGAGGCCATTTTTTGATGCTTTGCTTGTATTTTGTCCAGCTGATTTATACATATATATATATATATATATATATCCCCATTTTTTATTGTGCTTTGTTTTGGTGAGGTTAAGTCAAAGGACTAGAAGTCAGGAGTTCTGGGTGTTATTTCTTGCCTCTTAGAAAATTGCTGGAGGTCACCTTCCGTTAGTCACTTAACCTCTCTCTGCTTTACTACAAAATGGGATTTTAAGCTCAGCAGGTTTTTGAAAAGTAATTCATTAACGTTTTGAAAAAAAAATGCCTTGTACTTATTGGCTGGCAGGTCCTAGAGAAATAGAATTTGCATTTCTATTTAAATACTGAAATTGTCTAGTACTAAGGTTCTCATGTTGATTCTGCTCTGCTGTAATCTATTCAAACATTAAAGGCAAGGAAAAGGTATTTTTAAAAGCTCTTGTTTTGTAACAGCTCCATCTTTAACTTCTGCTAATGGCTATCTCTTGTCAACAAAGTGCAAATCAATTTCAAGGCTAAACTCAAACTCTCTCATTTACATATTGTTAACTGCTCTCTCTTTTCCTGTTAAACAGGAGGAAAAAGTCAATTAGATATGAGGCAGCTGTCTTATTAATAAAGGGATGGGATAAAACATGAGGAACTCTTCTTTTTTAGCATATGCCTCTGAGCAGCTTGTTTTTCTGAGCAAGGACAACTGCAGAGTACCGACTTTTGTCTATTGCTTGAGAGGCTTCTGCTTTTTTTCATTTATAAAATCTCATGTTTTCATTGTCAAGTATTACCAAAATGAAGAGTTGCTCTTTACTTGCATTGTAACCAAATCCCTGTCAGGCCAGAGGAATCACATGAAATAGTGTAGTTGACAATTACCATGCATACACAGATATACATATATATATAAAAAAAATCTCCGTCATGACATTCCTTTATGATTAAAACTTTGTTATAAACCATGAATGAATTATGGAAAAGAAAGCTGGAAGAAATCATACTGATTAGCCAAAGGACTTGGATAAAATGACATTTCTGAGACCTTTATATTCTAAAGGATTATTTACTGTCTACTTACAGAATATCTTAAGTCGTTTTGCAGAGGGAGTCAGTTTCCTTTTTAGCGCAGTGTTTTTGTAAGCTAATGAGGGCAAAGCGTGAGCCATAGGCAATGATGCTGTGATATTAGCTGTGACAGGGAGCTTGATCATAATTATCTTAACGAGGATAGGGTTAATTACAGTGGAAACTTAAAGTTTTTTCTGTTTGAATGAGGCGGTGCTGAATACGTTGTGATGTTTTGTCGGTTTGATGTGACTTTGAAAATTGCAATGGAAATCTCTTGGCAACACTTGCTCTCCTCTGGGAACAGAGCATGAGCTCTGCAATGAGGTAACTGAGACGGTACCTGTGGGTGAGATAATGGACAGCTTTCATGACATTAGACCAGGGACAAGCAACCTGCAATCCACCTTAGTGATGTTTATTAGCCTTTTGAAAGTAAGGGAAACAGCTACTTGCCACAAGCCCTTCAGTGCTGGTTGCATTGTTGTGGTAAGATTGTGTGTTTGTGTTAGTATACTAGTATGGGGAGACAATTTTTTTATGCTGTGAACTATGAAAAACAGCACAGATTTAATTTTAGACTGGTTCTCTTTCTTGGGGGGATTTTCCTCTTTTTATACTCGTCTCTTAGGTTGCTTGTGCCCTTCTTCTTATACTGTGTATATATAAGCATTCCTCTCCTCTTTTCTAATGGCTCAGAAGGAAATACTTGGAGTACATTAATATTACTTTCTCAACCTCATTAAAAATAAAAATGACAGTATTTTGTACTGATTTCTGTCTCAGATTCTCAAAAATGCTTTCTACATACCAATTTTCAAATGCAATCCTTTCTCATCTCCCATCTGCAGATGGGGAGCTGAGGCTCATAGAAGTTATGGGACTTGCTGAAGTTTGTACCATAAACCCAATTGTGTGGATCGTACTTAAAACTTTTGCATTTTGGAGTACGACTGCTGGGCAATATTTACGAATATATTATGATGGTAGAGACTGTTGCATAGAATTTAGTAGGTAGTATCACTGAATGATAGCAAAGACATTTTTTCTTTTTTTATTTCTTTGTCATGTCTTATTTCTTTGCCAATTTTTGTTTTGGTGCTGTTTTTTTCTTCTGTTTAAGATGAAAAAAAATTTCCATGAATAGCAAAATAACATATGGCTGTAAATTTATATCAATGGCTACACCCTCTGTCTTTACTGTGGCAATCCCTACCATCTCCCTGGACTCTGAATTTAGGTGATTAAATCACCAAGTGCACACTGCTCTGATGACATGAAAACAGCAATTATAAGTAACCCCCTACGTAACATGGCTCCTTTTTAACTGAGCAGCTAATAACATTACATGGCAAAAATTATCAAAACCAGACAGGTGTAAGGAGATTTGCACACAATTTTCTCTGCTTATCTATGAAACTAGTACCATTGTGTTCAGCCCAGGGTTGTGAAAAAAAGACTGTTTCAATAGGCAACTCCCTCTAGTGTTTCAAGGCCTTTTGTCCCACTTCATGGCTTGTCATTTTGTTTTATGCCTCCCCTGCAGCAGTTTTGGATGTGTGCTTTCTTCTCCTTGCCAGTTGCCAACCATTTGCTGATTCTCATGATAAGAGTATTATATTTGCATAACATAACTCAGGAACAATGTATATTTTGATGCTGACACTGACCAGAGCCCAAGCAGTGTTTTTTCACAAAGGACCTATTAACGTCCCATAAGGCTCTGTGGTGCTGACAAGGAGGTGGCCTTCTCTGAACTCTTTTGGCAAGTCAAAATCATACATTGAAATGTGAGGTTTGGAAATAATCCACTATTTATATAATAAAGAGTATTTAAGGGGAATTTTGCTAAACTAGGTTTGTCAAACTGAAATGAAAACTCATAACAGCTTGATAAACTCACTGCTACTTCCTCTGAGTTTTTTGCCTTTTAAAGGTACTTGGGGGAAAACACTGTCTGAGATGTTTGCTGCTTTCTCCTCGAATCCTGACTTTGGCAAAACCAAGTCTGTTGTGACCTTTTGCTGAAATGCAGCATGCTAGCACAGCTCTTAAGGGTGAACAGTTTATGTAGGCTGAATTGAGCTTTTTCCCAAAACTGCTGGTTAAAGGCAAGTGCAAAATGTGTGATTGTTACTGTGGTGATTGTTTCAGTAAAATGTTTATAATAGAGGCCGTTATTTTTTCAGCTTCAGAAATTGTAGTATCAATGCACTGTAACAATATAGATATGCCATAGCATATGGGTGGCAAATTTTCTTCAGGTCTGGCTGCCCAGCATCAAAATGGCATTAGTAATAGTTGTACCCCCCTTTCAAATCCAGAGACTTTGGAGTCCTTGGACTGAAATATGCTGTTGCAGTGATACGCAAATGTTACTTGAATATTCATAGTTTAGTGAGCAGTACCCAGTGTAAAGGTCACTCACTTGATGTCTTTTGGTTGCTTGAGTCAGCTAAGTGTGATCTATAAGTGGTCCATAAGTTCTAGCTACAAAAGCAGTATCTTGTTTTTGTTGCACAGCTGAACATTAAATTGTCTTTTCTAATAATACTTGCTTTTTCCTCCACTAATAGTATCTGTGGAACATTCTGACAGGGATATTGGCTCTACTTTGAACTTTGCCAAAAACTGGGGGGAGGGTGAGGAAATCCCCTTAGTATAAATGTCATTGGAAACTGAATAAATAGTATAACCTGCATCTCCCTTATTCATCACATTTTACAAAACAGCCAGGAGATACAATGATGGTCTTCCCACTGGTAGGCACAGTAGATCAGCTGTCAAGTCATGCAATCTCAGCATATCTTTAAGTGTCTAGTAGGTGAATGAGCTGTGAATGTGTGTCTGTGCGTATGCTTTGTATATCATGTGTCTTAGTTGATTAATGTGTGGGGTTTTTTTTTTTACTGTTGGAATGTGCAAGCATTAAGAATCAAGCTTGGAACAGGTGCCTTAACAAGGTACTGAAATGTTCTTTTTTAGTTTTTTTTTTTTATTTTCTTGTACTTTGCTGTGAGAGGAATGAATACTTCTAGAACCTTATTTATTTACAAGTCATCATCTTCACTACCATGTTGCCAAATGCTCCTTTTTGAAGCTGCTCTCTGCAGTCTGACCTGTGGCTTGACAGTGGGACAGTAAGTTCTGAGAAGAAAGCAAATGCCTTTTCTATCTGGAGTAATTCTGCATTTTCTTTTGTAGAGAACATTTTATTTTGTTTGCAGGAACTCAAGAAGCTAATTAAGAGGTTAATAAAAAAAAGGAGGGAGGGGGGAATCCCTTCACGTTTCCTATTATTGCACGTAAGGGTAACTACTAAGAAATGATACTTGAAGTTGTATTTATTATTGTTAGCAGGGTATGATATTTCTTGGCAGAAATGATGGATGACAACTTAAATTTGTGTCCAGGGAATGAAGGTGAACTGTGACAGAGTTATTTATCTTGGGAATGGAGGTTAGGGTCAGGCGAGGCTGGGTGCCTGAAGGCACAAGACATTGACAAATTCATCCTGCAGGCCCCATATCTGAGGCCTTTTGTTTTGGATCCTGGCTACTTACTAAGTGACCCGCATCCTTCATCCTGCCAGCATGTGAAGGATGTGTTGCAGTGCCAGCACTCCCCTTGCCTCTAATGCTTGTCATTCACTCTTCTGACAGTCCCAAACCAAAACTATTCCCACTCCTGAAAGGGAAGGTTAAAATATTTATTTCAGTTCATAATGGCCTCCCTGATTTAGTGGAGTATCATTTTTCCTGTTGCCTTTGTCGTTTGCAGGTCACTAGAAGGACTGAAAACGTTCAGTTACTTGGAAGAACTGATCTTGGACAACAATCTGCTCGGAAATGACCTTCTGTTACCCAGGTTACCCCACCTCCATACCTTAACGCTCAACAAGAACCAAATATCCTTTCAAAGAAGTACCTGCGAAATGTCAAATGAGTTTTATGCGTCAGCCAAATTAAAGTATGTGAAATATAGTTCATGTGCAGACAAAGCATTCTCTCGTTTGGCACCTGGAATACTTCATAGTAATTTATTACAGGTCATTCATAAATGAAATGCACCATTATATCTTCCTGTTGCTCCATTTTAGTGAGAGATCTAAGTTATGGCTCTGAAGAAATCGTTCTAATAGATAAAATAGAGAAAGAAAATAATGTCAGTGCTACCCCTGTGCAGCAGTTCTGTATTTGCTTGGGGTTCTGTTGCAGGCTGACCTCTAGTGGAATAGAGCATGCAGTGAAACGCTATTAGGTTTTTATACTTTAAATAGCTCTTAAAGCATTAAAATAAAGTAAGATAAAATTAATTAAATCCATGTTATTTTAATGGCTTTCTCTGTTTTTATGAAACTGGTAATATGCAAAATTGGGTAACTGCTGTGCAACTGCAACTGGAAAAGCATCTTCTTGGTATTCCAGTTCAGTATAACATATAATACTTTCCAAATCAAGGTCTTAATACAGTGAAGTCTTTTGATCTATGACTAGGTCCAGTTGTAACCAGTCAGTCACTTCTCCATATGCCTGAAGTTAGTGCCTGTTTCTGTTTATTGAGAATAAATATTTCAACATTTGTCTAAATACTCTGCTGAATCAGAGCCCCTAGTCTGTAGCCTTATAGATAATGGTCTGTAAAAACTAATTATCTGCAGAGTCTGTGGTTGTAGACTTGATTATTACATAATTTTCCCATACTTTGACCCACCTGGAGATTTGAAGATGTGTAATATATGATTTTTACAAAAGTGAAGGGTGATCGCACTGTGGCCAAAAGGCCAACTGAGGCCTGCAGAGTCTTAGAGCACAGCCCGCTAAAGCCCTTGCCTTGTAATTGCAGTGTGAGGACAAGACTGCTCAACTGCAGGCTTTTCTTACAGACAATGTAAACAGAGAGCAATTTACCTCCTACTAAAGCAAAATCCTCCTACTGAGGGGAATAAAAATAACTGCAGATTCTACGATTTCTTCACTTATTTTTGACTCTGTAAATAAATAAAAATCAGCAGAGTAACTTTTTTCTTGGAGCTGTGGAAATTTGCCAAGAGTGTGTCTTGAACAGTAACAATCATTACTGTACTAGGTATTTGGCTAGATTTATGGTTAATGCAGGGTATTGTGGGTTGGATTTGAGTAACTGGTTTTGTTGTTTTGTTTGCTGCCATGGTAAAATCTGAACTTGTGAAGAATGTACAAGAACATTTTTGGTGATGCCACTTGCAAACCATGAAATGTGTGTTTTGCCATAAGACCAAAAAACACGTATGTGTATTTGTCCTTTGGGTAGGTGTCTAGGAGGAGTTTTGCACTTACCAAAAGGAGGGCAGAGGTACTGAATATTAACTCAGTGAACAAAATCAGAGGGAAAAAATTTATTCTGTCAGTAGTAATCTTAAAAGAGTTTCTTCTGGTCTCACAGACAGATTAAAATAGTATTGTCAAGTGAGTAAGCTCTCAAAGTCAATGATAACATGATAAGAAGGATTTGACCTGTCTTGGGATTTTTTAAATTCAATCTAAAAACTATGAAGTTAGAGCTTTGAGAGTACTGAGCTGCCCAGGTTATAGAAATAATGTATGCATTTTGTAGTGTGCTACAAATAATTTAATGGAGGAGGTACAGAAATACTTACAAAACATGTAATGTATACAAACTGCCCAGAGAAGAAAAATTAACATTTTGAACCCTATGTAGCAGTGATCTCTTGTAGGAAGGATACATCAGTCTACAGAAGCATGGAGACCTTCCAGATTCCTCTCTTGAATGTTAATGCTGCATTTGAAAAAGGTCTTATTTGAACTTGAATCACTTCTTTTAATTAATTATTTCTCTATAGAATGCTTTGAAAAATGTTAAGAAAAAAATGTGCATTTAATAGAATAGTGAAATACATCACTGGAAAGATTGTTAAGTATATGACAGTAGTACTACATAAAGGACACAAGTGAGGAAAGAATACTGATCTGAAATAAAACTTCAGTAGGTGGAATATTGCCGTGTATACATAAATATATATAGAGAGAGAGAATGAGAGAGATATGAAAATAAACAAAAAGCCAAACTGACCCCTTTGAAAATTGGAATAACATGTAAACTTTAAAACACATATGAGAGCTTTCCTGAGTACCTCTTAATGTAACTGTACTCTTCTCTCCTTTTATACTGGCTCCATATCCTGTTTTGATAGTTCTGATAAGAGCTTTTTAATCCTTTTGCATGGTTCACTTACAGTGTGGCATTGTATATGTAAATAACATTTGGGCCCTCCTAACATAATATCTGGATACTGTACAAATGTGAAAGCTTATCTCTAAATCAAGCAAAGACTTAGAAGAATCACCTGGTATTTTTTGCTTCTGGTTGTGTATTTCAGTTATAGTCAGGCCACTACCAATTCTTCTGCTAGAAGGGGAAGAACCAAATTAAAATATTACAATCAAAAAAAGGTGTTATTGCTCAACTTTTCTGTAATATATAATCTGTTGAAAATCTTTTAAAATGCAGTCTGTATAACTGAAACACCTAAAGGATAGTCATCAATGCTATGCAGTGTTGGATAATGTATCAAACATGCTTTTTTTTTTATGTGTATGGTATGGCTATCTTTTAAAAAGTCTGATTTACTTTGGGAAACATATCATCTTAGTTTCTGTCTTGCACAAAGTAGACAGCAGAAAGCGGCACAGATAAGGAAGGATGGGTGACAGGTGGGAAGTTGCCCTTGGAGGAGAACTTATGGCTGCAGTCACCTACACTTGCAAAGGGAAGCCTCATTTCTCCTTTTAGGTATGTTCACTAGATACTAAGAATCAGTCAAGAAATGTCTAAAGAGATTTATTTCTCTGTGGGTGTTATAGCAGCGTGAGGTGTCGTGGCTTTTCTCTGTGCTGATCTTGACCAGTATGGAACAATATAGTATAGACATTTCAGTTTCCTTTACATTTCAATCTTTATAGTATTTGTCAAAACTACTCAAATGGGCAGTTTCAAAATTTGATAAACTATCTGAAGACTGTTTGTCAAATATGTTTAATATATATATACACACACATACATGTATGCTGAAAATTAGAAGGTGTTCACTGCTTCACTTCAAAACAGACAAGTCTGATAATGAACCAGATCTGCGATTCTTTGTAGTAAAAGCCCTATTTCTTTACTTAGGCCATACATTTAACATACGTTCTATATACTTCTGAAGATCTGGTACTAAAATTTTTTGAGAAAAAGTTGTTGAATGTACATATAGAATGCAGGGAGGAGGGCCATGAGGATGGTGAAGGGTCTGGAGGTGAAGATTTATGAGAAGTGGCTGAGGTCCCTTGGTCTGTTCAGCCTGGAGGAGACTGAGGGGAGACCTCATTGCAGTTACAACTTCCTCGTGAGGGGCAGAGGAGGGGCAGGCACTGATCTCTGCTCTGTGGTGACAGTGACAGGACTGAGGGAATGGCCTGAAGCTGTGTCAGGCAGGTTTAGGTTGGGTATCAGAAAAAGGTCTTCACCCAGAGGGTGGTCAGGCACTGGAACATGGTCCCCAGGGAAGTGGTCACAGCACCAGCCTGACAGAGTTCAAGAAGCATTTGGACAATGCTCTCAGGCACATGATGTGACTCTTAGGGATGTCCTGTGAAGGGCCAGGAGTTAAACTTGGTCATGCTGATGGGTCCCTTTAAACTCAGCGTATTCTGTGATTTTGATTGAATCTAGGTCTAGGTTTTGAATGGTGTAGGGAAAAACCAAAATAATTCATACCATGGAGTGGGAAATCTAGAACTGGGCTAGAAAATATCCATAGTGGTATATAAATTTCATATGGCAAGAGGAGTTATCAATGTGATTCAGATCTAGGTATTATATTTTCTTGAGTCTTTGAAAACAGCATGCATCAAATACCTCAACTGAAGAATATACCCATAAGCACTTCTGGTATAATTTGTCTTCACACAGGTCTCATAATGATCTCTAACAATTACAGATTTGCTATAGATTGTAATTTATTTTGCCTCTTTGCTTGTTCCTACATTGTCCTTATGGCAGTTGAAGACACAGAAGTCCCAGTCTGACCAGAATCTCATTATATTAAGTGCTGAGGACTTGATGTTTAGATTGAATGAATGTATTAAAGATGTAAATTGTCTCCTCTTATGCATGGCTCCCCATTCCCTCTAAACAGACAACTGAACTGAAGTGGTACAGCACTTTTCCTGCATAGGCTTCTGAGCTCTCCACACCACAGTTGTGGATTTGGTGAAATCTGTGTGGCTTGTTAGAGAACTGCTGTACCTAAGGAGCCAAAAATCTTTCTTCTAGCATAAAGTGTACCTGAAATAAAAATTAAGTCATGTGAATGCCTAATACCAACATCTATGGAAGAGAGAAGTAGTCCACAGTCCAGGTGATTCCTTATGATGTTCCACAGCAGTGCCTGCAGCAGTTCAACTGCAGATATCAGAACTTCTAAAAAAATGGTGAGCTGCTACTTTATTCTTGTATTTGTGATGCCTTGTTGCTTAATAGCACGGAGATGTGGTCTACAAATCTGCAGTCTTGGGGCCATGGGCATTCTAAAATGCCTTTAAAAGCGCTGGCAACTCCAGCTACATAGAGAAAACTAATGCTGCTCCAGTAGGCAGAATGGGATTTTTTCCCCATGTATTCAGTATGCAGGAAGCTCTCCATGAGATATACAGACTTAGTTAATTACCATCCACACTGCACCTTTTCTTTCTTGAGCAAAGTGGTTTCAAAGTTAATGAACAAGGCCTTATCTCAAGGTCCTATCTCCTTACCAGATAGGATTCAAGCCAGAATGTGGCACAAATGACTGTGTGTGACAACCTATTGCACACAGAGAAGAGGGAGATGTATACTTGCATTTTGCAAACCATTTCTGTGGTTATCCAACCTTGAAGACCTAGCACATTCTAATGGAAAAGTGTTCAGGTGGCAAAGATCTTTTCATACTGCATTCAGAGGAGAATTGTTAACTTCTGATTCAAGGCTATTTGCTTGTGGAACAACTGATGATTGCTACATCATGTTAGTGATAAATTTAATCGAAGGAAATGTTTCAGCTGGGAGTAAATATAGGTACCTTCCTCATTTATGACTCTGGTAGAAGTGTTATTCAGCTGTTTTACTATTAAGTTGATTGCAGCAACTGCATGACAGATGATTAGTTGACAGAAGATTTTTGAATGACACTTTTGGGTCTTTCTATGTGATGGTCTGGAATTCTGCATGATATTCCTGATATTCTCATGTACATATTTCAGAAATATTTGGATGTATGCTCTTTGTCTCTTTGCTTCCAAAAACTTCCAAAAACTCTAGCCAATGAAGTTGATTAACATGGAAAGTTCTCTTGCAACTCTCTTGGGGAAGTGGAATGACTTTTTGAAAGGTAATGGTGGAGCAACTTGGAAAACACTGAGAGAGAACAAGAGTGGTTACTTTTCTCTATGTGAGTGTGTGACTAGTAAAAAGAAGTGCTAGGAGACATAAGATTTACAGAAAGAAATCCCACATTCTTTTGCATATGTCAAACTATACATAAAAAGTAATTGTATAGTGAGACAGGAAATGTATTTTTGGACAGAACACATTAATTTAGAAATTGTTAGCATAGATTGTGTTTCTGCATAGATTTGACCTGCAGTTTTTCCTGAGAACAACCATGAATATGGTTTTACCAGGAATGCTGATAAGGAAGGAAGAAATACCATGGTGTTTGGGGATGGCCAGTGTTAGTGCTCAGTACTTAAAGCAACTGACTCTTATATTACTCTCTGTAAAGGATACATGCAGTGTCTCTGCCCTAGAAATATGCAGAAAAGACACAGCTAAAGAGGTATAACAGAATAGTGTTTTGCTATGCTGGCTGTCAGAAGACACACCTACCATCAAAACGACTGTCCCTGCTTGTGCGATTCTCCTACAACTGACTAAGTGAAGTGGCACTATCCACTCAGAGTTTACAACTTTGTCCTTGTGCAAATGTAATATTCCCTGGGAACTAATCTTTGCATGGTTTGTAAGGAAACATAGTCCTGACTAGCTGCTAGAATTTTAGTCTGGGGTTTTCTACAGAACTAACAAAAGCGTTACAAGCTTGCACAGACTTTTAATTCTTAGGGAGAGAAAGAAGATACATAATTTTTTTGGGCTTTTACTTGCTCTTTCTGTCTTCTAGAGATTCTCAAAAACAGTGATATTGCGTATGAGAGATAGTGAAAACAGACAAGTCAGAACATGCTTATTTGTAGGATATTTTTGGTTCCACGAAACTTGCAAAAAATTATATTGTTCTGAAGCTACACTGGACTCATCATACTACTGTAATTTTCCAAATAATTCTGTTGCTACTGTCTCCGTGTTGCTGGCAGCGTTTGTCTTTCTGGACAGAAAATGTGGTGATGAGGTTGTGTATGGTTGTGCATATGTCTGCTTGTGAACAGTCTAAATATGTACGTGTGGTATGCACATTATAACAGTCTGAAGGGTCTTTAAAAGGTTCATCTATGAGAGATACCCAGTTCTTTTAAATGTTTTCATAATTTAAAACTAGAAATAGTACAAGAAATAAGTATAGTCCTTGTGATGAGGCTGAAATTTTAAAGTATGTCCAGTATGCTGCTGTTAATCGTTGCCGAAGGCCAGGTTACAGTTTTGGAGGGACCCATTGTTGTGTAGTTTCTGAGAATATTATAGCTTGTGACCTGTAGAGCTGGTGATTTAAAAATTTTAATTGTTACAGTTTTTTATTGTGGTTGATGTCTGTTAGAAAGAGAGGCATTAATAGATTGGTAATGATGTCACTTAGGAGATGGATTGCTACACTAAGACACTTTAATTTTCACAACAGCGATACTTTAAACCATTTTTCAAACACTAGACTATAGTGTAAGTGTTGGCATCACTGTTAGATATTCACCTGCTGATCAGTGACACTGACTGTAGAAAGATTAGTCCAGGCCTATTTTTACAGAGCTCTAAATAAACAAATACATTTGCACTAGCACTGTCCATGGGTTTAATTGTGGGTTTTCTTTTTTGAAGAGAATGGAGCTGAAATTGGTCTTAGAAGTGGCACAGCAGGATTTTGCAGCTCTTTGGCTCTGATTGCACCAATATGGCACTCCTCAGACTGCAACAATAAACCTTAAAAAGGAAGCTGGCAATAAAATTTCAGACTTGCTTTGATTTTCTCCCTTCATATTTCCCTAGCATTGTTTTAGAAAGACTTAGTGCTTTTGGTGGCATCATATAGTTCCAGTATTGTGATTTAAATAAGTATTTGACATGCTAATTAACTAAACAGTACACTAGAAGTGCACCATGATTTATGAGTCATCTCTGAGAAACACTTAATCATGAGAAGTTTAACAGGGATATCATTAATGTTTTTTCCTACATGCTTTGCAAAAAATAACTGTGGCGTTAGGTGAATGAGGCTTCTTGGAAAATCAATCTGCACCTTGCATTTTATTTTTAAGAGGGATAAGAAAAGATACTTAAAGTCCTAAAGAACAGAATAATTGTTTATTTTACTTATTATATAGCTGCTGATTCTCTTGCATGAGGTACTTTTTAGGGGGTGTTTTTGCATCTAAAAATCAATGTTCAGGGTTTAGATATGAGGCATTACAATCCAGGCATTAATTTCCAAATTTGGGAGATTTAGATTTTTGAAATGCAGATTATCAACTCCTGTTATTTACCTAAAAACTCTTGGTGAATATGGTGTCTCTCCCTTTTGCTTTCCATAGGATTTTGAGGCATAGTCTTACACTTTTGGCATATCTAAGCTGACACTGTTCTTCATTACATTTCTGAATACATTTTGATATTTGCCTTGAAGGCTGTATTTTCAGATGGGAGTTAGAATACATGTCGTGCTCCACATTCAGCAAACTTTTGGGGAGAACAGCTTTCACACAGGAAATAGCTCTGTTGAATTGACAAGCAAAAATCCTACATGTTTACTTCATAAAAAAAGCAAAAATTTTGAATGACTTGTTATTTTTCTGTTGTTGTGATGGCTTTTATGTGGTTTTTTTTTTGGGTTTTTTTTTTTTTTCCTTTTGATAGGAAATGACTAGATACAATCTAAGCCTTGAAACAACTAACCTCCTGTGTGTGATTGCTGTTATGGCAATAACCGTCTTTTGTAATAATAAACTATTTCTCTCAGGGAACCTTTTTGTGACTTAAGCAATCCTGCAAGAAATTAAGTGTTTCTCCTGGCTGAGGGAGGGTGCCAGGTCCAAGCACTTCTCTAACAGTCTTTGGAAACTTTTAAAAAGCCTTTTCCACACTTGAACATGTGTGGAAAAACAGTTTGTGAGTTTCCCATCACAGTCACATACTTCCTGAAAGAGCCATGAAAAAGTTTTTGTGTGAGCTTAAGGTCCAGGTATGAAAATTAGCACCAAGTTTGATTGGTGATTCATCCTAGCTAACAAATCATATGACACTACAAAAAGATAATTTTTCTTAGGGTTTGGTAGATTAATTACTGGTATATAGCATTCTATAATGTGGCTTTACCAAACTAAAAGTTGGCATTCTTACTTTTTCAATGAATTCATAGAACTTATTTCAAACTCTCTTTTTTCTCGCTCATGCAAAATATTTAAGTATGACTCCTTAGATCTAATGGGATGGAACACTAACTATGAGTGTAAATACATTGGTTTTAGTACAGTAGAATTACTAATTGTTGGCGTGATCTTCATGTGTCTTTGGAAATAAACTAAAATTTCAGGTTTACAGAAGGAAGACCACATTTTTAACAATGAAGCTGTTTTCTCCATTCTGTATTGCTTCTGTTGCCCTTTAGATATTGGGGTGAAGAAATAAAGTAAATTCCATCAACTAAAAATAACAAAGATAACAGAAACACATAAATCAAGTACAAATAATAACAACAAAAGTGAACTGAGGATTTAAAACAATAGTTTGTCTTTAATAGCAGGAGAGAATAAAAACAGAGCAATGAAATGACCTTTAATCGTTTTGAATAATTATTACTCTTGTCTAAGTCAATTTTTAAATATGGGAAACTTTTCACACACACATGCATGACATATTTCTTGAGAATCACACCTATCTCTTTGTATGTAAATTGGAGTAAATAAGAATATATAGTTCAAGTTTTAGAGATTGTCACACTAGGCTCTAACAGACTAGTTATTTGATCAATTAACAAATTGAGGTGCAAATGGCTGAATATTGTTGTTAGAGTTAATCCTAAACTGTAATTTCCAGTATTGCAGTGGTTAAAGACAGTTTGACCTATGTTTGCTTGTTTGTTTTATTCAGGTTTACAATAACAAAGGTGTATCATTCTTATTTATGTTCCAAGAAATATAGTTAAGTTAAAAAGCCTCATGAACATCAAAATATAAGGTTCTTTTAATGAAAAATGTTACGCTTTACAAGACTTTAAATCTCCACAGATAAAGTATTTGTAACAGTGAAGTCTTTAAGTTGCACTTAGTAAAGCATTAATTGGCATATACTAATTGAGTAGTTACAAATGTGTTGCCATGACACTCAAAGCGTTTATATGCTGGGAGTGAACCTGGGTTGTTGTGGTTTGACTTTTTTCTTTTGCCTTTTTTTTTTTTTAACTCATTTTCCAGTGGATTGAATATATTAGTGATGAATGTGCTGTGAAACCAACTGTTTGTTTCCATGCTGGAAAAGTTTCATGGCTCCAGCAATTGCTAGCCATTTTACCACACAGCATCCATCATTTTGTCAAAGTTTTAATGTTTTGTAGTGAACCACCTAGGAAAGAAAGGGGGAGAAAAGAATGACAAAACAGCCCAATTCTTTCATTCCATGCCAAAAAACTGACTGAAGTTTATCCCTGTTTGCCCTTGGAACAATTAATGTGACATTTTCCTGAATGCCATACTAAATTTGATTGTCAGTTATTGAAATGTGTGTTTAAATCAGCAGTGATGCAACTCTAAATGCTTTTTTCATTAATGTCATTGAATCCTTAACGCACTACCTTTGACACATAACAGAATTAGAAAGCCTTTTGGACCATTTGGCTGAAGTTGTGCCCTCACTACAGTACCTCAGTTTGCTTGGAAACATTGCTTGTCCAAATGAACTGGTCTGCAAAGAAAAGGATGAAGATGACTACCAGAGATACAGGTTAGTGTTTGCACTTGTAGATGTGATAAGGCACGAAAATGTTGTTTTACTTCTGGAAAAATACTAAGCTAAAATCAACTCAGACTCTCAAACAAACATCTGCTCTATTCTGAAAGCACTGTAAAATTCTGCCATGAAACACCTGGGAATTTGAGTAGCCCCACTTCAGTGAGATCACACTCAGGAACCCTATTTCAAGAAACATTTTTATGCTGTCTAGCACACGTCTGAGTTGAGCAGGTGTGCACAGGATTTCCTGAATGTGAGTATTCATATACCCCTACTCAAGGCATTTCCTTCTTTAAGGTCAACATAAGGCAAGGTTTGCATACCCTAAGGATGACAGGCAATAAAAAGAAAAAAAAAAATCACTCAGTTGAGATAGCCAGTTACCTTGTCTTCTGCTCGTTTGGTGTGGTGCTAAGTTGCTCTACTGTAGTTATCAAGGCATTATTAACACAGAAGAAATGACTCCTCCAATATTGTGCTGCTTTACTCAGAGCAGCACTAATTATTCTAATACATTCTAATGAAAAAAAAACCCCCTCAAACTATCTTTACAATGTAATTTTCATGAGCTAGATTACAAGAAAGGTCATCTGAAATTTAATATGGAAGCTTGATAAAATACGATAAGTCCATCTGAAATGTTGCTAAAATTACAAGTATTGTTTAAAATAAAATAGAAATACTTGTGACTGATGAGTATAGATGCAAAATACTAGATCACAATACTTGTGAGTATAGATTCAAAATTTACAGAATGTCTGCTAAGTGACATAATTTTCAGAGCTATAACCTTTAGACAGCCGAGACATTGATTACGAAAAAAAAAAGACATTAGATGTATTTTTCCTTGCTGCCATCTGATACATTATTCCAGTCCTTGTGTGCTGGCACTTTTCACATTGGCTGTAAACAAAATTCAGAGGCAAGTCAAAGCCAAGCAGTGCTGGTGACCTTGCCTTGCAGAGCCCCAGCTTGCTTTTTATTGGGATCACCCACAGTATTTGGAGTTATATAATAAACTCTGATGTTATTTTCAGGTACTCTAGGCTGTACTGTAGGATTTAGGATAAAAAAATACAAAGTTGAGGAGGCTAAAAGCAGGTTTTTGGGGAAGTGGCTTGAGTTTGATACCCTCAGAAATGCTGTAGGTTGAACAGCAGCACAGCTGTCCCAGATGTGCATATATACTTTTTAGTTTGCTTCAAATTTTTGAGAAGGATTTCTATGTTGCCAGATTTTCACCTTTTAGTGATTCCACTTTTGAATCCAGCTTAGCTTGTAGCACTTTGGTTTTCATGGAGTAGAGCAGCCTAGGTTTAATAAAATATTTTCCCATTGCTTTCCCACTTAAGTGGAAGGTATGCCTACTATCCAGCTTACAAGACTATAATAGTGCTGTCTCTATGTAAATTTATGTGGCATGTGCTCTAGAAAATTGCTTAAAAATGAATGATGTTTCTACAGTTTACTGTTTCTCACTTTAAATATGTTTTCTGACAATATGTCTCCTATTAATCATTTAAGCAAAAGTAGTACGTTAAAGGAGCCATTCAGAGGCAAGAACCCATGGTTCATTTAGTGCTCTCTGAAAAAATTCCTTATTGATTGACATCCTCTGTGGTTATATGATGTAATATTTATAATATGTCACAGAGTCATACATCAAAACAAGCATGTCCCTTGTTTCATTTCAATGCAAAAATGTTGATTTCGGAGAGGTCAAGGTAGTTTTAGGTCACATTGTGGCAATCCACTATGTCAAAGTGTGAAGGGATTCTATATATGTCTGCTGGAAACCGCAACATTGCTTCCATTTTCTGTCCTCTCAATTTTTCAAAACCCTGGGTGTTTTTTTTCCATATAAACTAGGTTAATTGAAGCACTTTTAAGAAAGAAGAATGGGCTTCTAATTAGTTAAATGATTTATGGTTCTGCTGCTAGAACCATAGTACTTCCTGATCGTTTTTGCTTATTATTTGTTGCATTATATGAAATGTAATTGCTAGACAGCATTAGATTCAAACCTAAAACCATAGATCAATCAATCGATCTATCTGCCTATCTTTAGGGGAATATATATCACCTAAGTGATGGAACTGATTAAAAGTTTTCTTGTAATTTTACTCTGAGTAGCTAGGTCAGGGTTTTGAATACACATTCTGAAGCATCTTGAACATAACTTTTCCAGTTTCAGCAATTTTTATGCTTTGAAATAACTTTTTTCCTAAGATTTTTCTTTTGAGAAATTTATCAGAAAGCGTCAGAAGATTACATTTGTGTGAACTTGAATTATGTAAAAACTTGAATTCTGTAAACATTGTGCTTCATCATACCTTCAACTGGCTTTGTTTTGTTCTGAATGGGAACTTCTTTTTGTAAATTTTTGCAGTGACCATTGGAACCACAGCTTCATTTTTCATTGTGCTTTAATTTTGTTCCTACTGAGTTCAATTAGAGTTCAGGTTATTTAATTCCTCAACCAGAAAGAGAAAGGTGCTAGAAATCAAAGCTTTACTTAATCTTCTCATTCCAAAGAAAAAAATCTGTAAACTCGCCCCCCC
>VZTJ01000539.1:812213-855784 GCA_013397795.1 Orthonyx spaldingii
TTAACTTTTTTATTCCAAAAAAAAAAAATTTTAAACCCCCCCCCCCCCCCCCCCCGCCCAAATCTTAATGTTAAAAATTGTGGAAAATATTTTTTTTAAAAAATTCAAGGTCCAGGGATTCATAGTGATCTTCGAGGTTAAAAGTGATATTACATATTTTTTTAAAAATCAGGTTTTATCAAAAATACTTGGAAAATATAAAAAACTATGCTTTTTGTCATGAAATTATGATCTGGTTCTTCAGGCAATCCATTGGTGTACCAGTTCTATCATTTCATTACTAGAGCTCTTTCCTAATCTTTCATTAGAAGTACATTTTATGCTGAAACATTATTGTGGTTTTTTTCTCGAAGTAGTTATTTTTTGTCTGAGAACCACTAACATTTGAATGAGTTTTTTTTAAAGGAAGAAGAAAAACTTTTTTCCCATCCTTCTTACATTTCAAATGTGTAGGAGAAGAAACTGATGAAAAAAATTTCTGTTATTGGGATGTTTGCTTGGATAGAAAAAGAAAATGGAAAGTTCCTTTCTGTGATATTTTTATAAGCAAACTTCTTTGGTTCATTTTAAAAACTCATGGGTTTTTTCCATCATTGTAAAATGGCTTTATTTTCTTACTGCTAAAAACATAATCTTTAAGTTCTTTTTATCTTATTTTTTAAACTTTCTATATTTGGGTGTTAATATTTTGTAAATATCTTGGTGGTGAGGGCAAGGGAAAGCAGAACATCTAATATGTAATTGTGATAGGCAAATTTAAAAGCCTTTAGCTCCAATGGAAAGCAAGAAACACAGAAAAATAGCTTGCAAAGCAGCGTCCTCTAAAACAACCTAGTCTACAATCTCTGCTTTGAAGATTGCATGAAAACAAAGGGCATGACCCGGAGATCAAAGTAACAGAAGTCAACACAGTAATTGCTGGTTGCTTCTGTTGTACTCACAGTTGGTCAGTCCTGTGGGTGCATTGTTTGCAGTGAAAACTTCAAACGTGGTGTTACTGAACTGTGAAAAATCATCTAGGTCACAATGTATTACAAAGCATTTGTGAATGCTGCAGGTGACCTCACCTATTTTCATTAAAGCGATATGATTGTGAAGAATTCATGCCATGTGTGAAGTTTTCAGTGCTTGTTCATTCTTCTTTGCTCCTTATTGGCGTTTCCTGGAATGATGCATTCATTAAATGCTGTTGACATGGAAACAAGGGCAAGTGAAAACAAATGCCTGGGTTCATTTTAAATTAGCTTAAAAGTACATGTACTAGATATGCTATCTTTGGCTGGGGGAGCAAATGATGATAACCTTATGAAGTCCTCTTAAGATATAACAGCAAGAAAAGAAGTGCATGCATTTTGTATGGATTAACTTTTCAAGCTAAATCAGCTATTCCCATCCCACGCTTCTGGTTGTGAGAAATTATGTGTCTTATAGCATTTTCAGTGTTCTTGTAGTTTTCTTTTGTTTTATTGTGGTTTTATTTTATTTATTTATTTATTTTTAATTGCTGCAGAGTTTACTATCTGTTTTAAGTAGTCTTGTTGAATTTGGATGGTGATACAAATATGTATTCAAGAAGCAGTAGGAGACTAGAAGTCCTCACTCAGGAATGACAATAATGCCAATATACCTGATCAGTACCAGTGAACTTACTGTTGAGGCTCTCTTTTAGCAGGAGGGATTGAAGTCTGTGGTATATCTGTATATATTCTTTATGTACCTAATTAGATGATTAGGGTATTCCCATACCTCTGTATAATCTATGAATCTGTGCTACTTCAGTGTTTGAGAGAAGTCTTGTTGTTTCACCAGTACCTAGAAGGAAAAATTTTTACTTGAAGGACGTCAACATCCATCTAGACTGTAAGGGTTCATGAGCAAAAACAATTATGATGTTTTTGTTCAGCCAAATAAATTGAAGTCCACAATACCCAATTTGTCTGCACTAACACAGTAACTCAAGGCAAAACCATAATTATTGTTACACATATACAGAAAGATTTTTCTAATTCACAGAGTTTATTGCTACATGGAAGAAGAGCAGAGTGTGCTAAAATATTAGGAGGTGGTATGGGTTTCTGTGTGACTTGCAAGCTCCTCAGAATTGCATGGTCATCACCAAACAGTGCCAAGGCTGCACAGGGTCTTGTGTGATCCTCTAACACACCTCATGCCAATATCCTGCCCTCTCTTCTGGAAGATGCTGGTTTAAGTTTATGACCTGTCTTCCTTATCTGTGTATTTAACATCTGTTTTGTTGCAGAGGAAATTCTGTAGCCAGCTATATGCTGTTTGATGGGGGTAGAAAGGTAAATTTTTTGGGGGTATTGAAAGGTAAATTTTTTTGGGGTACAGAAGAAACAATCACTAAAGGAAATCTAGTTCACTGTCATAAACCTGTTCATTCAATTCTTCTGATTTCTTTTTATTTTTTGTCTTTCCCCATTTAAATGCTGATCTAACTTAGCCAACTTTGGATTATTTTTTTTTTTCTAGTTTACAATAGTGTAACTGAGAGCATAATCAGCCCTTCAAAGTTTGAAGGAGGCATATTATTTTTATGTTCTGTGATTGTTAGGGAAAGGAAATATAATAGCATAGAAAACAGAAAATGAAAGTAAACACTTTCTGAAACAAAGAACATGTTGCAGGTATGATACAGGTAGAGCTGGATATTTCTGCATTCTTGTGGGCAAATATTTCTCAATTTTTCACAGCAGATAATTTTTTTGTTTTAAATATGTATTGTTGCATATAGTACAGTTTTACATTCCAGTTCTTGTTAATTATAGTACAAACTGGAATACTGTACAGAATCTAGTTCTTACAATAGTCTTTCTTGAGAGGTTCAGTGGAAGAGTTTGCAAATGTCCCTCTTTTCCTATAGCCTGGCAGGTCTGTATAAAAAGTCTCAAAATGATGCTTATTGCATGCAGCACATAAATTGGTAAATGAATTGTTAATCTTTATTGTCATTTTTACTTGACTAAGGTAGAAATAATGTGAAATTTCGTATTCTGTGGTCTTTTTCCATATCTGAGGGTTCCTGCTGGTTACAGACGAATACCTGTTATGAGCTTATTTTCATGGGACTATTGGACTGGGAGTTAAGGTGAGGGAGATAATTCTGAACAAAAGAAGGTGCAACTTTACTTACATAAATAATTTCTTTAATCCATTGTGAATTAGAAGATCAGTTTACAGTCAGTGATAAGTGGATCTGTAAGCATCTTCCTGGTATGTCTAAGTTTTACTTTTCTCTCTTTGAATCTCACCTTTATCCTCATCACTGAATATAACCTTTTTTCTCACCACAACAAAGATGTTAAAACCCAGTAACAGCAGTCTCAGAACACACAGAGAAGCGCTAAGTTTCAAAATTATTAAGAAAAAAAAGGGGCGGGGGGTTGGGACACCCTGCCCCCCAACTTGTAGCCTAAATAAACCTTTCTAAACTAAATGTAGAATCTAGGTGGATCTTTCTTCATTAAACAGTATTCTTTTAACTAGTGGTTTTACAAGTCTAAAACAGGTGCAATGTGTCATGCAATTTATGGGTCCCAGTACCTGCCATAAAGTATTTTATGATGGCTGTGTTCTGTGTTATTAGTAGCTGTCTTTTTCTGCAGCCGTTGGTGTTTGATAATAGTCTTAAAACACCCAAAATTACTTACCTGCAAGCAACATTCCATAGTCCCTGTTGACAGTTTGAATAAGTTTAGTGCCCTTTTGTTGTACTTTGCCTTCAAAACAAACTGATTGAACCATCAATAGCTCCTGAAAGCTGACAGAGGCATGTCATCTGGTCTAACCCTCTGATAGCAGGTTATCTGTGGGAGTTAACCTCCCTGCATTGTTAACCGAAATGTTTTATGTACTAAGCAACTTTAGGATACTGCTGTGATAACCTTAGTAACTAAGTCATACATCACAGTAAAGAGATTTTGTGCAACAAATAACCCTGGATTAAATTTACAAGGGTTGAATTGATATTGTAGAGTGTTCATTCCCAGGCTTTCGTAATCCTTTCTTGTATTTTTTAAGGCAAACTTGCGTTACATTTAGATTGAAGCTGCATCTTCATATTTCTAGCTAAAATATATCCAGGAAGCTTACTGTTTTTCTTCAGCCATTTAGTTAGAATGTATTGTATTTTTTTCAAATAACATAGATACTTTTTATCCCACATTTAGTAAAAAGCATATGAATAAAGGAGATTGTATTTTGAATCACCTTTTGAAATAATCCCAGATATACTTTCCTTCTACCAGTGAAATAATCTGTATGGTATTTACTTTTTAGTATTTGTTCTGTTAAAGCAGTGCAAGCTTGAAAAAAAGCACCAACCCTAAACCTGTGACTTGTGGAGTAGTTTGCTGTTTAATTTGTGTGGGTAGGGTTTTTTGGTTTTGTTTCTGGAATTGACAAGTACTAGTGCTAATTCTGTTTTTTGAAATGCAGTCAGGATGGCTTAAAAATACAAAAATACATTTGTATCAAGGAATGCTATTATAATTTTAAGCTCTTTTGAAATGATTGAGAGACTGACATTAGGGCTGTGATCCAAAGTCAGCATAGATGACAGTGCTGTCTTGTTCTGTTGTCATTTTTGTTGCAGCCTGCTTTTCAATGGCATATTTCATTCCATCATTAAACATTTGCTGATTTTCTAATACCGATGTTTTCTTCACCTGAATATTCATCTTTTCTCACCCTACACTTAGTGGGTGTCTTTACTCTTTTTTAGCTTCACTCTTCTTCACTCTTGACATATTGTTTCCTTCTGTACATGTCTTCATTTGAAAGAAACTGTTGTCATCAGAGCTTTTCTGCCAGTAATGCAAGATGGATAGCTTCTCCTCCAGTGAAAGATAAGGACCAGAAAAATGCCAGGGAGGACTGGAAGGGCAGCCAGGAAAGCTGGAATGAGTCTGAGAATGTATCTGTCTCATAGATCTGTAGCTGTTGTTTGAAAAAATGGTCTTTGGAGATGTTCCGTTTTGGGAAGTGACTCTCGTTTTCTTCTTCTAATATAATTGAGAGCCATAGATTGAGGCTTCACATTTAAATTGTCTGAGCATTTCAGAACTGAGTATGTTCAGTTCAGTTGTTAACAATTTATGAAGGTGTTGCTTCAGAGAGATGATGTACTTTGATGGAAAGGTTTATTTGCACCATGAAATTTTGCTTGATTTTAGAAGGGGAGTGTTACAATCTTTTTCACATGTTTATCTGGTTTTGACAACAGTATCATAAGATAAGCTTCTACCTTTTAAAACAGTTTTCTTTGTGTGTTCTTTTCCAAAACGTTATGCAGAGTTTTCTACTTCTTTGATTTCTTCTTCCCAGTGCCAGAAGGGGTCAGGATGATGAGGAGCTCTCTGACTGACTGGGGGTTTATGCAAAGCAGCTAGACTGGGAAACATTATCATCACCTTTCTACCCTCTGCCAGGAAAAGTCTGATATTTCCCTCCATTTTGCAGTGTCTGCTTCACATTTGGTTGACTAAATGCAAATGATATGTACTTGATAGATAGATATTTGGATTTGCCATGGTTGTGCCTTGCTTTGATTTGATCTGCCATATTCTCTCCCTCCATGAATGAGGAGCCAGTAGTATTTTTCTGAGGCTAGGAAGCTGCTGTCCTTTGATTAAAAATGATAAATAGAATATAATACTGATGAATCCTAACAAGAGCTTGGAATTCTTAAAATATATTTCCCATAAATAGTCTCTCCCTGTGTGCTTTTGCACTTAATCCTGAGCTGAGATCTGTGTGCCGTAAGAATACCTTGTCTCTCTGGCAGGACCAAATTGGAATTCTCTTTCCAAATGCTGGTCATTGTGTTTTTAGGAAAATTAAACAAAAATCTGAAGAAGTGTTGGCAAAGGGTAAGAATTCTTGCAGAGAAGTTAGCTGGCAATTTCCCATATCTCAGATTGGTTTTCTCCCGCGATGTGGGTTGGAATCTTTGGTATCACTCAAAATTTCTTTTTCTAAACAGGCAATGCAAAAACAATTTCCAAATTATTCTCTGTCTTGGTATGCCTTATACCTCACTAATACACAGACAGAACATACATGTCCATGGTGGTAATTGTGTTTGATCCATCCAGTATTAAATGGTTTTGGGCAATTTACAAGCTTCATTTGAGAGAATAAAGTAAGTATTATGACTTTGCACGTAAGCTACATTGCATGAAAAAGGTGAATAAAGAGAGGAAACAAAGGCTGTTGTTATTTTTGGCTGGGTTTTTTTAGACATTTAGTCTGTATGTGTTTTTTCATTACTGGATTTTAACTGTGTGCATTTTGATATCTGTCAGATATTTTGTCCTGCATAAATTGACAAACCTGAAATTTCTCGATACTCGGAAAGTAACCAGGAGGGAGAGAGAGGAAGCCTTGATAAGAGGTGCCTTCATGAAAGTGGTTAAGCCCAAGGATGCTAAGGTAGGAGAGTAAATGAAAATAGTAACAATAATATGATTCATTAACACTACTTTGAAATGACTCCAAGAGCCTGACTACATCTTTCGCTAAGGTAAAAACTAACAGGTGAAACCTTTCAAATGAAAGGACTGATAAATGTGATCAGATGTGGGACAAAAGCCTTAGTAATTTTTCTGTGTTTTATTATAGAAATTTCCAGGTGCATGTCTAATGGGCTGTAGCTATGTTATCAAATTTCTGCTTTCAACCTCTGTTTCACATAGCAAAATAACTAATATGTGTCACTGAGCTTAAAAGGATATTTTTACCCTGTCCGAGGAAATGTAGCAACTGTGTGATATACTTTTGTGAAAGAATGCAATTTTTTCTGATAAGTTGTCCCCTGCCTTGTGTGTTAAATTCAAACATCTACTGCAGAGCTCACACCTATGGTGTTTATTGGCTTTTAGTGGACCAGTTGATTTTAATTTTGTATTATGTTACTTAATGTGGTATCTTACTAATAAGCATTGACAACCTCAGAGACACAGTTTCAGTTATCTGAGCATTTAATACAGCTTCCATCAACTCTAGACATCTGGCTGAAGCAATCAGAATGTGAATTCTCCACTTTGCCTTCTTTTTCCATTGTTGATCAATACATGATAACAGCAATCTGAGGTGTGCTCAGAGTGCATTAGTACTGCAGATCTTTCTAAAAACTCCGCTCAAGTTTTCAGTCTACTTGCTTTCCATTTGTTGTTTTTTTCCGTAAAGTATACCATCAATAATTTATTGCAGATTTCCAATAATGCTGAATAATAATGTAGCAGTTATGGAAATGTGCTGTTTGGTAGCATAACAGTGTTGCTGGATAAATGCATTATCATGAGTACAATTGCAGTGCATTACAAATGAATTCAGACTGATTAATTTATGACTCCTAAAATGTTAACAGTTCTGATAGAAACATTGCTTTGATATATTGTTTACCACTGCCTTTAGTTATTTCAGCTTCATATATGCAATAAATGAAAAAAATTATTTTTAAGCTGTGGTGGAGGTCTTAGTCACAGCAAACCATCTTTGAATCTGGCCAAATGCAACAGCTGAATTGTGTTCGGTGTAGCATACGTATGCCATCTTTTACAATTCTTCTTATCTAATCAGATTTTGGATCTGATGAATTGTTTTTTATTAATTTATCTAACAGTTAGATCTTTCACATAAACATCTGTTCTGTGAACTGCATCCAACCTAATAGTGTAAAAGAAAAAAATGTCTCAAATTTGAACTTTTCTAGATTAAACCTCTTTTTAAGTCAATAGCTAAGGGTAAATTACTTAACAAATTTAGGGATAACATCTTCATCTTTTATATCTACAGTTGAACCTTTTGTATAGTTTGGAATTATTTACCCACTAAGTCTTATGATAAACCATATATTTATTTCAGAAAATATGCAGAACACTCCAATTTACTGTTGTTATTGCCATACTAAAGAGGATTTTTTTTCTTCTTGTAAATGGTTCAGTACAAATTACTGATGGTAAAATCATTGTAAATGATTTTCATGGCATGAATTAATGCTTCTTAAGGTGCTACAAAATTACCCTCATCATACAATATTATATACATATCACAGAAGTGGCTAATTTAATATAAATATTAAATTTGATGCAGGTATTATAAAGCACTCCAAGTTGTTTTGAATTTGTGCTTATTTCCTATGATATTCATGCTCATAGTACACATACATGCACATTCTTTGTTTGAGAAGAGTCATAGAATTTTCTCTGCATATGTGCTTTGAGATGCAGCTAAGTATGTACTTAGCTATTGACAACTCTACTCAAAGACCCCAGCCAGCAGCATTCCTCCATATATCACAAAGATGATGTACACAATAACTCTACTTTCAAATTCTGTCAAGTGTTACACATTGCATACATAATAGGTTTTTATTCTTTAGCTTTCACATTCCCTGGCTCTTATGTTCTCTGTTCATCTGTTCCACTCCCACATAGCTGTTGGTAATTTTGACCAGCTTCAGCCAGATTTAACAGACAGGTAGTGTCTGTATATTTTAAGCTTTTTGAAACAAGTTAGAGATTACACCTTGATTCAAACTCAGAGGAAGATTGCAGCATATCCAGTGTTGGTCATCAGAAAAACTCCTTAGTAAGTTGACCTAGTGATATAGATGACCTTGATGATAATGAACTTCCCAATAATGTGGGGTTTTTTTCCTTTCACTTAAGGTAGGAGCCTGTGTCAGCCTGTGCTTGCCAGGAAAGGAGATGCAGTGATTAGTATTTATGTTGGTGGATGCCACATGCAAGTCTTCTACCAGATTTAGTAACAACAGTGGGCCTATCAGACCTGCTTTTTCAAGAAAAAAAAAACAAAACCAACAAAAAATCCTAACTTACATGGTGGCTTTTTCCCCCCCATTATGATAAGCAGGAGATGGTTTGGCTTATTCAGCATAAAAGGCAGACTGATGATCTAAAGAGGCTGTGATGTGGGGAGTTGTTTTCATTTTAGTGTTGACATGAAATACTTGGGAGAGCAAAATACCCCACCAAGAAAAAATACACAAAATGAGAATAAAAGCAAGAAATTTCCATCTGACTGGCTTGTGTTTACTCAAATGTGAAAGTATCTAGCAATCACCAGTCATCACTAAGTCATAAATATTTTATTTTGTATAAATTTTTTTTTTACTTTCATTTTTCCCTATTTTTTTAACAGAACACTACACTTTCTTGTGCTTTGCTTCATTTCATCCTTTGTTGAAAATGCATCTGTTTGTGATATGACTGTCTTATGGAAAGATAAAATCATTTATTAGAAAACAGTTTAATGTTACAATGCAGTATTCCTTCTCACTATGTAAGGGAGCTAAACTTCATTATTCTGTTGTGTTTATGTTTTGTTTTGTCAAAATATTGAACATTGTATCATACCTGCTTTTAATAAAGATTGGGTAAGTCTGGCTGGATAAGAGGCATTGAGCCAGATGAGGAAGCCTTGTTTAATGACCAGACCATGACCTCATTTCACTGGCGTAAGTGTAGATCAAAGTGGAAGATGCCTGTCCAGTGTGAAGTGTGTTTCTGGGCATGACAGCATTTCACATTAGAAAGACAGCTCAAGAATACGACAGTCAAAATTGCTTAATTATGTCCCAGCTTTGTAATTATTCATCTGTGCTTCTACAAAGAGTACAGTTGTCATTTCTTGACATAATTATTTAAAACTGTACCCCTCTTTGGTTTATAGGTATATGAATTGTGCTTCCAACTGTTCCATTTTTCAAACTTAGAGATGCAAAGCAGAATGTGATTTGAGAAAATATTTTAAGACTACACATTTTTGCGTTGCATATGATATAAATAAAGAAAATGAAATTATGGTGCATCAAAGCACATAATTTCATATTTTAAAGGTCTGTATTCATGATCATTTAATCTAGATGATAAAGTGTGGATATATCCATTAAAGTGTGGTGCTATGAATAGATACACACTGTCATAAGTCTCTTTAAATATAAATTTAATTACTTAATACTGGGCCAGTCTGCTCGCTTTTATAAAATACATATATTTTCCAGTATTTCTCAACCCCTCCTACCAACAAATATTTTTTGACTTACTAAATTTTTAAGGTTAACATTTTCATCTGTTTTATTTATGGTGGTGAAAGAAAGCATTTGGTCACCAGTAACAGTTTTGCAGCTTATAGGGCCAAATAATTGGTGGGTATTCATAGATATACTTCCAAGTAACAAACTTAATATTATATAGAGTTATTCTGCTTCCTTGCAGCTTTACCAAAAGCATGTTGTCCACTGGCTATAAGGAAACTCTGTACAACAAAAAAACGGCTGTATAGTTGTTTTGAAATTTTCAATATTTTTTTACTCTCAGATGCATTGTTCTCATCACAAGTTATAGTTATGAAACCTGACATAGCATTTGTTCTCTAAGGAGCTAAAATGGAGACACTGAAGCAGAAAGGCAAGTCTAATATCTGCATTCCACGTAATAAATGTCTGTGATTCATGCCCACACTGTTACTTGAAGAGTAGAAGGAGATTATTTTATTATGATAGGAAGAGTAAATATTTAGGCAGTACCGTTTAAGAAATAAGGTGAGATAAAATCTACAGTGTTGCTTTCAGATCATTGGCAGTATTCTGGTGTTTAAGCTCATAGGAAGAGCTCTTTATCAAAGTGACCAATGCTGATATACGCTTCTATTAAAATCAGATGAGGCATAAGGAAAAATTTTAGTCATTTTTGTCCCTAACTATTTAACAAGAATCATACTTTTCTTGAATAGATATATTCTACCTGCTTCCATAAATATAGGCAAAACATATTTGGTAATGTACCTCTTGCACTATTTTACCCCCTCCCTAATTTAGGAAAACGGGGTTGATTTTAAAAAATAAATAACAGGAGACAGATAAAACTTTGGAGAATGTCTGCATTAGTCACAATTTTTTTTTTTTACCATTGCCATTGTGTAGAGATCATGGTTTATGAATTTAGAGCATTTGAAGAACATGCACAGTAAAGGACTTCTAAAGTGTAAAGAATCATTGTGTCAATGAACTGCTAGCTCATAAGATATCTCTTTGAGAGAGCTTCCACATAAAAGAGTTTCTTATTGTCAGATGTCAAAATTTCATGTACCAAAACAAAACAAGGACACGAATTTAAGACTCCAGTCTAGACTGTGATGCAGTAAATAATATTTACTTCAAGGACATTTTAGCAGTCATGCTAGTATTTGGTCCATGGAAGCATCCATTTTGCTCTTTGGAAAATTTAGGTATTTTAAGCAGAAGTCCATAACATGTTAGTTTTCATAACCTGCTGTAATTCCAGCTGTCAGGAGGGAAGAATAGACATGTGTGGGTCGTATGTGTATTAGGGTAGGGAGAAGGACTTCTTCAATGTTGGTTCTTATGTTGATAGTTCTTAAAAAGCATCCTCATATGTTCTTTGGACAGGTATATTACGTGGACTACATTTCACCATCTTAATTGCTATTAAATATACAGAAGGAAAAAGGTGATGTCTCTTTCCTAAAATTATTCCTTTAAAAAAAAGTATGTGATTGTCATAAAGCCCATGTGTCATTTTAGCCATTAATGATCCCAGTGCATTTTTCAGATAGGAAGGGGTGTTATTCCTGGAGCTCTGGCCCAAATCCAGTTCAGGTGATTACATTCTGCCTCGATGGATTTCTCTACAGTCTCAATTTACTAAGGCATTCTTCTCTACCTTCTGCCCTAGACTGTTACGTAATGTTGCAGTGTGCTAGTTAACCAGCTGCTGCTTTGCACCTGAAAAGTGTGGATCTTTCAGTAGTAGTGAGCAAACTGATCCCTTTGTCTTAATATTTGTAAAGCACTTAGAAATTCTCTGATGAATGGCAATAGGCACTGTGTATAATTGATGCCTCCATTTAATTGAAGCAACTGTGGTGACAACTTATTACTGCTGGGGTTTTCTTTTTGGTTTTTTGTTGTTGTTGTTGTTTTTTGGGTTTTTTTGGTTTTTTTTGGTGAATTTTCATTTATGGGTTCAGATATATGGAAACTTCAGTATTACATGGTACAAGTGTATGGGTGTATGGTCTGGCTTTTGTAATGTCTACTCAATCTATTTAATAAAATGCCATTCAGCAGAATGTGACACCATGATATCAGAGATTAGGATCATGGTTGTCTTAGATTCTTAATGGATCAATACGGCTAGAGTTTTATTTTATAAGGATTTTTTTTATTTTTCTTTTGGAAATAGAAACACTTCTGGAATACAAGCAGAGCCTCTTGTAGTTCCTCTTTTCAGAAAAACTAATGCAATGGATCTCATTATCAGATGACACCACTGTTAAGCACAGGAGCTGTTCATATGTTGAATTTTGTAAAAAAAGAAAAATGTATTTAATAGGGCATTGGCAAAACTCTTGGCCAGCTTATATCTATTCTTATGTTCCTATAGGTGATTTTTTTCCCCTGGACCTTAAGATAGTATATCTCATGTACTCTCAGTCATTTTGGTGAGTTATTCCCATTGAAATAGTAGTAGTCTTAAGTGTGATGGTTAGAATATATGCTAATTTTTAGACATGAAACAAAGCTCCAGTTACAATTTTTTTTTCTGGAAGCTGCTTGTCACAGCAATATTTCTGAAAGAAAATCAGTGGCAAACTATCACTACTATAGGATCTACCTGAAAGTTTGTACATGTGAAGCACATGGTTTAAAAGTTTGAAAGAACTGTCGTGGCTGATTCTATATTTATTGCTTGTTTTGACTGTGGTTGGATGTCACACAGTTTTCACAGCAGGCTCTGCAGTGTATTTGTGTGTTGTGTTAAGATAAGGCCTGGCTTCACTGTTTCGCTGACCCGTGAAAAGTTCCCCAGCTGTTAGAGATAACTGTGGTCAGAAGGGCCAGTGCCAATGAAGACAAAGATGATTTGTTGTTGTGATCTTCTCAGTAGCGTATCTTGCAGCAATGAACAGCTGCAGAACTGTGACTTCATCACATAAAATGTGATGCAAGCAAATCATATAGCCACTTATCATTAAATGAGTGCTAGATTATTTTTTTTTTTAATGTTGCTATAGTCGGATGGAATGAGAGGACAAGAACAAAAGGAAAGATAAAATGAATGCTTTAGTATTTCTAATCACTTTGGAAACAGTGCAAACGCCTCTGTAGGCATGGCAGATAAGTATCTTAAGTAGGAATGTAAGTTTTTCTGAAGCCACCATGGGAGACCAGGCACGGATACTGTAGAGCGGCTAAAACAGCAGTAGAAGCTTTAAGCAGCTGAATCCTGCCTTTCCTGTTGTGCAAAAAGAGAGATCGAGTGCTTGAAATATTGGCAGGTCAAGAACACCAGAGCATTATAAAAAATAATCCTTCCCTTCACTAACATCAGCCAGAGTGTGCTCCAAGAGTCAGATAGGGCTGTGATGAGGTCATCTCCTAAAAGCTCAAGCATATCAGTCATTCTCTCTTCATTAATGACTAAGAGCATGACCAATTTAAAGCTGGTTTCTAAGTTATTTCAGGAAAAAAAAATAATAATCTGTTTTCAGAGAAGGGCTAATATTTCTCCCCTTGTCTCCACCCTTACCAGAAATATATAGGCCAAAGGGATATTTTGTAAGAAATCCTGAACTTTTTTGCTTATGATTTTCTCAAACCGCTTCCTTTGTCAGAGAAAAAGGATGCAGTATGGTTTCATCTGCGCCCTTAAAATCATATTGAAGTTACAGATTCTGGTTCCAGTTCCTGAATGTTAACTGAAGCTGATGCTAACGTTTTTTAATTTTGTCCATCTTGCAGGCAATGGACCTGGCATAAAATCTATAAGATTTGGTAACTTAGATTATGGATCTAAGGGGAAATCTATGGATTTTCAGGGGAAAATCAGAGGTTCATTGTGTGGATAAAAAGCTAAAAAATATTTGTGACTGAGGACTGGTGTTCTGTGTGAAGGAATTAGTGAGATTATAAAACTTTTCCAGTAGACTGTTGCCCGAATTTATCTTATTCATACAAGAAAAATGCGTATAGGAAAACATACAAATTGTAATTAACTCTGTAATTAGAAACATCTCTAAAAATAAATAAGGAAAATATCAATCAAGTTTCAGAAATGGCATTGCTTTGAATCCTGTTCTGTAAATTATCTGTTTTAGAGGTAGGTTTTCTTGAGACTTGAGCAGGCAAGGAATCTGTCCTTAAGTGATATGCATTTAGTTTTTAAATGTGTATAAGGTATGCTTCAGTTCTAATATATTAAATGTCTTTATATCAGGGAACCTAGTAAAGGCATGCACATTGTCCCAAAGATGATTCATTTCTCTTTTAACCTTGGTGGGATTTGAAAACCTTAGGCAGTTTTTCTTGTAAAAGAACCTGTGGGATATTTGCCTAATGACTAAATTACTGTTGCCTTTGTGTTGCTAAGTTATGAGCCCAAAGCAGGAGATTAAATTTTCTGTTACGTCAGTACAGCAAACCATGCTTTGTATCTTGCTCTGGTAAATTTCATTAGGAAATGTATCATTTGGGTTAAAATAAGAGGTAAATTGAGGACTGAGAAATTAAGACTTTTTTCTTCACACATTATAAGACTAAACATACAACTTTGTTCATGTAACAGTTACAAACAGTTCACTGTGTAGGCCAAATGCTCTCTAATGCAGTAAAATTAAGAAATAATATGCTTTGAAAGTGATTTATGAGTGTGGTTAAACTGCCAGATTTACAAAGAAATAGTTCAGATCTTGGGAAGCCTCAGGAGTCACGTCAAAAATGAATTTGACCATGATTTAAACTGCTACTTTTCTTACATGACATTTAATATGTGTACTTTGGAGGCCCATATGTCTTTAATAAAATAGCATTAAGTTTTAAATATGATATGAATGCAGTCAGTTTCTAAATTCATAACCTTTTCCACAACTCCAAAATGCTAACCAATAAGGGAGTCATACATGCAATAAAACATAAACCTTAGAAAATAGTTTTTTATTAGAACGGTTAGACATTTGGCAGCTGAGTTGTAATAAATACGTGCAGCCAATGTGGGTTTATCAGTCTTTGTTTACACTGTAAGCAGCTGGGACCAGACAATTACTTATAACTGAGGACCAAAGGTCATGAAAAGTATATTTTGTCCAGTGAATCTGTGCTTGCTAGGTGAACCTGATGATGCTAAGAAAAGTAATTTATTGAAAAGAAACACTACAGTATGCTTCCCAGTTGTTTGTCAGAGAACATCATGCTTATTAGAGAGTCATATACTTTAAGACTGTTCTGAAGTACTCAGTGCTTTGAAATTCATGAAACTATAGACATTACAAAACATACACAATTTACAAAGGATTTCAATGTGCAGCAAATGGTGGCCAAAAGAGTTCAGTGTTCATGAAAACAGTGAAATGGGAGTCCTGTCTATGCTGAAGTTAATAATAACAAAATGGTGCTATCATATTTTATGGGGTTTTTTTTTTTGCAGTTTGAGATATTTTACTAATTTTGTTAAAATAATATATTTTAGCATTACTTTCTGAAACAGAAGCTAGCCCACAGCAAAACCAACTTTCTAGGTAGCTTGAGCTTTTACTCAGAACACGAAATTCTGGTTTGCTTGTTGAGTTCTTCTATTTATTCAACATACATAGAACAATACTGCAAGCCTGTTCACATTTTCTAGGTAGTCTGAGTTTCTAAAGAAAGCTATTGAAATGGTGCGGGAGGGTGAAAAGACAGATTTTCTGTGTACTCTAAAGTGTGTGGGGAGGTGGGATATAAAAACTTGATTGTGGTATACTTTTTCCTTCAAATGCTTTCAGTGATTTGATTTCTGGTTACTGTGGCTCTAGAAAAATGACAAAAAGTAAATTAAAAAAGTCTGCTTTGAAATATATTTGCAAAGTATATATTCCAAATGCTAATCTCTATTCCTCCAGAATTGTGGGTCCCCATGAGCATCCAGAAAATTATTAACAGCATGTAATCCAGCTCAGTTTGAATGCATCTTTACTCTGTTAGCCAAATCTTTACATAATACAAATCATTCTACCTATAAAAGCACAAATATGTTATTGTTCTCAACAGGCAATTTAATGCAGCTATTGGGAGGAGAATAAGAGAAAAGAAGATTATAAGCTAGCTGATCATGCTTTTATTTCTCTTAAATCTCTCAGCATTTCTCTGTGGTTGTACTTGTTTAAAGATTGTACACAACTGTGCTGTATATATGATTTGGAAAGCAAATCAGCCTAAATATGAAGTTTCAATGGGTGTAGTTTTTAGGGGATTTGATAAATTTACCACAAATATACATTTTACACCAGAAGCAGTACTGAACCTGTAATCTATTTTCTTTTTTCTTATAATTCTTTTGAAGACTCCGGTTTTGCTGTGCAGAGCTCAGTTACATTTGCCACCCAGTTGTGCAGCTTTAGCTGTAGAATAGCTATTAAAGTTAATTATTTTCTGGAAGGTTTTATCAAAAGGACTATTAGTGTGAATACATACAGAAAGCATACGAACAAGGAAGAAATCAATTTTATTGAAATAATGCACAACTATTTCCAGTCATGCTGTGGAGTCAGGATCCTTCTACAATGGAATTACGTGAATGTGACAAAATTTAGCTGTCACAATTCTTGTAAGCAAGAAGGTGGGTCCACTCTAGCATGTGTGTACCAATTGTTGGTTTTTATTGTTACATTCTGCTATACTACTTCTTGCATTATTTTGCCACCAGACTCTGGCTTGTGACTCTCACTGTAAAGTTTTGCATCTATATGATAATAATTCTTTTGCTCTTTTGTGTTGCTTTTCTTATTTTCCACTAAGCACATGTCATTATGTTATACAGCTACTACCTAATCACCAATGATTGGAAATTTATGTAAAATGTTTAGATATGAGTAAGCAGTCAGCCTATTATTATTAATTGCACACAGACAATGTGAAATAAATGTTGGTTTTAAAGTGAAAGGTGAAGGCTCTAACACAAGAGAAATCTGTCTAGGAAAAAGAATGGAGTAGGAGAGGCAGTGAATGTTCCTATTCTACCTGTTTTCATCAAGCCCATCAAGCATGAACTGGAAGAAACTGTACATAATTCAATAGAAAAAAAAATCATTTCTGAGTTTGAAATAGGATGTCACCTGCATGTTTTGCAGTTAGCTATAGGTCAAGTCCATTGGATTGCTGAACATAACACATAAAATATATTTGCTGCTGAGTCTTAGAGCTGTTCTTGGAGAACTTGCTCACTTTGCATGCATTTTGCTTTTGGCATGAGTTTTGTGCTTTCTTTCATATTGCATATTGTTCAAGAGAAGTCTAACAGGCCACAATATTAATCCAATGCCCCATGACTGCCAAAATTTTTAACTATCTCGCTTTTGTATAATATCTCCCTTTTCTCTTTCTCTTATGTAATAATTTTTCATATCTTTATGGTCTGAATAAGACTCTATGGGGATATTTCTTCTAAATAACAAGTCTAAGATGTTGTGTGCAGTTTTGAAAGATGGAATGCTCTAACAGGCTAGGCAAAAGCACTGTATGTGTGACACAAAATTTTTCTTTCACAGAGAAAACCTTTGAATACACTTTTACGTCTGTTGAGGAGGCTCTGAAGGAGTAGTCTGCTGTGTGAGCAATAGAAACAAATGTAGATCTGTGCCATATCAAATGGTCATTCCAAAGCAGAACTCACTGAAACGTCTGCATGTGTTTTTCTAGTTTCAAAACAACCAAACCATCATTCTCTAAATATAAAGAAATACCACATTGGCAAGAATTTCAGCAGCAGCTATACAGGTAATAGCCTGAGAGGAGTAATTTGAGTTTTATTGTTTATCTTTGACAGTAGAGAACTTGTACAGGGTGAGAAAATAATTCAGATGGTGAGTAGAAAAATGTCTTTAAATTGAGCTTATATGCTAGGCCAGAATGGTGCGTGGTTTCTCAGCAAAGGACACACCTAACTTTCTGGGAAGCATTGCTGCAAGGCTATTGGCAGTTGCAAAGCAAGGAAAGAAAAAGATACAGTGAATTTTATTTTCCTGATTTATTTTTGAACATAAAACTAGATATGTTATTTTTCATAACAACTTTTTGGTTTAAAGGTAACAGCAACATAACTTTTTGGGTCTTTTTCTGCCCCATATGTTTACCAGTTTCTCTGGAGATAACTTCTGAAGACTTGTTGTTTATGTGAAGTACTCTTTTGCTGTGCTCTTTCCTCCACCTCCCTGCAAGCAGAAATGAATAGATATGTTGTTGGTAGAGAACTTACTTGCTTTGTCCTCTTGAGGTCATATTTTGGCAAGCGGGAAGTCTATTTTTTGATTTGATAAACCCCTAGTGGAATATGGTTTGGCTTGTAAAAACTGCCATAGACAGAGCCAATGGTTGTCTTGTCCTTTATAGCCTGGTCTTCTACCTTCTGCCCAGAATTCAAGGGAAACCAACGATTTCTGGCTGAGGCAGTGTCATATGAGAACTGCTGAAAATTTATGGAGCTCTAATTAAACCTCAAATGCACTAATTCAAGCCCTATAAATCTTGTGTAATACTGGTACAGTTAACATGGGGACTTATGTGACCTGGGAGAACAAGGCAGATGCCTAATATTCTTTGCAGTTTTACAGCTAGGAAGCAATTATGTTGCAACCTAGGCTATCCAGTGATCCCAAAGATAGTTCATAGATGTTAATTGAAAGTTTACTTTCAGTCAGGGAATGATGAAATATTGTGTGCAGATAGACCAGCTATTACAAATGTGACAAGTCAGATTTCTTCTTTTGGCTTCCCTTGGTGGGGAAAAGATTCAGCTGAGGATTTTGGCTATACTACAGTTACCTGAAGGGGAGAGTAGTTTCTTCCAACTCATGTATCAATAACAACAATGAAAACACTGCGTTATCAGGGCTACTGTTTAGATGGTTGCATGATGTGTCTATTCGGTGTGGCAGAAAATATTATACTTTCATATGCTCTCCTGAAGAAATAGATTAATCAAATACTAATATGCCATCTAAATTGAAAATTGTAGCTGCTTAATCTCAGGATGGAGAAGAGCTTAAATTGATGGTCTTTCATTTTTTCATCTATAATATTATCATGGTGGAATACTTTTAGTTGGTAGAAACTTGCTGTAGTGAGAATAAAATAAATAATTTACTTATCCCTATGACTGCACTTCTTGGCCTAGGCTGAATGGCCACCCCTTTTTATCTGTAGTAAAATCCTGCCTGTGATGCAGTGGCTAGAAACAATTTACATTATCAGTAGAGCCAGGATTTCATGCTTTCTCTTCCACACTATTCAAAGAAATACTTATTTTTTCTGATGTACCTTATATTGGAGAGGACTTACTTTTTTTAAGGGTACTATGGACTGTGTGTTTGGCTTCCATGTAGGCTTTAAGTGCTGGTTCTTCCCCATCCAGAAACAAGTCACAAAAATAGCATAATCACTTCTTGCTGTGTTAGAGGCATAGTAAAACCTGTCTACCAAGAAAAGCAGATGGGCCAGGTAAAAAGAAAATCTTGTACTCATAAGGCAGCCTGCAAGCATAAGATACCCCTATTGGAGGATTGGTAGCGTGGCCCTGATGTGAATCTTGTGTGCAGATTCAGACATATGTTTGTGTGCTATTTCCAGCCCTCCAGGATTTAAAAAGGTTTTTTGAAGGCTAAGAACTTCGTTGTCTTTACAAAATCTTTTCTTTCTCCAGGTTCTGTGTATGTTGAGAAGTCTTTTAAAGCCCTATGTCAGACCTATTCTTCGTGTGAAGTCTTTATAAATATTTATATAGCCCTACTGAGGAAGAGTCAATCCATTAGAGTGCTTTAGGCTAAGATTAGCACTTGTGAAGCCTATTTAACCAGATACGAGTTTACTTTATTTAATAACATTAAAGAGATAGTAAAAGAAAGCTTCTTTATCAGATAGTGGTAAGATCCATGAAACAGGCTTATTAATGTCTAACTATCAAATTATACTTGTCTCAAAATTCATGGAACTAGCATAGTAATTGCCTATTTGATTTCAGGCAGATTAACATGCTTGTTAATGTTGAAGCTGTTTCCAATGTGTGCAAGACCCTTGATGAGGTCAGCAGCCAGCCCTGCTTTCTTACTTCATACCTAATGGAGCAGTGCTGGTCTGAGATTATATGGCAGCTGATACTGATATTTTTTTTTTCCTTTTTTCTTCTCAAATAATTTATGGTGTTCATGCAGAAGCATCTTGTCATTCATACTTGACTCATACAGATATCCATAAATGTACAAATACTTGCCACAGGCAACTTGCATGTGTAGAAGTGGAGTGAAACAGAGTCAAGGTGGAGATATTAGGAACTCTTGGTTTGCCAGTGGTCCAACACTGCTAGCAGGCTGAAGATTTCTTGTATTACTGTTAACTTCTGGGAAAAAAAAAATAGTGTGTTTTTGCATAGTACAGACCTCTGGTAACACTGGAGACAAATCTCCCAGGCAGAAGCATAACTTTATGGTTATTTTTGCAGACCTGTATAAAGGGTAAATATACTTTGAGTTTAGTCACGTGTGCCTCATAAGAGACACCAGTCATTGCATGTGTGGATGTCTATTTATAGTAACCATCAAACCACATACCTCTGAAACAACCATTTCCTTTAATTTATATATATTTATTATCCCTGAACCTCTGGTATGTTTTCAGAATTCTCTTGGCAGTAATAAGAGAGGGTTGTAGCTCCTGAAACCATCATATTATCATATTTTATATGTACCCATGAGTTGAAGATTATACAATCAAGAAAATGGTTCCTGCTATTCCTTTGTTCTCTTTCCACCCTCCCCCCTCCCCATCTAGAACATGTTGGTCCCAAATTACTTCTATGTCACTCAGAGAAAGAGATTTTGAGAGACAATTGTTTCAAGGAGAATCTTCATTCCTTCTAATTACTGCCTCTGAAGTAAGAAGTGATAAATGCAGTTCCTCAGTTCACAGCCCAGCCACTCCCACCACACACCCTGGGTTTTTTTTTCTTTTGAACAAAGGTATTCAAATCTCCCTTTCTGTCTCTATTTCTCTACCCATCCCTGCTTCCCAAAGCAGGGCAGATTGATTCTCATAAATGGTAGGATTTGGAATAATCTTCATGATGATGTCAGGACAACATGATTAAAGTACTTTTATGGTGCAAGAAAATGCAACAATACTGCAACGTTTTCTTCGCAGACACAACAGTTTAGGTTAGTTTGTCTTCTGCTGTGCCTTCCCCTTTGCACCCTCTCCAGAAAAAAATGTTGCTGTATTAGAAGGGTTTGTATTTTCAGAAATAACTTTTTCCATGGTTAATGTGCTTGTTGCAGCCCTATCAATATAAATGCTGTAGACTGTTTCAATGTCATACATTTGACTTTTTTTTTAAATGAACCTCCTGCAGAAAGTTCAGGAGCCACTAACTACAAGTTTTGTAGTTGACTCCTCTTTTAGTTCCCTTTGAATTATCTTCTGACAACTGGGCTTTTTTTCTCTTTTTCATTAATATTTGTTCCTCTTAAGGTCATTACAGAAAGTAAGACTCAAAGTAGCAAGTGTAGGATTTTAACTTTAAACTTATTTTGCATAATTTCATTTTTCTGAACACCTTTAAAGCTGGTTCTGTACAATCATAGCTCCAAGTTCTTCTGGATGAAAAAGTAATTTTTATTTCTCTAATTCTCTCTCTTTTTCGAGTGACTAAAATATGGTAATTTGGTTTGTAAAGAGGACATCTGCTGGGTTTCTTTTCACCTTAGATGTGCACTTTGGTTGCTAATGAGTAGAACTGCAGCACTTGCCCTTGAGAAGTGAAAACAGGCTGTAAGTGTGGAGAGAAGGTGGCTGGGAAAATCTGAATAGTAAGCCCACTATCCCTTTTTTTTTTTTAAACAGCATGCCTATAGGTTGTTTTGAGCAGCAATATTAGAAAAAAGTTGTAAAAAACCAAGGCAAGCATAAAAAATGAGTAGTGGTTGAATGTTAACTGAATTAGAGGAACCTAGAAGTGTAAACCATTTGGATTTTTTTCTCTTATGGCATCAGAGAAGTACATCATCTTGAAGGATGTTGCAAAAAATTTTAGATAATGCCAATGTTTCCCTTACTGAACAGCTGCACAGAAGGAAAGCCCTCTTATAAACCTTCTTAGCACAATCCAGTTAAAGCAGCCTTATGTTTTCTGATCACTTTAAAATTAAAACACACCAATTAACACACATTTATGAAATCAGGGACTTTTGTTAGTTGTAATTCAGTGGATACCACTGCAGTTAATAAATTCTGTCTCTTGAAGAACTATGTCCCCATGTGATTATAACTGCTTATGCCTGCTTTAAAGTGCTTTTGGGTGAATTTAATCCTATCCAGTAGTTCCACTTAAATACAGCATTTCTGTGTAAGCCTTATCAAAAGTGAATGCATTTTTAATAGAAATCCCATGAGTGTTGTGTTTTATCACTGCATTTGTCTGACTAATATTAGGAAAGATACAAGTTTTACATACCATCCCAAAGATAACAAGAGGTCACACAGCAAGCCCCACATCTACAGATGAGTTGCCTCTGAAGATCTGAGTCATGTTTTTCATATAAATCATATAGAATGGCCCATTATGAGCACCTTGTAAAACTCAAAAGGCTTTATGATTGTTAATAGCTTCTGTGGTAGTGATTTACTGGCTAATTTGAGGCAAAATATGTTGCAGCGTGGGCTAAGAGAATGTGTTATCCTATCTGCATAAATAATAGTGTGTTATTGGTTGTGCACTTCAGAAGCAAGTGGAATGTATATTACCTTGTATCTTCCAACTAGATTTGACATTTCCACTTTTACTTATGACTTCAATCAGCCTGGTTAGGGACAAAGTGTAAAGTTGAATCATGCATTAATTTTCTCCCCCTGCATATTATCCATCACTGTACTAACCTGTGAACTAAACGTAACGCTGGTAATCAGTCTGTAACTGCAATTTATTCAATTGAAGACCATCTTATTAGTGTAAAAATAGTTTCAAAGTGACATTTTTATAATGACTGTGATAAAACTTTGATGTATCCTAAATGTGTGCAATGTAAGACATTTATAATAGCCCCAAGTGTAATATTAACACAGCCTTTTAATGAATGTATAAAGAGATCAATTAGTTTTGATTATATTACCCAATATAGGTTTGATTCCCTTTTGGAGTTAGAGCATTGCTTGGTGGTTCTAAATGTCAAAATTATTGGAATTTGAAGACAGGTAAAAGAAGTCACATTTTTTGAGATACGCTGGGCAGGTACAAAGAGGCAAAGAGGAGTTACTGAGTTCATACAAGCAATGGCCAGTGTTGCTTTATCCATGCTGTGTACACATGGGCTCTGCTAGGGGCTGTGTCCTGCATTGGCAAAAACCTCTGGAGTTTAACTCCTATGTCAGCTCAATTTTCAGCTTCTTGTTATTTAAATATATTTACATTATGCCATTGTAAGCACAAGAATTTAAATTCTCGAAACAGCTGAATGGAGCATTTATGATTTGCTTACTTAGAAAACGTCTTCAAATGATGTGAAATCATGTGAGAGAATATTATCAAACACTTTGACTTCAAAATTTGTCTCATACTTGCATGCTTCTGTATCTGCTGAAAATTTTGAAAAACTTTATAGAATTTTTTCTTAAGATTCAAAGTTTCTTTATAATCTTCATATTTTAAGAATTAAAGTCCCTCCTGCCCTTCATTAAAAGTAAAAAGAGGCCTTAATGTACATTTGCATTGCTGAGACGTGGTTTTTCACTTGGCATGACATTATTGCATTAATGTTTCTTTTTAATCCCTTGAGTGTGTCACTTTTCCTAAACATTGCTTCAGTGACCTTATCTCCCACAAATTCATCTTTTGTCAGAGAATTTCCCCAATTTTTCTTTTTTTAAACCTTTTTCTATGGTTATGTTTCATTAAAGTAGCCAAGAAAAAATTTCCTCGTGTTTCTAGGAAATCTATCTGTGTTTGATAAACCAGTAATTGCAGGTTATTATTACTTCTGTGTAAGGTGATGAAATAATTAATCATAATAACTGTTTAAAGTACTGTTAGATTTTGGATTCCATATCCTTCAGTGAAATAATATTGCATTTAGAGTGGTTACATAGCAATTTCACTGGATAAGAGTGATTCTGAGGTGGTCTGTAGGAAAGTTAAGTTGGGGGGAAAAAAAATGGGGAAGAGAGATAAAAGGATGTCTTCTGAAAATAATGATTATTTAAACGTATAGTGTGGCAAGACATGTTCAAAAGTTTTTTTGCTGAAAGAACTAATTGTCAGCTGGCTTTTTTGAATATTCCACAATGATTTTTCTTTTTTTGTGAAAAATTCGTAATAGGATATCTGCAGTAGTTGTTCAGAGAATTGCAAGACTGAATCCTTTCAGAGCTGATAGTGATTCTGGATGAGTTTTGCTGAAGAAGCTGGCATTGCAGCATTATACAAGATGTTTTCATTTGGACTTACATTTCAGGTTGAAAATTTTACAATTTATTTGCATTTAATGAAAAATATTTTAAATATTAATTTCATTTAACAATAATAAAAATATTAAAACTGTCACACCCTGTTGAACAGTAGTTTAAGTACTTCTATCCTATGTTTCCTGTAAAAACCTCATAGTCCCTTTGTGAAGTAGGTAAGAAATCCGGAGATAATACTGCTGAGTTGAAGATCTTACTGTTCATGAGAAGACTCATTCTAGGATGATTATAGGAGAAAATAATTTCCCATAAACCTTGCTGTAAATCACTTGAGTAAAACCCACTACACTTGTTATAGGCAGTCTGTCTTACCTGGTGTTGGTCATAGTAAGCTATGATGTGTAACTGGCAAGATGGAAAGGTTTGCCAGGAGACCACTTCCAGAATTAATATTCTGCTTTCATATTCCAGGATACATGAGTAGTCTGAATTCCATACCAGGAGAGAAATAATTAAATTTACTTTCCCAATTAAGATCAGACTGCAGAGTAGCAATTGACTTCAGGAAAAAGTCTAGGATTATCTATGCTAGAAATTACTCTCAGTGGCCAGGTCTTGGCAGATAGTTGGACATTATTATTTTTTGGAGGGATGTGCTTCCTCCACTTAGTACAGAATAGAATAGACTCAGTTGAGCTTGTAAGAATTTCTTAACGTCTCTAAAACTTTATATGCCCCAGTAAGAAACAACTTCAGGCTGAAAAATCTTCTCCACCACTCCCCGCCTCAAATCTTCGCCCAAGAATTACTGAAAAATAAATGCAAAATCTGAATGATTTATTTGTGCAGAGACAATTGTAGGGAAAACTCCTGTGATTTTAGGATTGCTGTAAGAATTGGCTGATATAAACCACAAAAGCGTGTACATATGGTGAAGGAAGTAGCTCAAGAATAATGTAAAATCTGATACAAATAAAATATCAGTGCATTTACAGATGCATATTACATCCAAATGTGCACTATGGAATATAATAAAAAAGATCCAAGTGTTGAAACAGAAAACCATTAACATCATACTGTTTCTCAAAGTTGATAAGAAAATACAAAGGAAAGGGTAAATTTTGCAAAGAAAGATAGAAAATTTTATGAAAATGTTTATTATCAGAAAGTCTGTACAAACTTCCTACCTTCTCACCATAAAAATATAATCATTCCATAGGTTACAAAAAACACTATGTTTTGTCTTAAGCCTGTCTGTTGCCCTGGGAGTGTTCAAGGCCAAGTTGGATGGAGCTCTGAGCAATCTGGTCTAGTGGAAGGTGTCCTGCCCATTGCAGGGAGTTGGAATGAAATGATCTTTAAGTTCCCTTCCAACACAAACCATTCTGTGATACTGTGACTCCATTATGAGAGAATTTTTAGAAAGACGTAACACTGTGAATGAACCATCTGTAGAATAATTACTTAAACTTAGAGTAAGGATAGATAGATGGTGATAGATCAGTTGTATCTGATTAGGTCATATCTTTACTGCAAAATATTTAGGACCTGTGAAGATGATCTAATAAAGAGACCAAAATTATAAAATCAAAGCAGTAAAAATGGTTCCTCTTGCATTTTTTTACCTTCCGCAGTCCATATTCTTGGCATAGATTTAGGTGTTATCTGAAAAGCAGTTAGATTACTTGTCTTAATTAATTCATCTTTGGTATTTTTTATGTGAGCTTTATGCCACATTTCCAGTGCATTCCATTCATTTTTAAAGAAGGTGTGTTTAGTATAATCTGTATTTATTTTACATGTTTCCTCTGTTGGATTTCAGCCATGTAAAATAAATGCTATGTTTGTTATCCCCTCTGACTGCAGTATTTCAAGGACTTTCCCTCTTGAAGGCTTCTTTCCAAGGGTTCTTTATGTCCAGACCTGTCAGACTTTACAAACTAGGATGGAAAGATGTGTGTTTGACTTGCCTCCCTTGAATGCACATTGACTTGTTTCTGATCTAACAATGGGGAATTTGGAACTGTTTTGAAAAGAATTTAAAAATTCATGGAAGATCTGAAGCAAAAGGGGCAGAGGAATAAAGCTTTTTGAAAAGAAAATTTGCAACAAAAATATACACATAGATATAAAATATTTCTGCATTGCTGAAATCAATGTGTATTATCAGATACTTATATGACAGATGAGTTCTGAAACTAAACTGTTTTTAATGCATACTTTAAACCAGTTATTTTATGACCATATAATTTTCAGGAAATTATAATTTTTTGTTGTGTATTCATGTGCTTTCCAAAGCTGGTGGAGTATTTAATTGACGCCTTGAGGATCTGGAGGACCTTGAGGCTGAAACAGCATCTCAAATGGTACTAAGAACCAAAGAAAATATGGCCACACAGAAATTAACTTCTGAGGAGAGGTACAAGCTGAGTTACAGAGCTTCTTGTATTTGTGGAACCCCAAGGACAGTGTGATCATACAGTGTCCATTTAGCCTAAATTTCTGTTTCAAGTTTTAGGAATCTTAGGTTGCATTTATTATTTCAGGTGCTTTTACCTGGACTTAAGCACCCTTAAACAACATTCACAGTTTTAGAAGAGAATGAGATGTGATTGTTTCTTAGAATAAGATTACTTTTTTTTAACTTACTATTTTTAGGGACTTATATTAAATATTCACTTTATAATTAACTGCCTTTTCTTATCATAGGGCTTTATTTGTGGTTTTACTATTAATTTTACTGAAATAAAAATAATAGTCACTTTTCTGCAGTTTGATGTTCTGTGTGCAAAAGTGAGTCAGCCAGATGTGAATTTATTTTTCATTAATTCTGAAGGATAATCACATAGAATACAACTACAAAATGAGGTACAAATAAGGGAAAGGATTGTTTTTATTAAGTAAAAACATCAAAGGGATAAGCATGCCAATTGTAACAAAACCACAGTTGAATAAGCTTTTGAAAAATCCAGAGAAGTTAAAAAACAGAAAGAAATTACCGAAGTTGCCCCCAAAATTCCTAATTTCTTCTTTTCTTCCTCAAAGGTCTCAAAACAATATTTCACTTAAAGATTCACATCCAGTTTTGGCACATCAGAATCTACAGGGCAATTGTTAACTTGGAAGCATAGGAAAATTTAAACTTCTATATCAGTCTGGAACATCCTCTCAGCTCACATTGATGAGAGAAGTGCAAAGCTGAGCAACAATGAAATACTGGTCTTAATTCTGATACAGCAGGGACTGCCTTTCATTACAATGGTTAGGCCTGGATTTACAGCAGTGTTGAGGCAGATTTTAACAGGTGTCTTGGTAGACTAAAAACTTTTCTCAACGCCCATTCTAAGCCAGAGGGAATTATGTTTCTACCTGCCTGAGAAGTTATTAGAAGACTTGTCCTGCATGTGTCCCAACATCTGTATGAATGTAGATCTTAATAAATCCAAACAAGTTCTACTGATGGTGGTGGGGGGGAGGTAATTATAATTAATGTTGTGCTCTATCAAGGTTACAAGTAGAACAAATGCTTTGAGAAAAGCTGTATGATGACAAGAGGACTAGCTTTAGTGGAAGTGGTTTCATGGCAGTAGTTAAGAGGAGTTATGGATAGTTCTTAAAGAAAAAAGTTGTTCTTCCATCTTACCTTGTTCTTCCAGGTGCTCCAAAGGTTCATTTCTTTCAACATTTATCCCCAAAAGTGTCGACTCAGCAGACTTTTGATAATCTAAGATTTTAAGGGCAATGTTAAATTCCACTTGATATCTTGTGCCTAAAATTGTCCAAGCACTAGGCATTGTTGGTTTCCAGAAAAATCAGTGAAACCTGAGAATGCTCAGCAGGTAATGTGCTGAAATCCTGTGAAAGTCTGGCATAGATTGGCTTCATATTCACTAGACAGATGTGGTCTTTTAAAATGAAAAGAAACCAAACCCTCAACCCAGTATATTTGACAGTATGGATACGATTGCAGCGTGTCATGATATCAACTTATAAGAGACAGTATGGATTCATTAAGGGTTATTTTGCAATTAATCTGTGATGCTTTAGGATGATGAAATCCAAATTTAAATTCCATTTATCAAACCTACTAAAACAAATTTACAGGGAAATAGCAGCATTAAGGAATTGCTTTCCCTCACCTTAATTTGGAGATTGCTATTTCCTTGACAAAGTGCTACACCTGGCAAGAAAGTCAAAGCAGTATTTGATAGATGTAACCAGTTTGAAGGTATTAACAAACAATTTGAAATATGGTCATTATTTACTTTACAGAAAACATCTTAGAGAATATGATTTACACCAGCAACAAGCTTTTTGGTACAGTATAAGAATCTAGAACTACAATCTAGAAAACAGAGAGTTTAGACTAGAGAAAGTTCATTTAAAAGTCATGTTTCCCATATAAATTATATGCAGTTGTGCAAACATGTCAAAGTTTGGTAAATTGAATTTGTTTAATGTGAACAATCTTTGACCAAAATAATAGCATAGCTTGAGAAAAAGACATCATGCTATTTTCATAAAGTTTGTATAACTCAATGCAAGAAAGAACTCAGCTGTAATTCTGTGGAGAACTGTGATCTATTAGATCCATCTCCATAAAACAAGCTCATAAATGTGTTTTAATTTCTTTAGGTGGTCTATATTCTAGAGACAATGTTGACACAAAAACATAGATACATTCTTTTTCATTGGTTGAAATTTCTTGGATGCCAGAGCCCTAATAGGTGCTATTGGAATTAACTGCTTAAGTAAAGAAAGAGTTTGTGCAGGTGATGGCTAGAAGAGTGGAAAGAAATTTACTAGTAGCCATGTTTTTCAAGTACATAAAAAAGCAGTGTAATTTTACTTTGAAAAAGACATATTTTCAATATGAGGAGGCACCAACAATTGTAGCATCAATAAATATTATTTTTGGATAAATCAATATGCTGTATAGCAGCTAGGAGATGTATAAAAACTGAAGTGGTCATTCCTTTCCAAACAAATTTAATAGTTAATGTGTTGACCATGGGAGAAGCTGAAATTTGCATGTGGGTCTAGAATTAATCCAATTTTTTTTTAAAATGTGTTTAAATTTTTGAGCAAAATTATCAACAATTACAGGCTTCTGGCCAAGTCCTATGAAGCACTGATTATTATGGCCATAACCTAGGACATTACCATGGCATATTGTGGGTAGTTCTGTTGATGTTTTCAAAAGTTAACCATGTCCTGATTTCCTGGTTGTCTGAACGAAGGCTTTTCAGGAAACTAAGGTGAATTAGTGAAACTTCATGATTGTTGTGGAACTGAAGAAAAATTCTTCATAACAACCTGGTTCAAAAGAGTATCGTCCAAAAACATGGGACATTGAACAGTGGGCTCTTTCTAAAGAAGTCTGTGCAGTGTCACAGTTCACCAAGAGGCTGCCGAGGGGATTAAAGGTCAGTACATACCAAAGTAATGAGTCTAATCTAATCTCTGAAAGAAATAGGATTTCCAGCTAAAACTGGAACATTTAATTACATTTTGAATTATGCAGATTCAGGAGATGTATTTTCCCATGAACTAGGGAGGTTGGGAAGGGGCTGCAAAGTGAAAATCTGACACAGTTTGCTGCCAGCGGTATAAGGAGGGAAGGAGAGCTCATCCAGTGAGATGTCTGAGGCATCAGTCCTCTCTTAGACTGATATGATCTAAAATATCTGCACTGAATCTATCAGGATTTTTCAAAGCAGGAAAGGGAATATAAATTCACCCTCCCCTAAAGCAATGTTAAAACTCACCATTATAGTCCCATTATTAGTTAATGAGTCATTTATCTACAAACCTGTGCTTAACTGGGACACGGGATCTCCAGTTTATCAGCAGTTGAAATGGCTAACTACTATGTATTGAAGCACACAGAACTGTGTGGGCTCAAAGTCAGTTTTTATGTCCTCATTTATAGGTCAAATCACATGCAGCTTTACTTGTTTTGCAGTTCCAACTACCACTTGTGTGTAGATTCTCTGGAGAGAGCTTTGGTTTAAATGGAAGAGAGAATGCAGCTCTGTTGTTGACACTGGGGTGGCTGTCAGGGACATTTTGCCTTCCACAGAGGTCATAACTTGTCACTGAATCCCATTGTTGGCAAGGAAGGGACTGGTTTTCATGGCATTGCTATTTGTTTTTGATTTGGTCTCCTCCTGAGTGCACAGATTACAGGCCAGTAAACCTCTCTTTCACTGACTAGTATGGGAAGTTCCAGTCTCTCATAAACTTTAAATAAATCTTAACTCCAGAATGCTGCCTTTTGGAGATTAAATTTCTCAATGTTTTCCTGTGTTTTTAGCCCAAGGGTGCTGTTGACAGAAAGCAGTGTTTTCATTCCTTGATTGCTGTCTCTCTCTATAATTTTTTTTGTATGTTGTATTTTTCTGCATTAGTGGGGGTATCTGTGTTTGAAAAAGGATTACATTAGTCAAAACTTAAGACAGATAATTTGCCCCCTTTCTTTACTAACTGACAGGAGCCTAAGCTGCACATAATCTTTTGAAAAATATGGCCTTTTTGCAGCCTATTGGAAATTTCAGAACCAGAAGATTTAACCTCTTAATACAAGTAATTGAAAAGCTGTTGATTTTTGACAGTGGCAGCCAATAGTCGTATAAGCTGCCTGAGATTAATTTTTTTAGAATTTTTTTTTTCTAAACAGCTCATTGTCCTGTATATTTCCCTTATTTGGGATAATTTATAGTCTTTACAGCAGTGAAGGCAAAAATGAGACTTCCTTAAACAATTGCCTTGAAGGCAAAAGAGAAATCATTGCTTTAAACCTACATTTTGAACACTATCATTTTGGAGATACAAACTGAAGCAGATCACCAATGTTCTGTTGAAAATGTTCTGTAACATAGATATATCAAAAGCGTAGCACATCTACGTGGCTTGCTAGTACTCAAAGAGAATCTTTAAAATATTTTTCAAATACTCTGAGGGAAGAGTTATCAAATCTGAGCATATTTCAGTCCGATGTAAAACTGTTTTGTGTGCAAAATACTAGAGCTACCTCTCAGTGCAGATGCTTGTGTCACACATTATTTTTCTTCAGGAAGATCTTCCAGAATTTTCACAATTCTCTGTTGTGTGTTCCTCTGTCCCAATGTGGATCTATAATGCAAACCTGGTTTGGACATTCTGGAGAGCTACTTCCTAAAACTTTAATCAATAAAGCATTGAAGTAGGGTGCATTCTAATGTACTCTCATCAGAGGAATTTTTGTCCTGCAGTGGTTCACAAGTTCGCAGGTAAAGTTAAAAGTTACTTGCTGCTTCTCTCATGGAGAAAGCTCTATGTTTGTCTGCCATGGAAACCTTTCCTGAGATTTCGTAGTTGTCAAGGATGGGTTCAGAGTTCATAGAGCTTTTTATTGTGCCCTTTTTGAGGGATAGAGGCTGATTTGCAGCACTATTTAAAGCAAAGATGCCAAATGAAAGTTCTTCATTTTAAGTTTGTGCTTACACAAAGCTTCTTTGTGGTTTTTTAGACCTGTCAGACTTGTCAGGCATGGTAAGAAAAAGTATATTGTTTCCAGCACTTGGATTCCTTTCCTTCTGACATCTGCCACTCTGTAAAGATGATAAATTCCTGCCTCATTAGCCAGGGGTGTGGGATTACAGGCTGACAACACATTAATCACCAGCTTCTGTGGCAGGCTGACTAGCAATAGGCATTGTTAACAAAACTTTTCTAATATGTCACTCTTCTCTATGACAGCCTGTAATCAATCATCTTGATTGACAGTGCTGATAGATTACACTATTTATACTTTGTGTAATGAAAGATAGCGTTTCCACCTACTGTCATTTCTAGGCTAGCATTGGAGGATCACTGAATAGAAACAAACACAACAAAAGCCCCAGGCCTCAGCTCGGCATTGTGAAGTTCAGTCAGACAGCGCTGTAGGTCTTTTGTGGTAGCTTTCAGATGACGTGTATTGTTGGGGAACCTGGTAAGCACTTGCCTTTAAGTAACCCTTGAACTGAGTGTTTCTTTGCTGACTTTGTTGCAATAAACTGCCAGGTCAAGTTCAGGCAGGTAGGAGACCGTGTTAATCATGTGGTGGCTGTTGCTCCTTTTCCCATCCTGTCTGTCTTCTCTTGCTGACAACCCTCCACCCCCAACCCCAACCAAGATGAGAGGTGATTTAGATGTTGATAAAATGTGTGTGTGTGTGTTTCATGATTTAGAAGGCAAAATTATACGTGTTTCCCGTAATTGTATGGTGCAAGGAAAGTAAACATAGGGAGGAAGTGCAAAGCCAACTTGCCAAGACAGCAGAATCTGTGTTAGAGCTTGTTTGGCTTTTGAAACTTAGGAAATTAAGAACAATATCAGGATTAAAGTACATAAGCAAATTGATGTCTTGTTTTGGTTTTGATATAGCTGTTTCTGGTTCTAGAATTGCTTATTACTTTTATTTCTTCTTTGCTTCCTGATGTTATTTTATTTGGCTGTAGTGGAAGATACAGTCAACAGGACAGAAGTTTCTTGTCGCAAATATCGGTTAGAATGGATTATTCTTTTTTACAATTGACTTCTATAGATTTCTGTTGATTAATTGCAAATAAATGCAGCCTTTATGTTATTATAGTGCCTCAGATATCATTATATATCTTCATTTCTGTATGCATCCTGATAATTTTCTTAATATGCTTTATTGATATATTTATTTATCTGTCTACCTCTCTTTTCCTAAAAGCATTTGCACCTTTTTTTCCTCATTGGAAAGGTTCATGTGCTAAGTCACAATAAGAAACTTAAAATTCAACCTTTGGAACGTAGGAAATATGAGCTGGAGCCTAAATTATGGTGCTTGGGAGTTGAGCTAAATTTAGGCATTTGGACAGGAACAAGGGTGGAGAAGATCGTCTAAACTTTAATCTCCCTGAGAAGAGTTTCATTGTGAGGCCACAATGATTAATGAGAAACCTGACCATCTGATTAAAGCCCTCAGTGTCACAGGACATGATTAGTAGGTGACAGAGACTGTAACAGTATCCAGCCAAGCCTTGTTTCTTTCACAGCTCAGACTGTTATATGATTAATGTCCCCAAGGGCTATCTCCAGGTCAGGCAGGGAGAACCTGTCAGAACAGGTGGAAGTGACAAATTCTGCAGAAACTCCTTTTGCAAGAGAGGCAGCACGCAAGAATGGATGAATGGGGAGGATTCCAGATGGGCTGGTTGACCTTTCTGTACTCTGAACAGACACCAAGAGCATCATGGGAATGAAACATAGTAAGTATCAAAAAACTGCAGATGTTCCATAGTTATTGAAGAATTATAGCATTGCCAAGTTGGGTTGGTAAAATGCACCACCCGTCATATTATTGCCACTGGTTTACACTTTCTGATATGCTGGAGGAGACTGTAGATCTATTGTGTGTGTGTGTGTGTGTGTGTGTGTGTATGGACTAGATAAAATACCACACACTGTGTTTTATGGCAAGAGGGGAAGATTCTTTGCTTCAGTACAGATAAGGGTTGATAGAGTTGATGCTTTAGTATAGCATTTTCCTGTGCCAGTATATATAATCTATCTAATTCTCATCAATACTGCTCCATTTAGGGCAAGACAATCTTGGAAGTTAAAATGGTTTATAAAAATCCTCATTCCTTTTTATTAGGTGGTGGTTATCTAGTAAGGTATTTTATATCTTCCAGAGTACTTTCACCTCTTAGGTCATAGGTTCAAATCCCCAGCTTAAGTATCCTGACACACTCCACCTTAAACATCACACAGCACAGAATTAGCAAGAGGATTGCTAAAGTATCATCTTTCAGATAAATAGATCTTTTCATTTAATCATAGGAATGGTATAAAGTATCTTCGTAGTACTACACAGGCAGAGAAGAGAGTGTTAGCACTGGGGCCCTTATGGAATTTGCTCTGCATGCAGCTAATTTTCAAAACAAAACTAAAAATGAAACTAGAGAATAGGATTTCCCCCTTTGCTAAATGAAGAAGCTACTTCTGTGCAAACCTTACTGCTGTTTTATCATTGCTATTGGTATTTGATACCATTTTTAGCCATTTATAATGTTGCTTTCTTCAGCTTCTCTTTTAGTATATGCAGAGTATCTTCCTCAGTTTAGTTATAAAAAGTCAATTTCCTTTTTCATATTTTTTTTTCTCAGCTTTATGTACCTTTGAGAAGAATGGCTTCTTTTCCTTTCATGGAAGGAAAAGAACCAGCCCTAGTTAAGCTATTGTGCTTCAACATTAGACTTTACAGTTAACTGAACTTTAGTTTGTATTTTCACCACTTTAAAGGAAGCCATTCTGAATAAAGGCTCTCATTTCTGTGGTTCGAAGACTAATTTTTGTTCTTTGCCACTGTTTAAACTGTCAGATTCAGCTTTGGATATGGTAAATGCTATGCTCTGTTGAGCAAATCAGCTGCCATATGCTATAATTTACACTCTCTGAAACTTTATTGGCTAGGCAAAAGGTCATTTTTCAGAGTGGTTTTCCCAATATAAAATGAATAGAAGAAACAGACACTTCAGTGGACTAGTGAGTGAAGATGGGAAAGCTCTTCTTATGTGCATGGTCACAGAGTGGTAAACAGAGAGAATATAGGTAATAAACCCTAGAAGGACAGAGGGAGTGAACCAAAATCTCTCACTTGAACACTCCAGATTTTGAAGTCCAATTCAGTTATTTTCTATTTTTGTTAAAAAAGCCACAAATGCACAAATCTGTTGTAGCATAAAGATTTAAATAGCAATTTCAAGCACTATCTCTTACTCGGTTCCAACAGAAATGATAGAGTTTGATAAATTGTGACAACTTCTCTTGTAAATAGTTTGCCTAGTTCTTGTTTGTTTCAAACTTTGCTATCAGTTTTTCAAACTCTTGTCATTGTAGATGCTTTGCTGTAGTTTGATCTGTAAATCAGAAAGGAAGGCTGGATATGAATTGCTTGTCTGATACAACAGGAGACAGGACTGACTTTTTAACCCTCTGTGCAACCCTTGGGGGAAATGAAAACAAGCACAATGCATAGAATTTTGCTATCCTAGTTAATGAAGGTCATGTTAATTTTAGGGGTAATCTGCTAATCCAGAAGTAGAAAAGCGATATCATGGTGCAATATTCCAGTGTGATCACATTAGCAACTTATGTAATTTGTCTCATACAGTTCAATGCCTGAGGCAGTCTACCTGAATTTAGAATTACCCTAATGAGTCTTAGTAGTAGGGAGGTGCAGGTGTGCATCTGTTGTATTTGTAATATACTCAGGTGTGTTTGTTGTGATTGGTAACACTAATGAAAGCTTAATGTCTGTTTCCATAGAGAGTTGCAAGGATGGCTCTGTTTCTTTAACTTGTAGGATGTGTGTTTGTAATGTAAAAGGAGCTTGTGAATTAATAGTAATTAAGGCATATGACTCCAAGACTGATTAAACATTCCTGTGGAAGAACACCTACAATGAAATGGATATCATCTTCATCATCATCATGCAGACAAAATGCAAGAGGCTGCTGTAATAAAGTTAAAATGAAGTTATGTCTCTACAAAAATGTTCATTAAGATTTTAAAATATAGCATTGGACATGAACGGCTGTCCATGTTGTGTATACAACTTGTACAGTGCTACTTGTCTCTAGACCTGTATTGAGCCTTGTTAAGAACTGCTGCTGCCTAATGAATGAATTGTGTAGGGGGTTTTATGGTTTTCTTTTGAGACATTTACTGTCAATGCCAGGGATGGGAGGAGGGAGAAGTATCCCACTCCTCACTGGAGTAGCTAAGCCTGCAATGAACTTAATGTGCACCTCTGCTCTTTCAGAAAAATCTGTTTCATTGATGACCACCTGAAACTATGCAAGCGGAATAGTTATTTGACTTGACAAGTTGCACAGTTCCACGGAGAGGACTTGTGTGTGGAGATAGAGTTTTCTGATTTAGCTCTATGCATAAATTCTTTTGAACACATAGAGGCCCAGTTTTTGAAAATCTGTATACATGGTCAATGGCCTTTAACATACTGGTAGGTCCATCTTGCCACTGCTGCATGGCTGTGGGAGAGCTCAGCTGTTCTTCACAACCATATCCTTCTTTCCCAAGATGGAATATGAACTGAAAATGAGTTGGCATTTTCATCATATTGTAGCTTGCAGGGACAGCATAGTGCTCCATCAGCAGGGCTGAAATGCTTGAGTTCCCTGTAGTCACAGATCTGAGTTCCAGCTGATCTACTGCTGTGAAAGATGACATGTAGATACTTTTAATGCATCTCCTCTCACCCGTCATCTTGAAAATATATAACAGCAATCTGGATGGTTTCCCTTGTCATGAAGATGGGTTTGTCCCTCTATTCTTGGTCAAGTTAGGAGTGATGCTAATTGTCAGCCTGTGAACATGGACACAAAAATGGCCATTAAATTTTGTGCTCTGCTGTTTAATCCGTGCTAGAGGGGATCGTGTTTTTGTTACAGGTAAATCTAACTTTGGGCATTCCTGAATGCCCAAGTACTCTAGCATGTCTGGATTTCCTTTACATTAGGAGTTCTTTTTAACGGATGTATTTACAGTGTGAATGCTGCTGTGCTTCATTTCTACTTGAAACAGTACTTTGCTAATAATTATATATAATTTTTCTTGTCATGATCTGTTACGTAATTCGGATGAGGACTATGAGAATTACACAGAGAATCTTTCTAATACTGTGCCAGCTACCCAACCACTTTTTACCAGTTTTTCAAAGAACATGGAGCAATATGCCAATAATAAGCTTAGAAAGTATATATGAAGCTCCTGATAATGTGACACGATTTTTTTTTTCCTTACTTTTGCTCTTTGTTTCATCTTAATTAGTCCCAGTAGGAAAGATTGATTTTTTGTTTTTTTTTTTTTTAAAGCCTTGTAGCTAACATCTGTTGGTATTCCTGGGGTCATGCTTGCTCTGTCCTATATTTGACATTTCTTGTAAAAGAAGAGGAATTTGTTCATATTGACATTAGCTGCCTTGGTATCTCTCAGTGGTGCAGATGGCCTGTGAATAAAGACATCAAGCTAATAGGCAAGATGACAAGCCTTGATAGCACTGGTGTTCCTCATGCTTAAATGGCAGGGCAGCATAGATTGCTTTTGCTGGGGATATGCTTGGTCTGCTGGCACTAAAGCATATGGAATTAGTTAAAAATGCAGTGGGATCCTGGGAAAAGGATAGTACCTTGAAAATCCCTGGCTGGCTGTAACAATTTCTTCTTTTCAATGTAGTATTTCTTTGAGGGGCGAGAATTAAAGAAAAATGTATGCATGCGAAAGAAAGATCCCTGATTTAATCTAGATACTTAGTGATTGTTGCTGTTTAATGCATCAGAATAAAACGTTGTTGAAAGACTTCTTTGTTACATTGTTTGCTGGTGTGATGTTCTTACAAGTAAACAACAAGCTTCTTGTGTGATAAGAAAGGTAAAATGAAACATCTGAATCTAAATGAACATGTGCAGGTTACAATGTAAGTACATATTAAAATATTATTGTGCGAGTGTTTTGGAAAATGTCATAGAGCCCCAAATATGGCAAATCTGTTTCTTCCATGGTGGACATTTATATTATCCTCTGGAGAAGGCATGCTGGAAATCTTGGCATTTTCAAGTCAGCGCATTGCTTCACATAGTAGAATAGAAAGAACAGCCAGATATTTAAAGTCTAACAAACAAAGCATGAAAGAAAAAGGATAATTAAGCTCTCAAGAAGCACAGTATTAATAAGTTTCAATAATTTTAGCAATGCAGTTAGTTGGTAGAGCTAGTGGCTTGGGGATTCTATGTCTTATATGGTGTGTAGGGTTTTTTCCCCAGGGCTTATTTGGGATAAAATATGCTTAGGATTCAGAGAATTCAAAGGGATTTTAGCTAATTGGTATAGGCACCAAATTCAGGCTTTCTAAAGCCAGCATTTACTAAAGTTGACCTTAAATAGTATTATGGTGTTAAAACTGAAAAATGGGGAAAGGAAGAAACAGAATTTTACCCTCCCCTTCTTGTATTTAAAATAAAGTTATTCCCATTAGAAAGACATTTTCTCTTCTCCAGCCAGATGTGACACACCAACACTGAAGACTTAACAAGCTCTTCTTTAATAAAGGAAAATCAGTCTTGGTTGAAATATTTCCACTTCATGAAAGGCAGAAAGCAAATATCTAAATAAAACCAGATTTTATTTTGAAACTGAGTTCCCACAGTCTAGGGTATGTAATTACAAATGGGTGAAATATTGTTGAAAAAAAGAAAAACCAAACCAACAAAAACCCTGAAAAACTAAACCAAACAAAAAGAAAATGCAAAACAAGAGAGTCACTTAGAAGTATTTTGGGATGTACTACAACCACATAAAAAAGCTAATACTTTTTTCAGTTTGTATCTCTTGACAAATCACATTTGAATTTACTGAAAACTCAGTGAGCAATGCAATCAAAAATTATCAGGTATATTGTTGTGGTATGTTTGAGTCTACTGTAACTAGAAACAGCAAATTGTGTTCTTGTCTTTCAGGACTGGAGTCATCTCTTCTCACTTGCTTTGGACAATGTTTTTGAACTTCTCAAGATGAGAAGTGATTTCTACTACTTCAATAAGAGATTTTCACAGGTGTATTTGCCACTTAATGAGGCTTGAAGACAAACACATAAATGTTTGCATGAGTGAGGATTTAGGAGTGTTTGTATCTGTAATGCATAATAATATAAATGTTGCTGAGATTGAGCAATACTGTGTTTCTCTTCTGCCTGCTCCCCTCATCTCAATTTTAAGAATCCATTATGGGCCAGCCACATAATAACTTTTGTATGAGGATCCCAGGACTTCTCAAGATGAATTAATTAAGCTTCTTTGAATGAGGGGAGAACTTTACAGATTACATTTGCACAGTTTGTAGAGATGCTATGACATGCATTAGGCACATGAATGAAAAGTGAGCAAAAGGTTCAAGCCGACTAACTTTCAAAAGTTCAGATTTGAAGTCACAGAAATACTTATTTCAAAAGGTGAAAATACAAAGGTAATCAAAATAGACTTGTAAAAGCAGAAAGTCATACAAGTGAGCTTGGTAGCTGGCATAGCTTCTGGGAGAGGTGTGTGAAGCTTTACATGCAAAGACTTTAATGCACATAGTTGGTTCAGGGTTGTGCAAATCTAGGGATATTGGCAGAAGTGGTGTCTTATTCTATATGTGTCAAATGTTAAGCCATCTCTTACACTTGAACGACAGCCAAGACTAAGGGTTGTGAATGTTCAGCTTACTGAATTCAAGGATGGGTTTTGGATAAATGATCTTTTGCATCCAGACCTTTTACCAGCTCAATTACTCCACTTTATCGACAGCTAGAGTTGCTCTTTAGTTTCTTTTTCAGACCTGTTGCCCTTTAAAACCTGCTGAGATAATTTTTCTTTCTTGTCATCTTCTGTTGTCTCTTCCAAGCAGTTCATATCGTGCACAACATAGTCACCTAGATATGGGCCATCATTGGAGGGGCCTGCTTTACTCCTTCTGAAAATGAAGGACTTTTTCACAGATTTTACTCTTTGCATTCCTTCTTCTATCAACAGTAGTGGTGAAGGTAGATCTAATAGATCTATTAGGACATCATCTTCTGTTCTTTAGCTGATAGTTTTGTTTGTGGGTGGCTGATTTCACTATTAGCAGTTCATTCATATCTGTTTTGTTTGATATACCGTGAAGCCACATGATTTTAGTGGGGCAACTGTGTTGTTCATGCCTGTATCTTGGAAGTCATGCTAATTGCACAGTCATAAAAAAAAATGACAGCTGCAATGACAGTACTTGAAGACCATGTGGCAAATTACTCCTGAAAGTGAATGAAGTCTTCAATTTAATAGTCACATAGTAGGCTGTCTTTCACTGTAAATGTGATCTGTTTTACACTAAGGAATCTTTAAATCCCTTTGTTGCAGATGATTCCATAGTTCTAAAATGGTTCTCAAGGATTCCACTTTTCATTTTTTCCAGTGCTCAAAATACATTTATACTGTGTCAGAAGACATCCTGAAAACCTGAACATAGACTGACTTTTCTACAAATAAGACATAAAATTTATGTCTTCGAGTTTCCCTTATATATTGACTCAACATTTCTGAAAAATAGCTAAATTTTATTTATGCTGAAGAACCTGAAAAGCTGAGAGAAAATATAGGAAGAAACCACATTGCTAATATTTGGTTCTAACCAGCAGAACTTACATACATATGGATGTACTTGAGGATGTGTGTACATATGTCTTATAATTGGTCCATATCTATACTATATGTGAAATTGTGCATTATTTCATTCTAAGAAAGCTGGATGAAAAATAACTGATTAAGGTTGATTGTAGAGTATTATTTTGCATGTAATTTCAACCTTCACTTGTAAAAGAACTGTGGTCAGAGAGAATGGAGAGATCTCTTCCCTTAGAAGAGTGTAAAGCTCTTCTAAGCATAAAGTTTAAACCTTAGACCTTCCAAGCGTAAAGCTCTGTCCTATCTTTTGGAGATCTTAACACAGGAAAAAGTCTGCCATGGTCAATAAGATAGAGTTTTACATTTGCTTCTTCCTACTTCATATTGTTAGGAGATTGTTGCCGTGTTTTAGTGGGATTTTTAAGAATTTTTAGGAAGCTGTCTTTTCCCCAAAAGTAGCTATGTAGATTGTTCAGAACTTGTTTTTATTTGAATAAGGAAACATGATACAGTTTTAGTTAAGAGGAGATTTATCTGACACAAATCTTTGCACGCTATTTTTTTATTGATTATGATCTACTTGCAAGTAATACAAGTGTCAGGTCCTCTCAGCTGAAGTCACTTGAAATGTACATTGGGTGTTTTTAAGGCTTTAAATCTAGTTGAAAGAATTGGGAGGCAGTGTGAAAAGCCTTAAGCAATAACTGGTTCAAGTAACCAATCTGCTTGTATTGCTAAATGAATTGCTGGTATGGATACAGCCTGTGTGTCACATTCTGGAAGGTTTTGGTCTATTGAGTTATGAGCCTTTTCTAGTTACTGAGAATTGTCTCATTCATTTCAGACAATTGTCTCATAACCGTAACTTTATTTTCAAGTAAAGTTTACTTTTGTTGCTAGCAGAGTCGTTTGAAAGAATTAAAACTAGCACTCTGATCCACGTTGTATACATTGAAACTGTTTATATGTAAATCAGTCTTCAAAGAAGTTTTCTAGTTGATAAAGTACTTTAAAGGCCTATGTGCAATACAGATGAGTCCTATCATATTCTCAGCTCCTAGAATTGAACCTTGGAATTACTTTTAAGTCTTAGTCTCTACTTCATGACTGAAAGGCTTAGTTTTCACATTGAAAGTTTTACAAGTTTTACCTCAAGTTGTATAATATTTATTAGTCTCATTTTATATTTTATTAATGCTATTTTTAGCTAAGAGTTTTACAAGTGATATGGTGATTGTAATTCTAAAAGTCTGTGTCCATATTGTGCTTCTGTCATCAAAATATATTTATTTACCGCTATGGAATTTTATTCCCCATATGTCTAATGGTCTTCAAATATGTATCTACTGTACATTGGGTATTTTTATTTCAACTTTGATGAACTACTTTTTGCTGCTTCTTCTGGTGCTGGCACTGGAGACAGAAGTCTCCGCATTTTATACTAATTATTGGAGTAATGAAAGAAGATGGGGCCATTGGACTTATTTTTCTGATGATGTTGTCAGGAATAAGTTGCCCCAAAGGGTAAATGTTGATTGAGAGGTGTGACACTTCATGATAATCTTCAAAATGCCTAATAAATTGTGATACTAGGCCAAGTGATAGTAAATAATTTTTCCTGTCAAGAGTTCTTATTAAACTGAAAAAGTCTTCTAAAGGCTTGACTTAGATTCTGACTTACTATGTGATTGTTATACTGAATATCTGTAATTTTTAGCAATAATTAATGGCAGCATAACACAGAAAGAATTACTGTGTTTTGAATGTTCAAACTGCTGTACTTAGTAAAGGATATACCATTTAATTCAGATCTCAGGTTGATTTTCTGGTCTAAATGGTTACTACCACATGAAATAGATCAAGATTGTAAGAGAGTAAATAATCTAAGGTACATGAGATGAAGATGCTTTTCAGGAGACTAAAGATACAAAATTTCATTCGTAAAATTCATTCAAATGTTCCTTAGATGTCCTATTCATTAAGCATCTCTGTGGCCCAAGACAATGCTCAGAACTAATCACAGAATCTCAGAATGGGTAAGGTTGGGAGGGGACCACAGCAGGGTCATCGAGTCCAACCTCCCTGCTCAGGCGGGGCCATCCCACAGCACATGGCACAGGATTGTGTCCTGACAGTTCTTGCACATCTCCAGTGATGGAGACTCCTCAGCCTCTCTGGGAAGAATGGCCAAAGGGTAACACTGTGTACATTGCACATGATGCATACATAAGCAAACATTAATTTTGCTGAGTGTTTTGAAACACATAGCTTTTGCTGGTAGCAACTACAATAAAAACATAAATTTAATGCAAAGGAATGAAACTGTGTACTTTTGAAGCAAAGGTTGTGCAATCCTGAGTACTACCAAATAGCTGGCATTTATGCTTCCCTACCCTCCCCACTGCTGTCCTAGTGAACCCTCCACCATTAAAATGTATTTCTCTCTTCACTATTTTCTCCTAAACATTAGAGGTGTTACACCTGGTATCTTTATTTTCTTTTTAAACTAGCATGTGAATGAAAGCTATGTAGCATCCCCAGCTCACTTTTTGGGCTCAGTGACTCAAAGAACTAAACACAGCTGAATGAGTCTATTGTCTAAGTGCCAGTTTCACAGTGGGATAAATCTTGTAAACTCAGATGAATCTTCTTCATTGACAGGAACTGCAAAACCTGACTTGGTCATGTAAACATTTTAAGTTTCTGTCTAAACATTCAGGACTTGGCCTTCCTGTTGAAAGCCTTAGCTAACAGGGAACAATTGCACTTTCTGTTCTTGCGTTTGTAGTTATTATTAATTGGAATATCAATTTAATTTAACCACACAGAAAAACAACAACAACAACAACAACAAAAAAAAAAAAAAAAAA
>VZTJ01000539.1:855851-896203 GCA_013397795.1 Orthonyx spaldingii
AAAAGGGAGAAGGATAGGTTAAATGAGCATATGGAATATGAAACTTATGTTTTACATTTATCAATCAATGAAGGATAATATTATATAAGTGTACCTATAGACAGATAAGTCTGGATATGTTCTGCTAGAAAGAGCAAATATTTTATAGATCTTAGTGAATTCTCATCAACGGGTTAGCTATCTGGTTCCTTAGTTCTGGTTACCTGTTTCTAGTGCTGTGCAGTGTTCCAGGATAACTCCCAATCTTAAAAATACAACAGGGAATTAGTTTAATGATATGTGTGGGAATTTGGCCACGTGTGGTACTTAACCCTCTCTGTCCTATGACAGAGGTACAAGTTAAACTACCTTTTCAAGAAGATTGATTCTTCATCTTTCAAAGTTGGAGAAGTGTTCAGTGGGATTTTTTAGTTCTTTTTTACAGTGTCCTTCTGTCCTGGTTATTACAGGAGTAAGAGATGAATTTTCAAGCTGTCTGGTTTTAAGCAGTAAGGGGATTTTGGTGTGTTAAGCTTGATCTCCAGTCCTAGTGGAATGCTCAAAGAGGCCAAATCCCCAGCAGTTACTCAGAGAATCAAGGATCACATTATTCTAGCACCAGAAAATTGTAAGGATTTGGAAGGGGTTTGAAATGATTACATTGTTACAGAGTAGTGGGGTGGAATTTGATGTGATGGAACATGAGGAAGGTTGTGCCCAATTTTGAACATTAGGCAAAACTGGGTATTTCTTGAAACAGACAGACACATATTCCCTGGCACGGATAGTTGTTGGGTTGTGTTTCATTTTTGTTTTTCATAATAGCTAAGAATCTGATACTTTACAATTCTGTATCTTCATTCTTCTTTGTCCTATTAACTTGTTTAGAAGATGGTGCTTTAATATAGTGGTGTTGTTGCTGTGTTGATCTAAAGATATATGCAGTCCAAATTCATAAGAAAAATAGTACCTTTTGTTGTCCCAACTGACAGAAGAAACAGGAGAGCTTTTAGGTGCACTAATCTTTCTTCAGGCTACATAAAGTTGCATTTATACAAGTAAGCACAGTAAATCTGAGAGATTGTCTCTTGGGTAAATAATGCAAGTTCAGTAGTCTGTTATGTTTTGGGGTTTTTTTCCTCCTTGAAGACTACTTTTTTTTCTTTTTAGTTTAGCTATTTCTATATAAACAACCCTAATCCTGTGCAACAGCTTGTGTGTGGCAAAGGAAAAATTGCTTTAGTCAGCTTTGGTGTTGAATTTCTGAGTATTCTTTTGGATTGTTATATCCATATTATTATATAAACATGTTCAAGGTTTTCATTGCTTGTTCATTGGAAGTGAGAGCAAGTAAAATAGAGCAGATATTTGCTCTTAGGAGCTGCCAGGTGGAAGCTATCTTTCATGAAAGTGTATGAATAGTATTGATTTTCTTAGTTTGTATTTCTGGCAATTAGGTAATAGATTGAAATACAACCTTCAGGCTACTGTGCTATTTCTTTTTACTTTTTTTTCTCCACTTCCAAACTGCTGAATAAATGGTTTACAGTTGACCTTAACTTCTATGGTTTTTTGAGTTTTTTCTCTTTGGTTTGGAAGAAGACACTTGAAAAATTATAAGCTAAACTTTCCAAACTTATTGACTTGTGAGCAGTTTACAAATTTTATTGAAAATAGTCTAAACAAGTGCATATGTGTGGTATGTGTAGGTATGTGTCCACACCTAAAGAATGTGGTTTTCACTTATATTCATTAAACTCAAATAGCTTGTGAGCTTTGATCTAAGATCACACTACTGCAGTATCTTGCTTAGAAAAAATCACATTATAGGTCATGTATTATGTACTTTAAAAAAAAAAAAAATCAAACAAGGTTATCTTTAAAAGCAGACAAAAGTTTTCTTAGGTTATTTTTTATTCCTGATCTGTTCCTATTTCGTTTTAGTTTAATATTGCCATGGACAAATAATCACTTAGAAGATGGATATTTTCTTCAGTCACTGTGTGTCCATGGAATAATTTTAAGCAGTACTTTTCATCATATTTGTGAAAAATTTTCCTATAAACTTAAAACCCAAGTAGGCCCAAGAGCAACACAAAAGCAATAGTAGCAATTATTCATAAAATATTTTGTTCATACTGTAAAAGAAATTGGAGTTGTGCTAGCTCTCTCTTTGGGATGACTGCAAAATGTTTATGCCACAAATGTCCGTTAAGGATTGTTGAGACAGAAGCAACCTATGCCTTCTGAACAAAACATATGTGGAGAAATATGGATTTTAGCCTTTACCTAGGATAGTTGTTTAGTGTTCAGCAATGCTGGACAAACATGGCAAACATTCTGGTTCTGAACCAGAAAGAAATATTTTGTGAACAAGCTCTGAAGTTTAGATATGTTATGAAGAGTGTTGGCAAGAAAAATGCATTTTCTTCATTAATGCATTTTCTCCATTCTCTTGCTCTCTGCTCTTGAGTAGACTTGAGAGAAGTTTACAGGAAAAGTGGTTCTCTTTGTGAAATTTGTTAAGCTTGCAGGGGTAGGAAACAGGAATGCTCTTCCCTGTGTTCATGCTGAATTTTTCTTTAGAGGTAAGGATGAACTTGTTTAAATGTAGGGTTAATACATTGCATTCTTCTATGAATGAACATGTCTTTTTGTTTGTTTCTTTCTTTTTTCTCTTGTACTTCAGGTGACTCTTTCCCTATAGTATAGTGCTTTTTCCCTTTCTCAAACTGAGAGAAAAACATTTGCAGCTGTGCTTATGGTGTGACTAGCTCCCACTAGTTTCTATCTTATATATTCATGTATGAATACTAGTAAATGTAATTCAGTTTCTTATAATCATCTATCCAAGTATCAGAATGTTACATTTCAGCATCAAAATGCAAGCTTGAATAGTAATGGAATCTGAATTGTTCTTTTCCTTGCTTTTTTGTCTTCCCAATCTGGACAGTGGTTTTGGGGCACTTTAAGTAATTGGCATCAGCTTAAGTCTTGTTCTCCATAAACTGCGCCAGCTCATAAAAGCATAATTGCTGGTGACACCCACCTGCACGTTTTCACCAGTATAGTATTAATTTTAAGACATTTGCATGACTAAATCCGTGATAATAATTAGATGATAATTTTTTATTTGTTGTAGTTGTATGACAGTGAAGGGAGTGCTTCTCTTGTGTACTGCACAAAATATTTCATGGTCTGTTTTTAGGGCTTTATATATTATTCGCTCAATTACATTACATGGTGATAAATTTATCCTGTGTAATGTTCACATGCTTAGAACATAGGCTGTAAGTCAAAGGCAATACATTTTCATCAGCTTGTTTGAGCAAGTGACTACCATGTTTCATCTACATAAAGTTAGAATAAAACATTCCCTTCTTTCTTTATACACAGCAAAGCTTAATTTAATTAGAAAGCTTATGTAGTTTGAGAATTGCCAAAAAGGGTGATGATGCTCAAAACAGTTGTCTGGAAAGCATGCTAAGTAGTCAAATGCTCAATAAAATTGAAAATTAATTAATGATATGGAATCCTATTTTATGAACTATGATGATTGATATCAGAGAAAAGTCTGTTTCTTTAGTTCAGTAAATACAGTGCTGCCTTGTAAGAAGGTAGAGGATCTGACTAGCTCAGGAACCAGATTGGAGGTGGCCCTGCATCTTGGTGAGATTCTCAGTGAAAGCTGGTTCACATCATTAGGGAAAAATGACTACCTACACAATCCCGAGTACAGCAGTTGGTGAGAAGGACCTTGTGGTCTTTAGAACTGTTGAGCAATTTACATTGCTAAGGGCCAAGAGTAATTTGCCCAGGTTAATCAAACTTACTGAGTTAAACTTCAGGGCAGTAGGAGGTCAGCCACAAAGAAATCAAGAATATGAATGGCAGTCTCTCAGAAATTAATAATTAAATATAGTGCAATAAAATCAAAATATGGGAGTACATATGCAGGCTTGCTCTAATCCTATTGGCCATCCTTTTGCAGAACAGGTTTGGTTTTTTTTTCAGGGTTTGGAAGCACAAGAATCTGCTGAACGTGTAGAAATACGTGAGTTCATTGGATTTATCTGATTCAACAGATGAATCTTGAGAGGGCTCTATAGCAGAGGGCATATCTCTTCTCATAGTCATATTTATGAAATGTTTGGCATTCAGTATCAAGTGCTTATATTATCCATGACCTGTGTATTGACCATGATATTGTGAGCATAATTTTAAAAGTTTGCATTATTTTTTGTGATCTCATTTATCAATATATTTATTGATATTTATATATTTTATATTTGTTGTTGAGGGTATGCATATTTTTCATGGTTTTACATAGAGATCAAGTGTTCCCTTAATTGTGAGGGATAGCTGATCTGGAGATCAACAGAGCAAGAAAACGGTCAAATTGCTGGTAAGAATTTGGCTGTGATATGTGCTTATCAGTCTAATACCAGTCAAGATAGAAATGAAAAAAGGGAGAGTTGTAATAGAACTTTTGACATTTGCCAACCTGTAGCCTTGCTGTCAAAAAAAAGAGTTGCCAGTTGGAATAAACAAAAAGCCTTTTTCAGGGCTGATAAAATGTGTTGGAAATGGCAGCTAGATTAAAGCCTCCACATCAAAATGAATGCTGAAAAAGCTCTTTTCAGGACGAAAGAGGAGATTCAAGTTGTCAGCAGCCAGTCTGAATCTGGCAAGCAACGTGAAGTACTTAGGGCTAGAGAACTTTAATTAGACTTCTCTCCAGGCTAAAGAGAAGTTCTTAGTCTTCATCCTTGATAACTCACTGATTGGCTTCTGTTGTACCGACAAATATTAACTTTGACAAGAGTTTGTGTATGTGTGCCATGCAATAAAATGCTATATTGTTATCTGAGCAAAAACTTCAACCTTGTGTGTAGTGGATAATGTGAGTGATATTAGAGCAGTAGCTCAAACCCAATATTATTGACCTCTTGTTTTTTTGCATTGTGAAGGTGCTGGTTTTTGTATAAAAAACAGCCTTCAAGTAATAAATTCTTTTATGTGTTATCTTTCCCTCACAGTAAAATAATTTGTAATTTTTACTAAAGTTTATTACCTTTATGAAGTGAACTGATCTTGGCAAGTTTTCTGGATGGATCAGGAGTGTTATTATAATCTATTAGTTTCAGTGTCAAAAGAGTTTTAGAAAAGATAATTTGGTTCAAAATCTTGCTCTTGTGACTTGAAAAATTAATTGGAAATATATAAACTAACCAATGATATAGTATAAAATGAGATATATTATTTAAGGAACGCATAAGAATTTGATCAGGAATGTTTTAGAACAATATTTTTATACTTTGATCAAAGTCTGATTATTTTGAACTTGAGTGAAATTATTCATTAATTCTTTTTTTAGACTGTAAGCAAAAGTTTCTGTTTTCCTAGTAATGAATCAGTTTATTTTTCAGATTTTATGTCAGTATATGTCATATATACTTGATGTTAAGGCTAAAATTTAATATTTAAGACTTTGTTCTTTAATATAGGAAGCACATTTTGGGTTTGGAGACTATAGAGATATATATTGCTGAGTTGTTACTGTATTTATTGAATAGTAGTATATAGTCATTATTTTAGAAGCAAGATATCCTGCACTTGACTAGTTAGTGGAAATATATGTTCCTCTACAGAAAATCTCTAGTATTACAATTAGGTACAGAGATGAACCGCTATTTAAAGTTTTGCAAATGTTTTGTTGAATTTGAACTACAAATATTTTGCAGTTTCTTTTCTTGTAAAGTGTTCATCCCCAAAACACTTCTAACATTACCCCCCTTGATTTTTTTTTCAAAATTGTTTTCTTTAAGGTAATGTCTTTAGATATTCTTAGGTGTAGTCAAGTTTCTTAATCAATTGATCTCCTATATTATTCATAAGGAGACAGCTGTCCTTTTCAGGATGTTTCCTCTACCATTTTCTAGTATAAGATTTCTTACCTTTGGTCTTTTTTTTTTATGTTTGGTGTTACACTTCTGTAGTTTGATTTTTTGTTTTTTAAATTTTTTCTTCTCTGTGGACTAAGCTTGTCCTCTTCAAGCATTTCAGAATGGCGGTGACAGTAACTCACAGAGCTCTGTCTTCCACTTCCTTCTTGTTGCTCAGGTTCACTTCAAACTATGCCAGAGGAAATTTAATTATGGTTCATTCTGAAAGGCAGTATGAACATTGTTTTTTGATAGCTAATATATAATCAATTGTCTCTCTGCCCCATTAAGATTTGGTTTGAAACCAATGGGGACCATTGGAATTTGTACTAGGCCTTTTGTCTTTCTGTTTTCGCTGACAAATTATGTGAAAGCTTTTCTCCCTCTGCAGTCCATCTGTGTTGTGTTTGGGAGCATTGTGCTACTAAGCCATGGATTTAGAGGGCCTTTGTGTTGGAAATATTGAGTAATTCATGGAGGAACCTCTTCTGTGTCAATGTTGATGAACCTTTCACACACTATTTTCTTCGATTTGCACTATTTCCAGCCCAAACTGGGAATGTGTATAAGATATAGAATGTCACCAACACAAAACTTTCTTTAACAGGTATCTGTCGCTTCCACTCACAGTACAACAATGGATATGGTGCCATCCTTTAGCAACACAGTCTCCATTCTGGTGTTCAGCATCTTGTCAGATAAACGCTGCTCAGTTGTGATTGCTCAGCTCCAGTCCATGCAAAATGCTTAATTACATTAAGGATAGTATCTGATGTTCTGAGATTCGACATTATGCAGGATTTAACAGCTTTACATTTTCCAGTGGATTTTCAGAGTAAATTGTAGCTAACATAGATTACAAAGAACTCATGTGGTGCACTTAACTGTAAGAGGAAAAAAACCCCAAAACAAAGCAAGTGATGCAGCCACTCACCACCTCACATGGGTGGGTCTATGCCCAGGCAGTTCCCAAGCACAGGACAGCTCACATACCTAAACTCACTCCTCGCTGGTTAATTGCTGAGTGTGACAGTAGATGGCATGGAATATCTTCTTACTTTGGTCGCTCCTCCTGCTTGTGTCTCCTCCCAACCCCTTGCACACACCCAGTGTATTTACTGCAGGAGCAACATGAGGAACAGGGACTGACTTGACACTGGGCAAACACTGTTCAACAATAGCTAAAACATTTGTGTTGTCAGCACTGTTTTGATTATAAATCTCATGCATAGCATTATGTGAGCTGCTATGAAGAAAATTAACTCCATTCCAGCTCGACCCAATACCATTTCTTACTTCCCTCTTCTCTGTCTCTGCCTCGAGTTTTTAACTTTAAAATGCTTTGTTCAAAGACAAGAAATGTAAACAGATTGCGAGGTGTAGCTAAATGGAATAAAGATAATAACCAAAGGAAAAAGTCTGTATATTTAGTATCCCAGATTGATCAGAACCTAACTCACTTGACAGATAATTGCCTGACAGTGTCTTTGATGTTAAGCTTCAGTGAAGTAGAAAGTAAGTTCCTCAGCTGCTCCCCAACAGTCTTTGGGTGGTCTCTTGCTGTCCGATGCTGGAGCACCCTCTCACCCTGCTGAAGGGATTTTTTGTGTGACACATTGCCTACAGACAGTTACACACTGCTTGCTCCATGAGGTCTTGGGCAGAGTGAGCAAGGTGGAGAGAGATTTGGAGGGAGCAAAAATAGCCAAATACAGTTTAAAATAAACAACTTCTAAATTAGAAAGAATGTTAAATACAGATCATCTGCTCAAACCATGACAGCAGATTTAATTCCTTCCTCCTTTTACCTGATGGAGATGCGCCTGCAGGGCTCGCATCAATTACCTGTCGACATGTGGAAAATGATTGATGAGCTGCCTCAGGCACTGAAGTATACTTTGTCAACCACTCATAATTTATACATCTTATCTCTGCCAGAACAAAAGACAGGACAGCATGCACTCTGAAAGGAGAGAAAAAAAAAAAAAAAAAAAGAGAGAGAAGGAAAAGAAAGAATAAACGAAAAAGGCTGTTTGAGTTCCAGTACATAGCACAAGTTGATAACACTGATGCCTATCTATTTGCTCCCTCAGCAGACATCTCCTGCCACTTTCTACTGTGACTGCTTGAGTTTGCCAGGCTCTCTGGCCATTCCCTACTGGAAAGATGCTGACATAGTAAGCATGGAGCAGTCTAGAGTTACATTTTAATTACACTATTATCTACAAGAGTCTCTGGAGCACTGATGTTTGTTCTGACCTTTTGTTTTAATCAGCACTCTCAGAGCATGCTGTTAACCACCACTGACAGAGATTGATAATTTGTATAGTGGGGTCTTCTTAAGAAACTTTCATTTAGAACCATTACGGAAATCAGATACTTTTACATTCAGACATCATTTTAGCATGTGCTTCAGATAGGTGAGTCTTAGGGTAACATAAAAACCAAATTTGTACTTTGACCTCCAACTGTAATCATACTCAAAATAATATTTTTTTAATATTTTTGGGGGGATAAAATATTATTTGTATTTCTTTGAGATTGTTGGAGCACTTTCAATCACAATGTTTATTCAGTACTTGCTAAGAACTTGTAGATAAGCCTCGTATTCTACTTATAATTTTTCAGGAATAGCTATTAATATAAAGGGAGGATGGGAGATTATTTAAATGCCAACTGAGACAGTGTGAACAAGGCTAGTTTCCAAAATACCTGGTATTTATTGTTGTTCAAGTGTCTCAAATTGAAAAACAAAACTCTCTTATTAGTTTTGAAAATTTTATTTTCCAGTTTAATACAATAATGAAACTTCATGTGGTCATTTCTCCACTTGAATAACATAGTATACTAACTCTTCAGCATCTACTACATTGGGAACCAAATAAGCATTTTTGAGGTATTACTCTGTTTACTTGGAAGATTGTGCTGAAATGGTCTACAAGTCATATTCGTCTGTAAGCATCTGTGCTGTTCTGAACCCATGTGTTAATAGTGAAGGATTAAAAAAAAAGGTTAAGACAAAAGCAATCTGAATGGAAAATTTCATGATAGAATGTTTTAGAATATTGAAAGTTTTAGTAAATGTTGGGTGGTGATATACTGGTAAGTTTAGTTTGTATAGTCATATTTTCAGGTGCTCTCTCGTCCTCTTGTGTCATCTTGCTAATTTTATTGCCCAGGCATACTAGGATGTTTTGGAGATTTCTAAGAAATATTCAGTTCATGTGTGTGTTTTTCTCCGACACCCTGTTTCATCATGTTTGTATTGAATGGGCTGTGAGGCATCTTGAGAACAGCTTAGTGTGGAAGCTCTGTAGTGCTCAGTATTTGAAGTACTCGATGGTAAAACCAGGAATGCTCCTGGATATAGGCATCATTTGCTCAGTCATAGTTTTACTTTACCTAGTGACAGTCTGAGCAAAGCTTTCAACTGACTAGACCTATTTTGTCTGTTTTTTACATTAATCTGTACTTCTCACGCTAAACTGTTCCAACAGATTTTTTTTCTTTCTATCATGTTACACATCCAGCAGTGGAGCAGATTACCAAGCCACAAAGAATTAAATTAATTATCACAAGCCCAAAAATGCAGTCATGCATGGACTTCAGTAACAATTAAGCACAATAGCTGCTGGCTATTTAATTGAAAATTGTTCAAAATGATATTTAATTGATTCAGTAGAACTTCTGGGAGAACGAGATTATTTGTACTCTAACTAGATAGAAGACTTCTCTTTCCCGATAACAACATATTTGTACAAATACATATATGTTTTTGTACTTCCTGGTTACCAAAATAGACCTAAAATTCAGAATTGGTAAATCCAGAAGCAAACAAGAAGGTGTCTGAATTCTGAAATTGGTGTTGTGAGCTTGCATAGAGAGACAGCCAAACAGGTTTAACTGCAGGATATGAGAAACTGAACTAAAAGCAAATTAAGAGTTTTGATCAGACAGGCAGTTTTGATGATTACAAGCAGCATTGTAACATTGCTGCAGCACTTGTAGTAAAAATAAAATAGAAATTGCTTATTCAACTTGTTAAACCCATGAGACTAATAATGGTGAGACAGAAACTTACTTTTGCTCAATTTCTGAGCAGTTGTAATCCTGCTTTGCTTGTATTTCCAGTGGAGAAAAAGCAAATAAATGTAGTCAGTGTAAGCCTCAGCCTGTGAATCCAACTTCTCAGCAGGATTTATTAGCTCTAGTATAGCAGGACTAATACAGGTATGTGACATTTTTTGGTTTGGAGTGGATAGGATAAGCTCCTTTCTGTGTGTAATGCATTGTGTAAGCACATTAGAGTTTTGTTTAGAGAGGGAAACTGCTGAAAATCATAAAACTAACATACAGTGATCAATATGAAATAGAATTTTGTACAATATTGCTTTGAGTGAAAAGAATATATATTACAAAGGCAGTTTAAAGAGACAGCAATTCCCAGTCAGTGGGGGCAAGAGATTTCAGTGTGGGAGAAACACTTGTTTCTTCCTTTGCCATCAACCTGCTATATGACCTTGAATAGGATACTTAAATCTGTTCTTTATGCTATTTTTTTGTCTGTCTTGTCAAGTTAGATTGTGTTCTGTTCAAGGCAGGGCCTGTGTGCTGTTCTGTGATTCTGAGCAGCCCAGTACTGGCATTATCTGACCTTGAATAAAGTGCGTAGGTGTTGCTCTAATGTGAATGAAGAGCAAGGTGTCTTTGGGTAACAGGCACTGCACTGTTGCTGTTCTGTATGAGATCAGTAGCAATCACTTAAAAAAAATTAAAAAGGAGCACCAGCTATGTGAAAATCTTGCCTAATTGCTAGGCTATAAAATTGCTAAGCTATAAAAATATCACCTTTGTTTGATTTCTGTGCTTTGTCTTTCTGGGCAGCCGTCCTTCATTTTGCTAGTCTAACTCCTAGGGAAGCTAATATTCCTTGCTAGGTAACGTCAAGTGTGTGAATTTTTATGAAAGCACTTGTTTATATCCAGCTTTGTGGATGGTGTTTTAGGGTACACCTTCCCACAGCTGCCTTTCTACTTTCCTGAATGCCTTCCCCTCCTCCCTGTTCCCTAAGCCTACATCCCATTCTCTGTGGTAAGATGGTCCTTAAAGCTGTCTGAAATGGATTTTTAAAAAAAAAAAAAAAAGGTGTCCCTACTTTGTTTCTAAGTATGTTATTTCTTCTTAGTGCTGAGCTGCTTTTTTGTTTTTGTTGTTTTGTTTGACAGGCTCCTTGTAGATAGAACAGTTTTCCATAAGGGATTGAAATCATACATCAAATCTATTGTTTTATATGTAAGCCACTTGAGAACAATGAAAGCAGTTGCTGGAACCCAAATACCATTACAAACAGATTTATTGTAGCATGTTTTCTCCCACCTTTTTCTAGAAGTTATTGCTTTAATCTTAAGAATTTATGTAAGTATGCTTGTAGCTTTTATATGCTTTATGCATTCACTTTTGAGACTTTTTAGCTATTTAGTGGCATGGTGTTTAAAACAAGTGTTATCAAGGAAATAATTTCACCTTTACATCATTTTTTTTTTTATATTTCCCTCTGAATGCTACATATAAAATAGCCAGATGGTAATATAAAAGAGTTATAGTAAATGTCATGGAAACTTATCTTCACAATGCCCTTTAGCTTCGTGTGTTCATCTCAACCTGCAAACATCAAGAAGAGATAAAGATGTAATATCCCTTTGTCACAAAATTATATAAAATTTCAATGTCTTGAAATTTTAAATGCATCTAAGAAAAAAACTTATTAGAAATATATGCAATTAAAGACATTTCAGCATTTGTAAAAGAGCAGAAATGCTTTTAAACTGCTCTTCCCTCCTCAACTAGAACAAAGCTATTTTGTAATGAAAATTTCCCAAACTATAGTTATGACAAACTAGATCAGATGTTCCTAAGAGAATACAGATTTTTCTGACATTTTAATAGTGACCCTAAATCGGATCACATAGGGCAGAAAGTTATTTACATATTATTAACCCAGAACTTAATACACTCAATAGACATCAAAATGAAACAACATATTTCATTTACAGCAATATCTTAAATGCTTTAGTCATCATACTAGATGAACTAGAGTCTTGATAGTTTGGTTTTTTTCCTCATTATTTCAGGGGATGAAAGATTGCCAGTTACTCTGGAAATGTACTTGAATTCACTGTGCTGATAGGTGAAAAAACTGCTGATTAGACAGCTTTTATAAAAAGTGTTGTGATTCCACTTCATTTCTCACACTTTCCCAGTCCCAATAGCCATATGTATTAAAATGGTGTCAGATGCAGTTGTTGCTGATCTTACTTTGTTTTATGTGAGTGATTGGATGAAATGTAAATGTAATATTGATAAAGCTGACAATACAATAGAAAAGTGGCATTCTGGTGGAGTATTCAACTGATGCCCAAAAGTACTGACAAATGGTAGGTTGTGAAGCCATGTTCATTGTTGTTAAGGACACAGGGCTAATAAACCTCTGAGTTGCCACCTAGAGGAAGTGTTTACATTTTTTCATGTCATAGCTTTCTACAGATGAACATCAAGAAATTAAGGTAAATATCTCAGTGGAAAAATAACAGTAATGATCAAATGAATAAAAAAATAATGAAAACAAATTAAGGAGGCTAAAACAGCCAAAATTGTAGCTATGTTGAACTAGACTGGTAATGAAAATGTTGTGATTGAGCAGTCAGCAGTTTCCTGCACTCTAGGGCAGTCTTTACTTTCTCAGTGAGAGTGGTACAGAACTAATTGTTGAATTTCAGAAATTTATTTCTTGGGGAAAAAAAAAAGTGGATGTAGTTGTCATGTAGTACTGTTAAAGTTTACTGAAGTGATGTCAGCAACATCTCCATTTTGGAGTTAAGTAACCCTCTTGAAATCTCTGATATATATTTTAGTTAACATTTGGAAACAAGTGAAGTACAGTTTCACTCCAACCTTACAGCCCTGTTTCACCACTTTTTCCCTTAAACTTTTGTCTTTCAAGACTAAGATTTCCATGGCTCTTCTACCTTCAATACTTTCCTTAATATTGCTGATAAGATGTTATTTCTGTCTGAAGAAACCTGCAGGTAATATCAGCTTCTTTTTGATGTTCTTTGCAAGTAAGGAAATATAAAACCACTCACTTTTGGCCCAGTGTCTTTACTGGTCAAGATGTGAAGAAGAAACACGTGTGTAATACTTTTTCACTATTTGTTTTGTGCGTATTTTCTCTCAAGAGCATCAAAACGCAGAACGTGGACACAAGGAAACTATAATACATCTTTTAATGAAAATGGGATTGCTGGTGTGAATCAATGGGTTCCTGTTTAGTTACCCTGATACAGCTTTTTAAGCATTAATCCTTTACAAGGAAGTTTCATGCATGCCTTCATTCTCCTTGGGGTCTGTGGTTATGTGATAAGTGTTATATCCAGTCTTACAGAAATTTTGCTGATTGTTTTTGGCTTTGCATTTTTAAAAGTTCCTTTTTCCTTTTTTTTCTTTTCTATAAGAAATAGCTGTAGGCTGAGCAAAGCAGCACATCATCTTGTGTAGAGAAAGGGAGGAATCATTTTTCCTCTTTTCCTCTTAATCCCCTAGAAAATAGTGGATACAGCACTTTGGAACATGACCTCCTATTTGTTTTCCTATATATAAAACAGAATTTGAAATTTAGTTTAGAGTTCCTGGTCAAGAACCTCAATTAGTTGTCCTGTGGCCATAGAATATTCCTAAAATATTGAAGTTGCCAGGTTAGAATACACTTCGGGAAGTAGCCAATAGCAAAAGAATCACAGAAGCAAAATGCACTAATTTCTAATAACGTGCTGCCTATGCTTGGCCAGATTGTGACTAAAGCAGAGATTTTTTTAACATATATATATATGTGTGTGTGTGTGTGTATGTGATTTAAGATATAAAACCAACCCTTGTTCACCATGTAGCTGTAGAGGCAAATGGCTTGTTACTTTTACATACATATGAATAACAGCTAAATAAAAAGGAAAAAGGAAGTCTGAAAGAATGATGCATAAGAAAAATGAGCATGTAAACAGCATTTTCTGTTTTCTTTTATTGCAAATATGAATAAATATGTATTCAGAATACTGTCTCCTGTTAACTGGCCGAGAGATATTTTACTCTTTCAAGAAAATTTGGATTGAGCATAGGTTCTCTTACTTAGCATGATCACTTTCATGGAAGCAACTCTGTATTTCTGTCAGTATAGTAGTTCTTTCATTTAATTCTTTAAGTCTCTCTAGTTTCTCCTTTAGAGAGTTGCAGAACTCAGCATCCTGAATCCGTTGTCTCTTTATTGTGATGCATGCAAATAGAGCAGTTTTAACTTTCCAATCTAAAGTATAAAAAAATTGGATTGCACATTTGAAGTGGAATGAAAATGATGCATAGAGAAGTAGATCATTTTATAGGCTACTGTTCTATTTTATGGAATGATAAATAATGATGTAGAGTATGTTTTCCTTTGCATGTTTAAATTGCTCAGTGTACATAACAGAATTTAAAATAAATTCAGAAATGACTGCTCAACCTCACTGAAGTACTTGGAGAACTACTTTATTCTTAGTGTCTTTTGTAATAAATAAGTTGCTATGAATACAGCTTCTTGTTTAGATCTTAAACTTTAACAGGACTTTGACAGATTTAAATTTAATCTGGACACTGTAAGGGTCCATGCTGTCGCTCTTTGCCTGCTGTTTCAAGTGACTGATTTCTCACTCCTGTCCCCCAGCCGTTTTGCATAACTTCCTTTCAAGAGCCAGCTATGCAGTGTGAACTGATTGACTAATTTCTTTATGTATATAAACTTGTACTTGGTCTGGCTGGGGTGGAGGCAGGGTTTAGTTTTGGGTTTTTTTGGTTTGTGACTGAAGCAGTGTTGCTAGCACACCAATAATTTGGCTGTGATTGAACAGTGCTTGCACAGCGCCAAGGCTCTCTTTGCCAGACAAGGAGGCTGGGAGTGGGCAGGGCATTGGAAGGGACATAGGTGGAACTATACTTTAAAATTAAATCTGTACCGTCAATTAATCTAATTAATCTGCAAATTCCTCCTCGCTTGTGCACTTTTTTTCAGTATGTAGTGTTAGTTCAAATTAAATCTTTTCTAAAGTAATGTTTGTTTGCATCAGAAAAAAAAGGTAGATTCAATGTTTTTATTTTTGTTTATGCATCTTGCCTTATATTACCTTATTACTTTGCTTTCCTCTCTTTTTCTCGTTGGGGTGACTCAAGTTAGCACAAATTGCATTTTTGTGGTTAGGAAACTCAAAATGGAGGTTATAGATAATAAAGACTGTCGAAGGATTACTAAATAAACAAATTTCTTTTCACTTTTTGTGTTATTTTCAACTACCTTCTCATAAAATATAGACCTTTTGAAGTATTGAGAATTGATGCATGGATTCCTTCTTCAATACTAGTATTGCCTAGTTGTTTTAAGAGAGGCATTACTTGGTTTATCCATGCGTGTACACACACACATATATGACAGTGTTGTAATAGAGTAAATTAGCAGCAACATTCATTGGGCACGTCAAACCAAGCCCACTCCCTTCACTGGATACAGTGACTCTCTCACAAGATCTCTTAACCCTTGTGACTTGCTGTTTGTGAGATGCATGCCTTAGTTAACAAGAATAAATGCATGTGGCTAAGAAACAGTTTCAGTTGTTCCAGAGATCTGAGTGCTTGACAGTGTAGATGTGGCCTAAATGTCTTGGTTTTCACTTTATTTTATTTGCTCTTAGACTGTGTGTCACACTTGGTTATCATTTTTAAAGCTTTGGCTGTGGGAGAGTGATACTGGTGTGAGAATGATGTCACAGCATGAAAAATCCCGAGAGGCTTTTCCAGTCGTTACTCATTTAAGTACATCTCACCCACTGGCAGAGATATAGTCTGGATGACCTCATATATCTCCTTTGCCTCTGCCCTCTGTGATTCTGTGAGTGACAGGAGATCAACATGAGTTTATTGACGGTTGGAGAAAGACAAGGCACTAAACATAGCTGCACATCCTAGATGGGGATAGACGATTGCATGTGGCACTTCCCTGGAGAGATCACACTTGAACACTGTGAGATTACTTATTTCCCTCCTTCTGCAGGTTCCCCAGGAAAATATGACTTAGACTATTGAAGCTGATACCTTTTAGTTACTCAGATGATCAGTTTTCGTTGCATTCCTTAAGGAAAAACAATGTGTTGACATGTGTGAGAACTGATACAGAACACCTTCTTATGTTGTCTCACCTCTTAGGACATATGGAGAAGAACCCTAAACTCTCCCTCCCCCACCCACCACATTTCAAATTTTATAGGCATTGTACATTAAAATAAGATCTGCCCAGCTTTGATATTCTATCAGAACTGGGCTAAGAACTTGACACTTGTTAGATTCAAATTCTACAGTTTCTGTTATCTAACATGCTCTGTATTTTGAGTTACATACCAAGAGAGATTTTAACTCATATATATGATCCATCTAGAGCTTTGAAAGGAATCTAGAGCAGTTAGACTTATTCACATTCAATTGGAGATTTGGCTTGCAATTGTGATTATTTCTAAAAATATGTCATATTAAAGAAAATAAGTATTCTAACACTCCAAAATGTTACTACATTGTTTTCTTGGAAATAACATAGAAAACCATGTTGAAACACAGGAGAATTTGGGCAGGATAAGGGAGAGTTCTCTTTAGTCTTTTTGGAATGCCCTTGGTAAATTCAAAAACTTCTTCCAGGGTATACTGTTCCAGATAACAGCAGCATAAAAGTTGCCCTTATAACTCTGGATTGCCTTCTTTGTTGAAAATGTGTGATACTTCTTAAAAAAACTGTTTCAGTTCTTTGTGAATGGAGTTTGAAGCAAAGTTTTCCTTTGTGACTTGGGAGGTATGCGGTTGGTGCATAAGGTCTAGATATTGCTGAGATGGCTGATATTTGACAGAAGTGAAAGTAGAAGCATGAACAAGTTTTTTCTCACCGAGGAAGATGAGGGATTTTAGCACAAAATGTGGAAAGCTTTTTGTGCATGATCTCTTAAGTTTTGAGTGTGTTCAATTTTCAGGTCATCAAGCAGTTTATTAAAAGGGGCTTTCTTTGCTGACATAAAGGTATCAGTTGTGGGTGTATTGTATTATGTTAGGGAGAAAAATTTAAGTAATATACAATGTGTTTCTTATTTTCTTAGCTTATTTTCTTAGACATTGCAGTGAAACATACAAAAGAAGCTATGCAGTAAAGGATGGATGAGAGGATAGCATTGTATGGAGAAAAAAGCATGGACAGGAAACTTAAATGGATATTAATGCTAATTTGAGACGATAAGAATACCTTTACTTAAAATGTAAAATTCAGTTTAAAAAAAGAACTCTGTAGAACAGTTGTATTTGTCTAATAAATAAGTTGTATATCAGTATGGAAAGAGTAAAGAATTTCTATGTACATTTTAGGGATATGCAATATTGAATCCATAGCAACAAAGAAGAAGTTTTTATGCTCATTTGTCAGTAACAGCAAAATATTTACGTACTGTGTTGTCTTGTTAGAAGATTTGGCTACATATGGGACATTACTTACAGAATTGTGCACTTATGACATTTTAAGCTGGAGAAAAAGTTCTTTATCTTATTGTGGTGCTTGTTCATTTGTTGCAGAGTTTTTATTTTTATGCTTTGTTTTTAACATTTTCTCTACTTTGATATATATTTTACTTTATTAAAGGTTTATTAAATTTGTTGAATACATTGGGCAGGTGATGAAAGGAAATTGACTGGGAAAACTACTTCTTTTGTTTGAAAAAAAATTAAAAATCTCTACTTAACAAAAGAAGAGGCAAGATAACTCAAATTAAAGTATATATTTAAATTCTCCATATTAAATCTGACTTTGAATATGGCCTAAGCAATAATGGTGCTGGACTATATTGTGTTTATCAACTTTATGGTAGAGTTTGTCATTCAGAAATCATAGTCTTTTATATAGGATATCAGGTATCTGTAGTAATTTGTGAAGGGTAGCTGGGAATGCTCATTAGCTCATTTAAAAGGAAAAAAGCGAGTATAATTTGCTTTAAATTTAAAAGCCATCACAATTTTTTTTTTTTAATCTGAAATGCGTTTGTCTAAAATGTAGCCATTTGAAGGGAAGGCTAAGGCCTGTCAAGCTACTTCTCCTGTGTTAGTGCTTTATCTGCTTTGTTTGACATCTCTAAACAACTCTAAAAATGTCGATTTTGGCATGCTCCACAAAGGAGAACTGAAGGCTGTTGTTTAAGTTATTTGGGCCTTCTCTGTTTTTCTTTCTGTGGCACAAAAATGTGCATTTTTTTTCTATGCCTTTCCCCCCGACAAATGTGTGTTTTAGCCTCAAATGACCCTGGCATCTTAACATGTCAGAGTGTTAATAAAGCACTGAGGCTGTCATAGTGTGGGGTTAAATAAAGTCTTCATGAGCTGTCCATTAAACTGATTTTTTGTTTGTCACTTTCCGTAGTTTCTTTATGGATGCAGCTTGTCTTGGTTTGTGGGCAGCCAAGCAAACGGGCTTTGTCTTTGTTCACTGCTCTGTTTAATTCTCCCCCTCATTCATTAATCATCCCTTTGACTATTTATACCAGTGGCAAGTATAGCTAACACACTTAACGTTTTCTTTTGTCTCAGTGGCACTCTTTGTGCAGGCCAGAGGAGGGCTAATTATTAACTGTAAAGTGACATTAAAAACCCGTAGATAAGCATACAAATGCTGCATCCACTGAAATGCAGGGGTTTTTTTTTTTTTTGTTTTTTTTTTTTTTTTTAACATTCAAGTGGTTGTGGTCAAATGAGTTTTTCTTGCTCTGTGTAGTTGGGAGTTCACAGTAGCAGTGCCAATGTCTAGATAATTAACGAAGAAGCTCTGTTAAACCCAGAGAGTCTGCTAGTGTCAGGTCTTTTAGTTTCATTTCTGGACAGCTTAGTTGGGTAGTTTGTACCTTATCAGGCAGAAGTAGGGATTTAAATTGCTGCTATTTAGTTGGAGGCAATTCCTCTTCTCTTTAAAGGTCCCATTCCTGCGTTTATTAGTATTCTGTATACACAAGCCTTGGAATGTGTTTTTTGTTTTGACTTCTTATGATGGGAAAGATTTTAGCAATTTTTTTTCTGGCTTCCTTCTATTTATTAAGTTGTCTTGGAATTATAACTTTGGGTTTTTTTAAACACTGACAGTGATCACACTTTTCTTGCTTACTCTTCACCCTCTTCCTTCTCACTCATGATTTCATTATATCAGCACCACAAGTATTCTGGAAAGACTTTTAAAAAGAAGATAATATTTAGAAAAGGTATATATTCTAGATCTTTGGGGGAAATATAGATGTCACAGGATATTTTGGGTTTTTTCTGTAGTGTCTGCCTCATTCCATTCCTTGCTGTAGGTTTGAAACCAGTTTTTCTTTCTGTGCCTTGAAAATAAAGTGCTGCTCTGTGAGGTGGATTCAGAGAGATTACTGCAGGATTTAAGCAGTATTGCAATCAGCTCTGGTAACTTGTAAGTATAAAGGATTTTTTCTTTGACTGATGTTGCAACCAGAGACATGTGTTCATAATACATAATCACGACACATAAACATAACACGTAGGTGAGACCTGGAGTTGGAGTTGCAGCTAATCCTTTCAGTGGATGAAACAGTTTGGTCCAGTGGTGATCCACTGAACACGGTTTGAGCATTTCTGGCTTGTGTCATAGCTGACATTTTTCTGGCTCTCAGCATGACCAAAAATCCTACTGAGTTGAACCCAAAGCATAATATCCACTGAGATAGGTCTTTGATAACAGAGCTAGGAAGAGGTTATGCTCTCTTACTCAAGCCTGTGTATAAGTGAATAAGCCTATTACTTCATTCTATTGTTATTGCCAAATGGAATCTTTCAAAAAATTTCGAACAAGTGATAACGTTGTGAAGATATCACAGGGCAGTCTGCTTTTAGCTAGCTTAGGCAGATTGCAGCTCCAGCTACAACAGCAGATCAGTAGTTACAGATTGCTTTCTGTATGTTTCAATTAGGAAATTGGTATGTTGATTACAGAGAATCCTTACTGGAGATGAAATTGAGAGTGGTGGGAAAATCTTGTTTAAAAAAGTATGGGGATACAGTAGACTGTGTTGGATAAATACCTTTGTTTTCTGTGCTGTGTAACTGAACAGGTTTTCTAACATTTTAAAATGAACCACTTCATATAATATTGTGGGGCTTTTTAGTTTTGTTTTTAACAACAAAGATAACTTCTGTAGCTCACACTATTTTCTTGTTTTCATGTGCACTAGGTACAACTCTCTCATATTCTGCATTATAAGTCAGTGTGAATGAGTTTTGCCATGGTATTATGGAAGAATATTAACCTTTTCAGAATAAACTTCCAGTACTTTAATTCTTATTAGTTTACCAGACTGAATGTTCATTATTTCATATCTATTTTTAGTAGCAAGGCCCTGAAAATATGAATTCTTATTTAAAGAAGCTTTCCTGGCAGGATAAATGAAATTTGTCTTCAGGTAGATGAGTCTCTCTCTTGCTACAAGAAAGCAAAGTTTATTGACTTTTCATTAAGGTTTTGAGTATGTAGTTTATACAAGACTGGGCCTTTCTTTCAGGTAGACTGTCAGCAGCCCAGTAACAAAACTGAGATTGGTAACTTTGATATTTTAATATGCTAAAAGTAAGAGATAAAATCTCTGCAGAAAGAGACGTAAGTACAATTAATTAATCTAACCTTAACAAAAAAGTCTGCAGTACCTAAGCCTGTGGCATGCACAGGCAATCTCTTAGATGAGATCATACCAACTCTGTGGTACTTGGTTCATTAACAGAGATCTCTTAGTTTTAGCAAGGTAACAGTTTGAAATAATATTACAATTTCTTTTTTTTCTGGAAAACGTTTGTTGATAACAATCTTATGGAAGTATACAGTATTGTAACAGCTAGAAGACACTGTGAAATGCTGCTGGACTTCTGGCATCAGAAGATGTAGGGATTTGATTGTGGGAATGTGGAGGCAATCAAATGCAGATCTGATTTTCTCAGGTGGAGGAAAGCTGTAATGATATAATAGATGAAAATGACCATAATTGTGGAGTTGAAGGAGCAGTATGTGATACAGAGTTTTTTTCTGTATCATTGTTCTGTTCTACTGACATCTCTGCAAGTTGCTTTTTACTTAAGGCAGATGAAGTCTGTATTCACAGATTTATTGTCTTTACTAATTTAAATGTGCTGTGCAGTTATGGATCCTTTCGTTTCTTACATTCTTCATTTTCTTAGTTGTGTTTATTGTATCAACACCACTACACAATATTGGCATTTCCGTACACTGAGAAACCTGTCTTGAGAGAGAGATGAGTCCATAACTCAAGTTACATCACACTGAATACCCAGTGCTATGGTAAATAAATTTTTTAAAAAATGCAATCATTCTAATATGCCACCTTTTTCCTGAAGTGTTTCTCTCACAGAGAACATTCTTCATGTTAAAATTATTTATGATGTGTTTTTTAAAAATAAATAACTATGATTTACACAATGTCAGCAGATGCACTCTGGACATCCCCGGGCGTAATCAAGAGTGTCGACACTTATGACCCAAGGGTGACAGTCTTGATCAGCTTTGCTTTACAGTTCTCTCATCTTATGCAAGTGTGAGGCAACACTTATGATTATGCAAAAGCCACCAGATCACAGCTACATGCACACACATGTACATGCAGGATATTTAAAATAATTGCCAAGTGCCATGATTAGAAGTTCCATAGATTTTTGTCAGAGGTTAAAACGAATTTTTCATTGGAGTGGTGCTTTTTATGTCTGACTCAAAAACTCAGGATAGTCTGGTGTTCAGGACCTGTATTGGAAAGCTAGGGGAATTGTTTCCAATTCACATTTTTGCCTTTGACCTGGTATGTAGCCTTGGGCAAATAATGTAATCACTGTCTACCTCTGTTTCCTTTCTCCTTTTTTTTTTTTTTTTCATGTCTGCTCAGCTCATAACTTTCAAAACTGTTTTCTAATCCTTAATATGACTAAGCAATAAATTTATATGAAACACTGTATCTTCCCAATTGCTATTATAAGTATTGCTGAGGGTTGATAAATTTAAATAATTGTAAAAGTATTCTTTTCTGTAGTTGCTATTTGTAATACTTACAGAGATCAAAACTAGAAACTGTTAAATCTTCTTTGATACTTTGTTACTAAAAAGGTATCATTAAAAGGTTTTGTGCTTTAAAGGCACTGGACTGGACTGTACTATCAAGGAAATGTAGTTTCATCTTTCAGTCTTGAGAAACTGTTGAAATAGAAACAGACACAAATGTGTAAGATAAGGGGGAAAAAGCAAGGAAAATGAAGACACTTTTCAAATGCTTGATTCCTGAAAGAGAATATGGTATGAGAAGATTAACAGGAGGAATATGAAAGAGACAAAGTTTGTGTCCAAGTCTCATGTATTCCACTTAAATGAATAAAAAATGAGAAAACCAGAAAAATTATATTTCTTTTTCTTCGAAAAGTTTTTTCCTCTTTCAGCTCTTACTGAGTGTAATCCTATTTTATGAGGTAGGTAGACTTGCAGGATTGTCCTACTCTGTATAATATAATATTTATTTATTTATTTATTTTAAGTTAAGCCACTTTTAAAATTTGCAGAATTGAATAGAGTTAATTATATCTTTGCACAAAGGTTACCAACTGTGTCTTAATGTCTTTTTCATAAATGTATGTCTTCACTTCTTTATATTCCTTCACAGTTCAGAGCCACACAGCCTGTTACCATTGCCATTTTAGTATGGAAGTTATTCTTATTTGTCTGGCTGTTTATCCCAGTTGTCTTTGAAAATAGTAGGAATGAGATTGAGTATATAACAAATTAGCAGGTCATCATTTTTGTCCACATTGGGACAAGGAAGAAATAAAGAAGCAAGAAATCTAACTAGAAAGTAATTTCAGCTTTAAGATTTTTTATTTGTTGAGTTGAGGTCACAATTCATGCCTTTTTGCAAATTAAGGAGAGGTGAGAGGACTAGATTTTTTCTCTAGTCACACACAATTATAGTTATTAATTTCTGCTAGTTGTATATGGATGCTCTTGAGTTTAATTTAAACTCTTGAGTCTTGAAAAGATTAAGTCCAGGCAGCAATTATAAAACTGTCCTTGAGTTTCATCTTTTATATTCAGTTTTGCCAATATTCTTTATTGTTGAAAGTAATCTTTTTTTTAAGGGTCATCACTTAGAAGGAGTCTGTTCAAGTCACTCATCTGAGTTCAAGGAGGAATAACCTAGGTATTAGTATTCTCTAGTTTATGGTAATTATTCTTTCATTCAATCATTTTGTTCATGTTTAGGGTAAGTGCATTAATGAGATTGTTTTGATAGAGGAGTAAAACTGAAAACTTGCTAACTGGTCCCCTGATGTACATATCAAGGGCCCTGTTATTTGTGCATACATGGCAGGTAGATCTATGTCTCCTTGTAATACTGTCAGAGAAAGATAACTGTAGCTTTATGTTCAATATATGTTACTTGTGTTGGGTTGCTTGTTGATGGATATTAGATTTTTAATTCCATATGTTAAGTCAGAGAAGTGAGCTGTTTACTTTAAATACTATACTCCCATTTGTCATTTGTGAGTGCTGCAAATTTGAGAAATCTGAAGAAAATGTATCTTTGTAAGAAAATGTGCAGAAGTAAAATATAGCAATAATATTACTAATTAATTTTACTGTAAAGTTCCAATATGTGGATCTGGATTTAATGATGAAACATTATTGATTTTAAAGCCTATGGATTGAAACAGACTTTCTAGAGCTGAAGACAGTTTCCTACTTAAGAGAAGCTCACACTCAGGAGAGAAGAAGAAAAGTGCTATTGGTCAGGAGTAAGTGGTAGGTCTGAAAATAACTGAATATAGTAGTTTTTAATTGTAGAAAGAAAAGTGGAAAATGTAATAAGTATGTTGAACTGCATAGCCCAAGAATCCAATTTTTAGAAGGTTTTGAGTTAAGATTACGTCTGTAAATTTGGTATTTTTCAGAAGAAATTATTGGCTTAACTTGCTTGATTTCTGTTGGTTACCAAAGAAATGGGAAAAATGTGTAGATATTAAGCTGGGACAGAGTGAGGACTGCAGCCCATGACACATTTGGCTTTCTGGGCTGACAGTGCCTGTGGCCTGCTCATGTCCAGCCTCTCTCAGCACCCCAAAGTCCTTCTTGGCAGGGCCGCACTCATTCTGTTATTGAGTAATTCAACCTTCTCCTTATCCACTGTTACCAGTTTGCCAACATTGTTTATCGGGGGTACACCTTATTTGACCTTCTTTTTCTGGTTAACATATTTGTAGAAGCCCTTCTTGTTATTCTTTGTGTTCTTTGCCCAGTTCAGTTCCAGCTCCGCCTCAGCCTTCCTCACCCTATCCCTACACAACTGAACGTTGTCTCTATACTCTTACCAGGGTACCTGTCTTTGTTCCCACTCTCTGTGCATTTGCTTCTTTCTCTCTATTATGACCACCAGGTCCTTACTCAGCCATGCCGCTCTCTTGCCTTCCTTGCCCAATTTCTTGCACCTGGGAATTGCCAGGTCTTGCACTCTGCGGAAGACTTCCTTAATCTGCCAGCTCTGCTCCACTTGATTTTTCCCAAGGGTAAATCCTACTAACTACCTCCTTGAAGAGCTGAACATTTTCTAAAATTCAGAGGCCTAACTTTACTCTTTACTTGACCCATATCCCTCAGGCAAACTCCACCAACACATGGTCGCTGCAGCCCAGTCTGCCCCCAGCCTTGACTTCCCTGATTAGGTCACTTGTGTTGGTTACCAACAGATGCAGTATTGCAGCCCTTCTGGTAAGGCTGGCTGTTACCTGCCTCATCTGTTCACCTTTTGAATGCCTCCAGGTATGGTGACTCCGGCACTTCCCTGAGCAGCCTGGTCAAATGTTTGGCAACTCTTTCAATAAGGATGTTTTCCTAATATTCAATCTAAAACTTTCCTGGTGCAACTTGAAGCCATTTCCTCTTGTCCTGTCCCCTGTTATGCAGGAGAAGAGATTGACCCCCACCTTGCTACAGCCTCCCTCTAGGGAGCTGTAGAGAATGATAAAGTTCCTCCTGAGCTTCCTTTTCTCCAAGCTGAATAACCCCCAGCTCCCTCAGCCACGCCTCACAGGACTTGTGTATTTTGTGTGTCATTGCTGGTCAGGTGTCATGGTGTGTTACCTTCCATGGCTATAGAGGTACATGTGCAACAATTATCTGTCTCCCATTATCATCTTCTAATCATTTTCCCTCCTTTTATATTTTTTTTTCTTTTCCTATAAGCTGACATGGATGTCTTCAGTGCTGTGTTGGCAATGTTGAAAACATCCTTGTTTGTAAAAATACATGGTGTTTGTAAAATAGAGAAATAAATTCCTTTGTCATTGTATCATATCTGGCTTTCCAGTTTTGCTGGTTAATCACTTGACCTCATGCTGAAGTAGGGAAGGGAAAACCAAAAATTATTTCATGCCCCTTCACTGTATTTTATCATTGCAGAGGATGGAAGAGGTTTGCAATTGTAGAGAAAAGGACTGGCCACTAATAATTTGTTACCAAAATTATGGTGAGAAATATTATTCTGTAGCAGCCAACAGATTTCACCTGGTGTCTGTTTTCACAAACCCCAAAAGACACATCTTTAAGGGAGAATGCTGTTAGCCAGTCCAGATTGAACATCTTCATCAGCAGTGTGAATGGAGGCCTGTTCTGTAATTGAGACGCATGTGGCTGTGTCAGCAGGTGATGGCAGACAGACACACCTGAATGGCAGTGTGACAGGGAGCAGAGACAGGGGGCCCCATCTAGCCACTCTTCCTGCCGGAGTGATGAGCGCACAGGAACACAGTCTGTGAATTATCAGCAGGCCAGAATGAGATGAGGCTTAGGGAGGGCTGCCAGACAGTTTGCAATGTGCTACACATTTCTTTCAGCAGTTACTATTTTGCTATGCATAGCCCCTTGCTATTAAGCAGACAGAACAGCTCATATCCTGTGGACGGATGATAGATATGTCATATCACTGAAAAATTGTTTGTCTTCCACAGGTGTATGGGATGCCTTTTAAAGCAGACAGAGCACATGACACTTTTCAACACTCTTTTCGATACTGATTTGGCATTCAGGGTCTATCAAAGGAGAAATCTTTCACATGCAATTATGACAGAAAATAAAGGTGATGAAGTGTTGTATACAAAGAATGGAGAGAGATCAAAGGGCTGTAATGAAAACTGATTATAATAAAAGAGCTGCTTCAACCCTGAGAACTCCACAGAACTGCTTGGGGCATGACAACACACACACACACTTGCATGCACAAAGGAGAAGATGTAGATAAAATCACAGACACTAATTCATAGGAATCAATGAGGAAAACTACATAGCTGCTTGCTTGGATATCACATGGTGTATTAAGACACAGAAGTGGTGTAAAGTGACCATTCTAACATGGGAGAGTCTGATCAGATCCTTTTGTAAAGCTTTCTTTACTCTACTACCAACATTTTGTAAATTTATAACTTCTGATAAGATTGTAGGATAGATGACTGTTTTCAATTCTTCTATTGTTTTCTTGATTAATCTCCTGGGGATCACACACAGAATAAGTCACTCATTCAGGTTTAAATATTAGCAAGGACACTGTTTAGTACTGTTAGTTGCATAGAAATGAAGAAATTAATCAAGTTTACTCATCTATCCTTTTGACTCCTGTTCTGATTTAAAGCCTATTCAAACGACTTTACATTGATTTCACTGTGTCTTTCCCAAATTCCTGCGCTGAGTTCTGAAACCATTCATTGGTCAGTTTCAGTTAAGTGCCAAGCAATTTTGTTTCCTTACAAATTCAGAGACCATTATGCTAAGTACCTTTCACATGTTTCAAAAAGCCTTGTGTGATTGAGTGCAAACCAAAATTATTTATTTACTTGTTTTTAATACTTGTATTCTTTAATAACTTGCCAGTGTCTTTGTAGCGAAAGACCTATCATTTTACATAAGGTAGAGAATTGACAGCCTTTGCAGCTGTGTTGTTTTGAATTTTTATGTTCTGCCAAGATTTCTCATAAATAGTGAGTTTAGCTTCAAACCCAGAAGGAAGAAATATTTTTGAAAACTCTGCAGAGCTTGCTTTTTTTCCCACTTATATTCTGAATGAGCAATTTTATTTTTAGTCCCAAAGCAGAGAGTGTTACCTGGAGCAACATTGACTCAAATCACTTATTTTTGCTAAGAGTTTTAAAAGTGATTTAGCTTCTTGACTTGTGTGAAACAAGAACATTTCATTGTTTGAAAACTCAGCTACAAAACTAGAAATGTTACCCACAGCGCCGATGAAATTTCAACTAAATCCAGAAAAGCAGCTTGCCAGTCCTAATATCTTTCCAAGGACTGGCTTTTCCTCTCAAAATTCTGCTCTGTCTCCGTGAACATAAGACATACTACCACTTATAGCAGTATATTTTGCCCACAAGTTAGTATTTAAAAATACTGTCTCACATAATAAGCAAAACTGCTTTCTCTTATGTCATTCAAAAGGGCTTTGTAAGGGCTATGCTGCATCCCAGAATGAACATCCAAAATGTGTTTAGATATGTTCTTCTGTAAAGTGCTAAAAGACCTAAGAATATTTCTGCTGCATTAAACACCTATTAGTGTCTTCTAATGAATTTTGGCTATATCAGAGTTTTTTTTTTTTTTTTTTTTTTTTCTTCCCTACAGTTTATTTCCTGCTGTGAAGTGCAACTGTTAGAATATCAGATTTAAATTCTGCTTATTGTGGTTTCTCTCTTTCTCTCTCAGGCAGTGCTCCTTGCTTTGTATCACTGTCAAAGCCAAGAAAACCTTACTCTAGAAAGGTCAGTTTTCAGAGAGGTGACCCTTGATAGTATAAGTGTCTTATTTAAAAAGTGATAGCAAAAACAAGCCCAGCCCCAAACAAACCAGGAGACTTTATCATTTCTCCTTTTTGCTCTTCAGTTATTCCAAACAGAATGATTGTAAGGACAATTCTTCTTTTTGTGTAGGTTGATTGAATGACTTTGACTTTCCCTATAATGATGGCTATGGTCATTGTGTGTCATAAGCCCATATTCTCCTCTGGCTGTGGAGAATGTCTGTGGCATCAGGCGTTTTGAGTTGTACTATTGTATGTTTTTGGCAGAGCTTTCAACGCCATTCAGACACGTGTTCTTAATTTCAAGTAAGGACAATAATAGCAAATGGACCTGACAGCTTGGGAAGAGTGTTACGACATTTCATTTGCTACAGTGATCACTCTTTTAAGGATAGTTATTCAAAATCACCAAAACAATGGCTACATCTTATCTTCCAGACAGAGGATACAGTAGGCTGGCATAATCTTATTTTTGTTGCCCTTTTCATGACCATGATCCTAGTGTTCCAAACTGGATACCACAGGTTTAATGAGAGATTTACAGTACAGATGGTCAGAAAGAAGAGCTAGGACAGGTTTAAACATATTGACATTCTCAAACATCCTGAGAGTTGTTTCTAAATTTTTTAAAGCAGAAGTCTACTTATTTTGCATCTGAAAAACACTTTCAAAAGAAATTTTATTTGTGTAGCCTAAATCAGCAAATGCAGATGTTACCAAGTTTTCAGGATGAAATGAGTTGGAACAGATTTCTAAGTATTGTATACACTAAGCAAACAGTGTAAAGCACATCTACAGAAGTATGCATTAAAATTCAGGGGTGAGTGTGCATTCATCTCTGTTTAAACTCCCTAAAATGTTCCTTGTCAATATTGTTAAATATTGTCAAATCTCTTGTTGATCTGAAAAAATGCTATTTTCACCTGTATGTACAACAACATTTTTGGAAGCTGGAGCATCAATAATGTTCGCAAAAGAAACTAATTCACATTTCTTAAATTTCTATGGCTTAGCACAGTAGAAATGGCAGTAGTACCAAAAATGTTCGCTCAAAGTGTTTTGTCTTTCCTATATCTTTAAAAGATACTTTTGTTAATTTATGAAAAAGAATGCTGGATGTCTAATGTACTTCTTGAGACGGAAACCTATTGATGTTTTTCATAATTGAATGTATAGAAACATCACAATAAAGAGTAGAAAAATCTTATAAATTAATTGTGCTATTACTCACTGTTGTATGTTCCCAGCAAGTTATATACTTGCACTATAATGAGAGTCCTTTTATAAAGAAAACAAAGATAATCTATTAATTTTTAGATCTCTGTCTCCTGAGGGAAAACAAAACTCCTTGAATTGTCCATATCATGTAATAAGGGTTTGAAAATCAGTGAGTCATTTATTAATATTTCTAAAGAGGCTATACAGATCCATTCCGAAGTTAATAGCTTACAACTTAATACATATTGTTCAATCCTTGTATATATTGTCAGTAGCTTCAAAAATAACATTATGGGGAAAATGTGCTCAGAAAGTAATTTAATTAGATGTTTATTATGTACTAAGTTTCACTTATATTAGTAGATTGAGAATAATGGTTGATTTTCTTGAATGGTAGCAGAGAGATGTAGTGAGTAATTCTGTGCCTGTTGTAATACATTAAGATGCTCCTGTTTAGTGTAGAGATGCTAAATTAGATTTTAAATTATATCTGCTTTTAGGTCTGGAGAGAGCAAAGGTACCTGAAAGCTTTTTCCTCAGCCTTCTTTTACAGTTGCAGCTTTTTTTGGGAAGTAGGTGATATGGGGACATGTGCACCAATTCTATGCTGCTATAGCACACTCCTGTAGCCTTGCCTGCTCCATAAAGCTCCTTTCTCAATTTATTATAGTGGGAGAAACACCAAATGTGCCTACCACTGGAATTGGGACCTTTCTAGGAAATGTAAACTTTCTGCTAAATTTTATACATATTCCTATGCATATATCCATATAGACATATTCCTATTACTGTTCCCTAACAACCCATTTATATTTCTCTGACAAATTTTTTTTAGTTAAAATTTTCTCTTTTTGTATTTTTATTTTTTGGCATAGGAAGACAAAAATATGAATCCTTCTTGCTGTCAAATCATTAAGGCAGCTTTTACAATCATCCCTTCAAAATTATTAAAATGCATGTCTAAAATTCACAAGCTAAACATTCCTTTTGTTTTTCAGGAGCCTAATGTCTATACTAATATTGGAAAAGGACTTTGTGACAGAGGGGGAAATGGATATTTATAAAGACTTGTATGAATGCCTTTATTTATAAAGAGTACAAATGCCTTCCAAGTATATTTATATTTATAGTGTTAGCTTTGTAATAACCTAATTTGTCAGCTTTTTAAGGTTTTATTTATTGTTTTCTACAATTCCATATTGCATATATTTTGGACATGCCACTATTTAATTGTAAACAAATTTGAAGTACCCTTGACCTGTATAAAATGCTCAAAGAAAACATGGACTGTTTGGGTCCAGTGGAGCAAAACTTCAGGAGGACTTGACTTTGAAAATATCAGTCTTCATCTGCTGAAGATAATGCCATTTATGAATGTTTGTAGAGATGCCAAAAATTCCTTCCCAACCACATGCCTGTAGCTGATGTGACTCTTCTGCTAAAGCAACAGCAGCAGAGTTGCTGAAGTGAAGGGAAAGTGCGGTAGTGCAAAAAGCAGCCTAGTCTGAGAAACTGAGATCAAAGGATCCCCTGTGGCTTCTAATCCTGGCTCTAACTTCAAGTTCCCTTTAATTTGAGTCAAATCACAGAGGCCTATATTTTAAAGTGTCTGCTAATTTTGATGAGTTATTTTTTGGCTACCTGGTTCTGAGATATGTAAGGTTAATTTGTCTGTCTTTCTTTGTGCCTCTGCATCTTTTGTGAGTTACATGGAGTTATGGCTACTCAGTACATTTAAAAATACATATAATGTCTAAAATACATAGTAATATCTTACTTCACATTAGGCCAGGAATTGAAGTGCTCTAAACCTGTAGACTTGCTAATGTCAGCCCTCTCTCTCTTCTCTGGGAGAATGTGGGCAATACACTACATACACCACAAGACTAAGTTAATATATATAAATGAGTAGACAAAAAAGTAAATTCAAGGGTATCCATAAAAGAGTGATCGAACAATTATACCAATAGACAAAGTTTTTGCAATTCCCTGTTTTTAATTTTTTTTTTTAGTGAGTAAAGGAGGCCCTAATATAGTTTCTATGAAACCTTACATTTTTACAGAGATGTATTTTTATGGATGTAGACTAAACAATTTAACTTTGGGTGAAGTCACCTCTTGTCTTTGCAACCACAGTTAGTTATGTTTTGAGGGAGTGGGGCTTTTTGTTTGGTTGTTTTTTGGTTTTGTTTTCTGGCTGGTTGGTTTGGTTTTGGTTTTTTTTAAAGAATAATCAATCATAATAAGGCCAGACTTGTCTGGGTAAATATTATTTTACGAGAGAATCATCATACACTATATTTACAAGTTTATATACCGCATGTCCATGCCTAATAACTTGAGGGCAAGTTAGTTCCTAACTATGCACTGTAGACAAGGTATTACATCCTCAATCTTCAAGTGTCTGAATTTTGCATTTAGAGTAATAAATACATATTGTCATTGATGAAAGTTCAGGCATAGAAAAAGGGAATGCAAGTCTATAAATTTACCAAGTTGCTTCTGTTCTCTCTTTGCATTTGTATGGGTTATTCCTATACAGACCTCATGTATACCTACTCCCATGAACGTCTGAATTATCAAGCCTTACAAAAGTCAACTTTTTTTTCTAATTAAAGTTCCAAGCATTTAATAATTTAATGTGCTTAGTCTCCTCCTTCACTCTTAAAGAAAAAAAAAAGTTTACTGCTTCCTCACAGTCAGAAATACTGAAATATGTGCAGTCCAGCAATACCAATGACTCCTATGTTGTATTACATTAAAACGGAATTTATTGTCAGCCTAACAAAATACATTGTGTAATCTTACACTTTGTATGGCTTTTACAAATACAACGAGCATTGTCGTAAAAATACCTTCAGATGAGATGATATTTTTAAGAAAAATCTCTTTTATATTATTATGAACTACTGGTGTTGTCTCAGTTGCCATATCCAGGAGAAGTTTTATAAAGAAAAAGTAATCTGTATGAAGGTGTGAAATATTGTTTACTACACTGAGGCTGTTTTTATTTTGAGTCAGATGGGCAGGAAAGGCTTCCAGCAGCAGTAATCTTGAGCCACTTGAAAAGGTGTTACTAGATCTTCACTCCCATGTAACTCAGTCTGCATCTGCAGTAAGGATGCTTCTTAAAATGCCCAGACAGCTCAGTCCTTGTATTTATGATGGTTTTTTGCACTTGGTCCTGAGAACACAGTATCCCTTGTGCTGCTTTTAGTGAGGGCCTTCATGATCTTTGGTTGCAATACCACTCCAAAAGGTTACTCATTTCCTGGGCTAATTCAAACAGGATTTTTTTCTTTGAAAATGATCTAGTGACATTGGAGAACCCCACTGACACATATCAAAACTCTAGAAACCCCAAAGTCTTTTGTAATGTGGAAAGAGAAGTGTGATAGCTTAGCTCAAGTACAGGTTGCAGGAATTTCAGTCATCTCAGAAGTACTTAATTTCCAGAAGTGTAGCCCAGCAGCACTGTTTAGTTTATTTCTGTCTTGGGTATTGCAATCTACATTTATAGGGAAACAAAGTAGTAGTTTTCACGTTTTGTCGCAGCATGGCTGATTCATTGAGGCACTAGAAGTGGTTAATGACTATCAAGGTACCAACATTTTGTAGCTGGAATGCAGAAGTAAGCAGTCAGCAATTGGGACTCAAATGTTTTATTGCAACCTGTCCAGTTTAAATAGAATCACCTGTTTCTGTCAAGTAAACACCAAGTGTTTTATTTTACACAAATAGGGACCTCTTGGTCTGTACAAAAGTTGCTTTTCTGCACCAACAGGGTACAAAAGATTTCTCAATTTTTACACACAATTGTCTACTGCATCCTTTTGGGGTTGAGTTGCTATAGTAAAAAGTTAAAATACATTTGAAAAACATCCTGGTAAAGGGCTGTGCTGGTCTCTTTCATTCAAAAAAAGGAAAAAGCAAACACAGAAGTAGAAATGAAAGTTCTGTGTAGAGTATAGGGCTGGGTTGCTGGCATAATTCTGTTAAGATTTGGACTGCATCTTTTCACAGCTTCTGGTGACTGGGCTGAATAAATAGCATCACTTGTGGTGGTAGAAGCTTTGGCTATGGTGCAAAGGACTCACAACTGTTAGCAATATAGTTCTGTAACAAATCTGCATGGGATAAGTGTGTGTATGATGTGTATCAATGATAGCCGAAGTACTTTGTAAAATTATTGTTTTCTTCTAAGAAATCCCAGTTGCCTTACATCCAAGGCTTTATCTGTCTGTGCTCAGACAGATAAAACTCTATTTTTTTCTCCACCAGAGGAGGAGGTGAAAAGTCACTGAGATTTTTCAGTCTAGGATTTGGTTGGTTGATTCTTCATTGTGTAGGAGATAACAAAGGCCTGATGCTTCAAAAGGACCTTTCTGGATAGCCTCCACATGTGGTTTCTGAAACATTCTTGTGCAGCCTGTTAACTGGGGTGGATGTTTAATTATGTTTGTGTATGTGTTGATCATAAAATGTACTAAATTTATGGTTTTGTCCTAATTTTACATTGTTGGTTGAAAACTGCTGGTGATAATGGAGATCCACGTAATGCTTTCTTGTGCTCCAAGACATAAATTCTTGGAGACTTCTTCCAGAAAATAATATCCTTCCCCACAGATGTGCTTCTCCTGGGAGAAGGGGCTTCTAGGGTGCTTTTGAAAAGGCAATCCTTGCTTTACAGGTAGCATATGGATATGGTTCTACACCCCGTATACACTCATAAACTTACCCTGGAGTTGCTGTAACCAACCCATTTATTTCAGGACAAATCGCCTTAAGCAATTAACTTTTTGCAAGACTCATAGTGTTTGTATGAACAGAGGGTCAGGTAGGAGCCACTGTAAAGCCAAGTTGGACAGTCAAAGCTATAGTGACTATTTACCATGGCACAGTCTCTCTGGCAAATACAATATTGAATCCTGAAATATTTGCTGCCAACTCAAAACATGCTCATTCTGCTGACATTTCAGTACGTATATAACGACGGTATAAAGAATCTTTTCTCAGTTTTTAGTTAAGCTGTCTCACCAGGCTTGCTTAAGCTGTAGGCAAAGAAATACTTGCCTAGAGCAGTAGGCAAATAGGGAAGGTAGAATTATGCCTTTAGGCATGTGTAAGGCAGGCACCCTCTCCTTGTTAACACTCCTCTCTGCACCACAGATATTAACTGCTTTTTCCCTCAGATTACCAGCTGATTAGCATAATCTGGCTAAATTCATAGCAGCCTTTCTCAACTAGTGTTTAAATCAAATACTGCTGATCCTGCTTCAGATGTGAAGAATGATATGAATGTCAAAAGGCCTGTCTAGTCTTCCTAACTATATCCCTTGGTCTAATAAGTTATTACCGCTACCATTCTTTGCTCGTAGTGTATTCTTGCCTATTGTGTATCCTTGAGTTTAAAACAACGTGGTTACTTGCTGCTTCATAGTAGCAACCTCGAAGAGGTGGGATTCATCTTGTTTGTTGGATTGATTTTCTCTGGTGCTGTCTATTTGAGAGCAGTTTCCTCGTTTCTAGGTTTGCTGTGAAAGGTTTGCTACCTAGTAGTTTTTGTCTGCTAGGGAATATAAGGACAAAAATTTAGTGTTCCTAAATCAAAGTGTGGTACCGTTGGACACAAGGTGCTTTGTTTGACTAATTAAAAACAAAAGTAAATTTTACTGAGATTTTTTTGTCTACCTAACAACTTCATTGCTTGGTTGAATTACTGTAGTCAGTTTATCTTCTGGATTTACACTGCTGAGCCTTTTGTATTTCAGAAGCTTCACATTTCCTTTACTGTTATGACTTTATATATATCTTGTTCCAACCCTGAGTGGCTATCTACACCAAGGTTTTCATAAAATTTCTGCTTGGTGAAGCACTGCTATGGGTAGCAATGATGAGAGTTGTAGTATAGAAAAGGCATCAGCATTTTTACTGCTGTGTCATCTACTGACTCTCAGACTGACCCCTTAGTGGTAATATTCTGGCAGCTGATAGTATCATGTCTTCTTTTTATATTGTCACTGTTGTTCCTGTTGGAAGCAGTGGGCTGGTAGGAAATTTCAAAGGGAAGGCTGCTGTAAGAATGCTAGAAGAAGCATACTGCCAATCTTCAAAATATCAGACAGTACTGCTGAAGAGAGTAACTGCTACTTTAAGGACAGTACAACACATTTATATCCTCAAAGAAGGAAGTGGTTATTTAAATATCTGTGTTTTCTGAGTGATTCCCAGAGCAACTGTGAAACCCACATCCACTGTTCCGTCCATGTGTACACATTAATAGCAGCCTGCTCAAGTGTTCAAAGCCTGTTCCACCTTTTCTAAAGTATGCAGTAGAGGATGGGTACTTTTTCAATCAGGCAAGTGACCTCTGGATTTGTTGACAAATACAAACAGGCCTTTTAGTATCTATAAACTTAAATGTTAAAGGATTGGCTTCTTCAAGTGATCTTTCGACGTCAGTGGAATTATTACAGCGTGGCAAAAGATGCAGCTAATTGGTCATGATTAAAGCTGTTTGAAACCTGATTCCCTGAGTTTTTTAGAACACATAATTGTTCTATGTAATCCAGAGTGGTACTGCTCTTTCATCCATATGAAGAGATCAGAAAAGAGAGATTTACAGCTTAGGTTGCCCCAAGCCACACATAGCTGACTTAATTTTCCTTTCCAAGGGAATTTAAAGATTGTTGTTGTGACTGGTTCCTGGTGGATTATGTGTTATTTTGAGGTCACCTGTGTGGTTTATTTAAATGATTGATTGACTGAAATTAATTATTATGTCACGGCAGTAATGGAGGTAAGATTGAGGAGACTGATAAATACAAAAGAAAAAGCAATTCTTATAAATGCATTTATGTCTTTTTCAATTTAAATAAATCAGGTAGAATACATATACCCGTATGGTGGTTTTGATCCTTATATTTTTCCCAGAATAACCGGAATGTTTTTTCTTTGGTGATCTCTAGCTTGAAAAGAAAATTCAGCTTGCTTACAGTGGAAGAGTACTTAACAGTCAAATATGTTTTCTGACATATCCTAAATACCTGAACTCAAATTCTCCTTCTCTGTTTTTTTCTCAGATATATCCGTTTGCTCTCAGTCAGAACAATTTCAATTAAAGTTATGGGTTAAGTGAACAAAGTGCAGAGAAAACACACAAGAAGATTAACAGTTGATTTAACACTGGAATTGATACTAGAAAAGTGGAAACCTTTATGAGTTATATTTGTTAGACTGACCTTCATTTAAGAAGCGAAGAGGGGAGAAAGAGAAGGAGAGACCTTTCAGCTCCTTATCCTTGGATAAAATATGCTTGGTCCATTGACCTCTTTTAAGTATGTGTCAAGGTGACCGTATCTTTGTAGGCTGTTAAGGGAGATGGGTGTTAGTGCTGTATGGCAGAAAGAACGCTCTGGGTTCTGCAGGTGTGCAGCCCTGAGGTTGCCTAACAAGTGCTAAGGGGATACCTACTATTAATGTTTGACTCTTGAATCATGGAGGTACTGAGGGTTTTGGGTGAGAATCAGTTTTAATTTCACTGTGGAATGCGAGGCAGTGATGTAAAGGCAGCATGAATGTTCACCTAAGGCCTTTAGGCCTTTCAGAACATTCTGGTCAATGTAAATACACCTTTTCTAAAAATAATTCCTTGTTTTCTGAAAGTAATGTAAAGGACGTATTTAAAGTGTGCTGCTATGTACTAGACTTCATGGTAAGTTTCTTATTAAACAAGTGGTCGTGTTCTCTTCAGGAAGAGTGATATCAAGAGCTGGGCCTGTCTTTGTGTGTTTGGGTTCTGTGATTAGTTAATACATAACTTTATTAAATCTTTCATTTACATAGAGGGTTTTTTCCCTAACTTGCAGTAACAACTAAACATAACAAAGTCCTTTAATATGCTGTATACACCTCTGGAAGTAGTAAACTGTTAGGCAATCAGTAGTTTATCAGATGAACCTATTTTGCTGATTACTGACTCTTCTCCTTTGAATCAGTGTGAGATAGGAGGTCCCTAGAAGTGTATATCCATTTTAGTAACAGATCTTTGAAAAGAAGCTGTGTTAACAGTGTAATACTGCACAGGCACTACCATGCTGGCAGATGATCACATATGTGTTATCTCTCTTAATAAAGCTGTTTTGCAGCTGCAAAAACAAAAGTTTAAAGGGTAATAAAATGTTTTCTTGTACAAGTCAGTGTGTTTTTATGATTAGAATGTGACCCACTTTTCTCTTGAGAGTCTTAATATATGTATGGGCAAGGGTTCACTGAACACAGTAGTAATCCTTTTCATACTTGTGTGTAGAAGATGCCAGACTTTTCTTCAGTTCATACTCCAGCAGTAGGTGAAAAGCGTTGACTCATATCTTCATATCCTGAAGACATAAGGCCCTTTGCATAATGTAATTCTTTTTTTCATTTTTTTTTGACTATTCAATTAATCTTTATTTAATCTTTTTGATGTTCATGAAGTAATAGCTTAAATGACATTTTGGAGAACAAGATCTAATGCATTGAACAGATCAGTTCCATGAGATTTTGAATCAGGTCTGCACAGCGTGCTGCACGTTAAAAAGTAATAAATGCTTGTCATGTGAGATTAGTAAATTACGGTATAACTCTTTCCTTCAACTATTATGTAAGTTTTGGCCACATTTCTATAATGATGACTTTGTTGTCTATTATTTAAAGTTATATTTTGCTTAAAAATTAAAAAAAAAGTTGACCCTTTTTGGCACGATAGAAAAAAACTCAATAATTTATTGCATAAATCTACTGTATTCTTATGTGGTTTTAGCAGTATTTAATAGTTGTGTGGTAGTTAATTATGGGCAGGAAACCTCCAAAATTTGTTTTTGCAAATTGCAGTTATTGACAGAACAATAAATGCAACAATAATTTAGTCCAGTGTATGTTTGACCTAAACTGAAATTATGTAACTTACACATAACTATGTTTTGAGTGTGTGTTAATGGAAAAGGGCTGCTTATTTTGAAAAACATGAAAACTGAGTGTAAATGCACTATTATTTGAAACTGTCAATATTGAAACTTATATTTAAAAGCAAATTAAATACTGTGAGAAATATTTAAAACTGAGGTTTACTCTTTAACTTTTATTGCTCTCAGCATGTCTTATAAAAAGCCTTGTAGGCTGCTCATTGTCAGTCTTAGATACGCTGCACAAATATTAAGCTGTAGATAAGACTATGTTTCTTGAAATCCAACGTGTCTAGGTTACAGCAATATTTTACATAAGCTTTATTGTAAATATCAACTGGAAGCAGTGATAGATACTTTTGAAAATTTAAACATGGAAAGAATGTTTTCATTTTTAATACATTAATTGTGCTTTTGAAGAGAGGTGTCAGTCTTGGCCTCATTTGTAGTTCCAGCCGCTATTTTGTATATGCTGTTTTATTTGCACTGCAGTATACACACTGGGTTTTTATATTCTTGTAGGTTCTGTTATGCCTAGTATCTTATATAAAACTGGTTTGATTTGAATATACCTTCAGAAAATGGGTACTGGAGACCTTGCTGATGTGTCAGATGGGGGAGGTGGATGTGCGGTTGGTGCAGCCATGATCAAGAAGTGCTTTAGACGTTTGCCTTGAGCAGTCCTTTCCCCTTATCAGACCCCAGCCAGGCTGGAGACTCACAGAAACTCCTCAGAGGACAGTTATTGAAATCGCCTGCCCCTGGGTAAAGTTTCTACTTAACCTCATCCATTAGTTGTTGACTGATGCATAAAAGCTTGTGTTCCCTTGGAGTCTCATCTAACTGTGCATGTATTCAAGCCTTTCGGGAGAGATGGAAATGAATGATGTACTCAGTATCTGAATGTGTAAGAGAGACTATAACGTAACAGTAATGTGATAGAAAGGAATTAATATTAGGAGTATCCACTAAAAGTAATACCCTTAGATAAAAAACCTACAGGTTTTCAGAATTTTTTGTCGTTCTTGGGCATCTATCTGTGTTTGGTGGTACTTAGCAAAACTTCCCAAGCCCATTGTATCACCTTCTTGAGGATTAAATAGATTTTGTTGCATTTTTTTTTTCCCTTCATGTAGGTATGTATAAACTTTCTAGGACAAGTCACTATGCAAGTTCCTTAAATAGAAGTATTGATCTTAAAATTTACCCTGTTCAAGTTCTGGGGTTTGTCATAATTGAATGAGCGGCTCACCTCAGACCCTTCAGAGTGATTTTATGCCTTTCAAACAAATTACAGGGATATTTTTTTGAGCTGTCATGTTGAACAACTGAAATTGGAAATTGGTCCTTTATGTATAAGACTCTTCCAATTCCTATTCTTCCCTCTTAATCTTCATCAGTTTTCTCAATACTGTTACCTGCAATTTTTGCTTTGGGTTTTACAATAATTCTCACTCTGGAGCTTAAGTCTGACATTCTTTGAAATAAGACCAAGATGAAACTTTGATGCAAGAGAAACCAGTTAACTGTTCATTGATTAATTTAAGAAATTAAGTTATTCAAAATACAAACCCCAAATGGTAAAGAATCTGAAGAACAAACATGCAAGTTAAAGGAATTTGTGAATCAAACTCCTCTTTTAATATCTGCTTGGTAGATATGTATGATCCATTTCCTGCAGAGTTTGATAAAACTTTTTCAAATCTGTCACTAAATAACCTGGGATAGGAAGCTCGTTTTAATATCAATACAGAAAAATGCTATCCAGTATGTTGATGAGAAGATGCTAAACATATTCATGTGATGTCAACTAGTGTTTTGCTGAGGAAATCTTGTGATCTGGGCCCTGAGATGTGTAGTGGTTTGAGTTCGTTCACCTGAGTTTTTTGGCTAGATGCCAGCACACTTACCAGATTTTATTTAAGTTTGCTGTGAGATAAGGATTAGGAGTAGGTAAACCAGGCTCAAACTTTAAAGAATATAAAGAAAGTTTATTAACAGACCTAAAAGGAAGGAAAAAAATTTAAGAACCAGAACAAAACCGTCAGAACACTTTTGCTCTTCCCACCTCTCTATTTTTTCAATGACAATACAAAAAAACAACACTTTGACTTTCAGTCAGTTTACCACTTCTAAATTAGTCTTTCTTCAGGTCATTTAGGGAGAGAAGTTTCCTCCTGCTTTACCATGTTGACTTCTCCACAAGAAATACAGTTCTTATGGTTTTCAGCCTCACAACTAGCAGCCGCCCAGGAGAAAAAGATCTCTGCTTACTGTGGAAC